>BSUD01000008.1:66950652-67057168 GCA_033239045.1 Fagopyrum esculentum | reverse complement strand
GGATCACCTCGGTCGAGGTGAATCTGTGGTCAACCGAGGTGACTCACAACTGAATGTGAAATCTCTCAAAACTGGTCCAAAGTAAATCTTTAATCCATGGTTGTGCTTCCTGAATGTAGCTCCAATGACTCCATTGCTCCTTTTGCTCCTTTTTGATGCAAAACGTGCCATTTTACCTGCAATTACAACGAAACTAGGTGTAGACCTCGATTCTCGCAAAGGTAGATGAAATGGTAGTAAAATCACATAATGTACATACAAACATGCAGATTATGAAAGATAAAACGTCCAAACAAACCCCAAAATATAGACTATAATTCATGCTATCAAAATACCCCATACTTAGCCCTTGCTTGTCCCCAAGCAAGTTCCTCATATAGAAGATAAGATAGAATGGATTATAAGTCAAGAAAATCAATGAAAAAGTTTTTCAAAAACATTTTATGGTGTGCAACTATCATAGATCACTCTAAGAGAGTACTTCCTGGAAATTAAAAACTCAATATGATCAAAACATTTTATAAATATAGGAAAGTTGTTCATCTTTGCATAAAATCATAGAATGCATAATAAATCATAATTATCAAAATTAATCATGTATAATCCGATTTAAACCGCTAAGTCAATCAACAAGCTCGAGGTCTCAAGGGCTTCCCAAAAAGAAAAGGTTCAAGAAACGTGTAGGGTAGGGATGTATGTAAGGTAATGTGGTGCTAGAATCCGGGAAAGGATGAACTTCACTTTCACTTTGACTTGCAACATCTTCCACCAATAAGCTTTGCTTATTTCACACTTTTTTCTCTTTTTACTTTACTTTTTGGGATGCATGGATAGAGGTGCACAATAACCGAAGCCTAGGAAATCCGCAATCATCAATTTCTTGAGATGCGTCAAACCCTTGATGCACATACCATGACCCGTTAGGAATATCGCTCAATCCGACTTTGGCAAGACACAAACACCCGGCTATGTGAATGGTGCCGAGTTACTCATCTTCATGATTGACTTCCCCAAACCTATTATTGCTTTCTAACACTTTCACTTTCAGCCACTTCTCAACTTTTGACTTGCTTTCACCACTTCGCTTGCTTCCAAATTCCCGGATAGGTAAAGGGAGGCAATATGTATATGAGGGGCTAAGCATGATCAAGAAGAAGAAGAAGAAGAAGAATGAATTGCCTTGGTCTTTCCAAGAAGAACGTGAGAGAACTTATGCTGCGGTGTCAACCTTCAAATTCAACATAATTTGGATAAAAATAAAGTATTAAACATGCCAATAATTTCAAACAAAGCATTTAGCAACTTAAACATATCATAAAACATTTCAAACATATAAAGAATTTAAAACCAGTCAGTAAACAAGATCTTCACTGAGATCATATCCAGATAAGTAACACAAAATCGTTTTCGAAAACTCTCAGTTGACCCACCTCGGTCGAGGTGTTCTTGGTTCAACCGAGGTGAAACACCTCGTTTTGCCAGAACTGTCCCGGTCGAGGTCAAAAATTTTTTTAAAACCATTTTGTTTTTTTTTCGGTTTCGACGTTTTTCTCAGTCAAATAACCTGTAAGTATTTAGCAACTTAAACAAAGCATTTAGCAACTTAAACATATCAGAACTGTCCCCGGCAACGGCGCCAAAAACTTGTTCGCTCCAAACGGTGTGTGCAAGCTTTAAATTTATAACCCTAGACTTAAGCTTAAAACAAGGATGCGAACCCGCAGTGTACGGGTCAATCGTAGTAAAAGCAAGAAAATTCCAGGGGTCGATCACAGGGACTTAGTGAAACAAAGTCCAATACGGTATGCTAGTGTTAATGCTAACCACAAGAGCAAGTATACAATCAAAGATGAATAAGATGTCAAATAAAGCAAACATGCAATTCTAGGGATTAAAGCATCTAGTTGTGGTTCCAACTCAAGATCTATAGATAAGCGGACAAAGCTGAGATTTTTGCATGGGGAAGGTGTTTCTAAAGTGGAGTAGATCACCGGGTAAGTCTCACTACACACTAATCCCAAACCGTAACTCCTATTACCGGGTAAGTCTCAAGGAATTAAGATAAAGAACTATAACCTCAAACTAACACACCATCTAGGGGAATAGAATCAACCTTTACCGGGTAAGTCTCAGGCTAACTCACAAAGATGGGATGGAAGCACACTCAAACCCCAATAAAGGACAAGCCTTTATTACCTACACTTATGATCGTTGGTATACAAACTAAGGAATTACCGGGTAAGTCTCATCCTAAGCTTGCTTTGAGCCAGAAAGGTATAATAAGAATAGGATTTGGCAAACTCTAACACATTAACTCTCAGTTAAGGATCGGATAAGCCACCTCGGTCAGCCAGTTTCCACCCCGGCCGAGATGTTCATCGACTGAACGAGATGCTTAGGGTTAAGGTTAAAGACTCGAACTTTCAGGATCCTACTGTGATTAAGATCATTCTATCATTGTTTTTCCCACAACCTTCAGCCAATCACCCTAGAATCACACAAGGAAATTAGCCACTCATCATCATAATGAAAGTATTAAATATATGGGAAGAAGGTGAATATTTGAACAAAGAAGAATTTAATGAAAACACTTCAATAACTGAATCAAATATCACACAAAATCGTTCCTTGGATAATAATCCAACAAGACAAGACAACAAGAAAAGGGATTGAAGACAATCTTACAAAACCCTCCAAAAAGCTATAAAGCTATAGTCTTCAATCTTCCTTCAACCTTCAAAAAGGTTCTTCGAATCTCCCAAATTGGAGTAGGATGCCGCTACTGCGCTTGTAGCGGGTGTGCTGCGTCGTATGCGGGATATTCTAACTGTAAGCGGATTTCGATGATCCGAAGATGGGTCAATTGTAGAAAATCCAACCCTTTATATAGGAGAATTATCTTCCAAAGATAAAATATCTTAAAAAGATAATTTCCTATAAAATATATCCATATCTCCTAAAATAAATACCTTCCTTCCAACTATAAGATAATTTCCTAATAAGATAGATCTTATCTCCTAAAATAAATATCTTTCTAAGATAATTTTATAAGAAATATCTTAAAAGATAATTTCCTAATAAAATATATCTTATCTCCAAAATAGATCTCCTAAATATATGATCTTCCTTCCAGAAATCTAGCCCAAAAATATAAGATCTCTCCTTCCAAAAATAAAAGATCTCAGCCAAGAATAAAATATATCCCGCCGCGTCAGGATATTCGCCTCGGTCGAGACGCTCTCGTAGATCACCTCGGTCGAGGTGAATCTGTGGTCAACCGAGGTGACTCACAACTGAATGTGAAATCTCTCAAAACTGGTCCAAAGTGAATCTTTAATCCATGGCTATGCTTCCTGGATGGTTCCTTATGTCCCTCAATGTAGCTCCAATGACTCCATAGCTCCTTTTGCTCCTTTTTGATGCAAAACATGCCATTTTACCTACGATTACAACAAAACTAGGTGTAGACCTCGATTCTCATAAAGGTAGATGAAATGGTAGTAAAATCACATAATATACATACAAACATGCAGATTATGAAAGATAAAACGTCCAAACAAACCCCAAAATATAGACTATAATTCATGCTATCAGTTCTCCACAAAATCAGCCTCGAAAATGATCGAAAAGAAGTCTAGATGGCTTCCTGCTTACTCCTGCGATTGGATTTGAATATTAGACACTTGACAAAATATTAAAAAACTTCATATGGAAAATCTCAAAAAACGGTATCCCAAATAAAACAAAACTCAACGAAAGGAAAATCGCAATTCCAAAAAACTACGAATTGCGTAATCATCAACTTGAGGATCTTGTACATTTTCTTATTGATTGCCCCTATAGCAAAAATATAATCCCAAATTTGGACTTAAATATCATCACCAATCTCAATACCATTAACATGAAAAACAAAAGTTGTCACGAACTGTTGTTGAAAATAAAAAAAATAAGATTGGGCTTTCTAACTTCTCCTGACTCGCAACCATATGGCTGAGTATTTGTTTCTTCAGAAATAAAATCATTTTTAACAATGATGCAATCGGATCGGATCATTATTATCTAAATTTATTTAAAAACCGAATTCAGAATTTCAAATTTCATAGGACTGATGATGATGACTACGAATTTAAACATATACAAAAGAACAACTTACCCAACATTAGAAAGAAGAGTAACATTAAATGGGATAAACCAAATCTTCGGTTTCACAAAATCAACTTCGATGAATCAAAACTCGAATCAGGAATAACATCTGTTCACTCCAAAAGGTGTGTCAAGCTTTAAAATTTATAACCCAAGAAGTATGCTTGAACAATATGCAAACCCGCAGTGTACGGATCAATTGTAATAAAATTAAGAATTCTAGGGGTCGAACACAGGGACTATGGTGAAACAAAGCACGGAATCAGGTTGTCAAATATGCTAATAACTACGAATTAAAGTAATCAAAGATGATATAAAGTCAGATAAATGGAATGCGGATTCTAGGGATTTAAGCATCCAGTTGTGGTTCCGACTCAAGATCTCAAAAGATAACGTGGACAAAGCTGAGGTTTGCAAAGGGAAGGTTTTTCTAAGGTGGGAATAGATCACCGAGTAAGTCTCACTACTCACTATCCCAAACTAAAGCTCTTATTACCGGGTAAGTCTCAAGGTACTAAGGAAAGGAACTATAATCTCAAACCAACACACCATCCAAGGGAATAGAATCAACCTTTACCGGGTAAGTCTCAGGCTAACTCTCAAAGATGGGATGAAGGCACACTCAAACCCCAAAAAAGGATAAACCTTTATTACCTACACTCACGATCTTGGGTAAACAAACAAAGGAATCACCGGGTAAGTCTCATCCTAAGCTTGCGTTGAACCAGGAAAGGTATAACAAGAATAGGATTTGGAAAACTTAAACTCTTAACTCATAATAGGTTCAGGAAAGGTTCACCTCGCTCAGTTATATTCCATCCCGGCCGAGATGTTCAATGACTGACCGAGGTGTTCTACGGTTAAGGTAAAGACTTGAGCTTTTAGGGTCCTGTCGGGATTAAGATCATTTATCATCCTCTTTCCCATAACTTTCATCCGATCACCCTAGAATTGCATAAGAAACTTAGCCAACAATCATCATGATAACAATAATCAAATTAATAGGAAAGGAATCAATATTCAAACAAGAAAGCCTAAACACAAAGGTCTCAATTACTGAATCGAACAAACAACAATCAGCGTTCATCAAGTCACAAATCAGAAAAGACAACAAACAAAAAGCAATCTAAGAAGATCTTACAAAACTCCTTCACAATCCAACTCCAACTATGATTCCTTCCTTTCTTCAACTTCAACCTTCAAACTTCCTTCAATTCTTCCTACAAAACTCCAGAAAATCCTTCAATTGCTGGATGCCCTCAACATGGTCGAACTTGTGGAAAATCCAACCTTTTATATAGGAGAATTATCTTCCAAAGATAATGATATCTTAAAAAGATATATGCCTAGAAATTATATTCATATCTCTCCAAATAAATCAGCCAAATATAATATCTTTCTTCCAGAAATCCAACCAAAAATATAAGATATCCTTCTTCCAAAAATAGAAGATCTTAGCCAAAAATAAAGATCTCGCCTCGGTCGGGATGCTCCTTAAGATCACCTCGGTTGAGGTGGTACTGTAGCTGACCGAGGTGAATCTCAACTGAATATAAATCATCTCAAATCTAGTCCAAAATCAAACTTCTAAATCATTTCCATGCTTCCTGAGATCTTCTCTAAGCTCCAGAATGTAGCTCCAATGACTCCTTAGCTCTCTTAGCTCCATTTTGATGTCAAACGTGCCATTTTACCTACAATTACAACGAAACAAGGTGTAGACCTTGATTCACGCAAAGGTAGACAAAACAACAATATAATCAAAGAATACACCTCCATACATGCAGATTTATGAAGATAAGATGTCTAAACCAGTCCCAAAATATAGACTATAATACATGCTATCAAAATACCCCATACTTGTCCCTTACTTGTCCTCAAGCAAGTTCCAAATCTTAGATACAAGATAGAATGGATTATAAGTCAGAAAAATCAATGAAAAGCATTTCAAAACATTTTGTATGGTGTGCTCCACTCATAGATCACTCTAAGAGAATGCTTCATGGCAATTAAAATGAAGACATGATCAGAAAATTTTATAAATATAAGAAAGTTGGTCATCTTTGGATAAAATCATAGAACGCATAATAAATCATATTTATCGAAATCAATCATGTATAATCTAGTTTAAACCACCAAGTCAATCAACAAGCTCGAGGTCTCAAGGGCTTCCAAAAGAGGTCAAGAAACTTATAAGGGTGGGATGTATATAGAGTATGTGGTGGTAGAATCCGGGAAAAGGAACTTACTTCACTTTCTTTAAATCACAACATCATCCACCAATAAGTTTTGCTTATTTTACTTTACTTTTTGGGATGCATGGACAGAGGTGCAAAATAACCGAAGCCTAAAAGACTAGTAATCATCAATTTCTCGAGAAGCATCAAACCCTTGATGCACATACCATGACTCGTTAGGAATATCGCTCAGACAAGCATACACATAAGTCAAATAAATAGATCCAAATACCCCATACTTGGGACACATTGTCCCAATGGGTCAAATAAAAGTCTAAGAAACATAATACTCACCAGACCTAGCTGAACTACATAATAAATAAAGAAAGAAAATCCATGCAGCGCTAATCCTTGTTAGCTGGTGGTGGTGGTGGTGGATGTGGAATGTAGGGGTGCTGGGATGGATCAAAGGTATAGCCAATCATTTGCTGGAACTAAATCTTCATCATGCGACAATGTTAATGCTGGCTATCCCCTATCTGAAGCATCCATCCATCGGTGTATCTACGCTTATCATCAAAGCGCTAGGACATGTCTACCGTTATAGCTGCATAAGAGTCAATCATTTGCTCAGTCAACTCATCAATCCGTCGGTGAGCCTCTAGATCTTTGCGTTTGGGGGATTTGCGCTGAGGTGGTGGTGGTGGTGTCACTCTCTCCTCCTATGTCGCCTCATCATCTAGATCGACAACAAGAACACTAGGTCCGCCGGTATCAGTACCAGCCTCCAAAGCAGCTACTCCATCAAACTCCTCCTCATCATCAATAAAAGCATCTTTGGCATTCTGCATGTAAGGAAACCAGGCAGCGGACCAGTACTGGTGGTCAAAGACGGAGAACTAAGATGACCATAAAATGCCCTGTGGACCTGTCGTCTCCCATAGCATGGTGACGTAAGGTGTGCTAAGACCACGAGGAACGAGAATACGCCTCGTGATCATCTCTTGTAATCCCAGCGGCTTTGCAGCCGCAACAAATGTACACGCTGTCAGATCTAGACCCATAGCAGTAGAAATGTGGGTCGCCTAGCCTCCACAACAGATATCTCCCTTGGACTTGCCCTTGATCCTATGCAAGTCCTCCACTAACATCCCAGCAAAATCGGGAACTCCCCTTGTGACCATGCAAAACAAGCTCAAAAGCTCCCCCTGTCGGACCTTCTGGGGCGTATCAGTACGCTCCAGAAGAGTCTCGCTGAATATCTTATGAGCTAGACGGAAGGCGAGGTGGAAAATGATGCGCTCCCTGGAATCTCCGGGTCTCCACCTATCACTATGCTCAACCATGTGGGCTATCTCGGCCCAGAAATCTCGAGCGACGGCTCGGGAAGGAAATTCAGATATGGTGGGGGTAGGGAAGCCAAAAATATCCATGAATTGGCCCATGGGCACGATATAGTTCCGGTTTAGCAACCGGTACTTGATACTGCTGCGCTTCGGCACATAAGTGATGGAACTCACAAACTCCATAGTCGGCTCTAAGTAAGCCGGCGCACGAACCTCCATGAACTTCTCCATTCCTACCATGTAGATCATCTTCCTCAATTCCTCCGCCACATAGAGGCACTCGAAGGCAGCAATGTCGAGAAAGCGTGGGGCAATGATAGGACACCCGCAGATACGGTCATAATCAGCCTGGTCTCGCTCGTGGATCACCGGGATCGAATACTGTGAAGAAGAAAGAGAGGAACTACTGGGTCTGTCTCTCAAGACAACCTGGCGATCAGAACTACTACTCATTATTTTTCTGACAGGTCACCTCGGTCATCTGAAGAACACCTCGGCCGAGACATAGCCGACCGGACCGAGGCGAAGGGTTGTTCGTTTGCAACTCTCAAAATTGTAAGTTATTTTTACCCCAAATTACTACCAAAGGCTTCCTAAGGGGTACTTATATCCTTTTCAACAATAGACAGTGGCAACCAAAGCTAGATCTGTGCTAAATCAGTAGAAGAAGAAGAGTTAGGGTTTTCGAACTAAATACCCAGATTCTGCATAATTGGAGCGTGTTCCTTGTTGTTTGATGCTTGAAAACTGTTCATCTTGCTTCCTCTGGTGTAATTGAGCCAAAACCCGTGGAAAACTAGAAAGATTTGAAGATTTGAGGGGTTAAGGCCGCCGCGATCGAGGTGCGCTGTTGGGAGGGAAAAATGGAGAGAGAGAGAGAGAGAAAATCGTCTCGCCTTTTATACCCCTCTCTGATTTTGATTTCACCTCGGTTGAGGTGGTCCCGACCGGACCGAGGTGTCTGACTGGATGTCAGACCTAGTCGCCTCGGTTGCCTCAAGAACATCTTGGTCGAGGTGCTGTGACAGCAACCGAGATGTGTCTCAGTCAAGCTTTGTCTTTTCAATTTCTCGAAATTCTGTCCTTCCAATGTAGCAACTGAGTTGTAATCCTTCCTTAGAAATTACCCAAAGCAAAGCAAACTATCTAAAACTAAGCTACAAAAAGGGAAAAGAAAGCAATACCGTGGGTTGTCTCCCAAGAAGCGCTTGATTTAAGGTCGCTAGCTAGACCATTCATCATCCTTAGACATGCTTGAAGGTGTCTTCACCCCATACTTCACCTTCATCGTGGGGTGAGACAAAGAAGTCTATCCAACGTTCCAATAAATGCAAGTGCTCATCGGGAGATGAATCATCTATGGGTAGGTCATCCTTCTTGATCGAGGAAGGAGGTAGCCGGATGAGGTGATCCGCTACAGAATTCTTGCATCCCTTCTTATCCCAAATCTCTAGGTCAAACTCTTGAAGCAAGAGAATCCAACGAATAAGATGCGGCTTCGCATCTTTCTTGGCGAGCAAGTAACGAATAGCTGCATGGTCAGTGTAAACACCAACTTTCGTTCCTACTAAGTAAGAGCGAAACTTCTCAAAAGCATATACAACCGCCAAGAGCTCCTTTTCGGTGGTGGCGTAGTTCAATTGAGCTTCATCTAGCGTCTTGCTAACATAGTAAATGGCGTTGGTCCGGCCATCCTTCTGTTGTCCTAGTACCGCTCCTACGGCCACATCACTAGCATCACACATTATCTCAAAGGGCAAGGTCCAATCGGGAGGTTGAATGACGGGAGCTGTAATCAATGCTTCCTTTATCCTATAAAAAGCATCAAGGCTTTCCTATGAAAACTAAAAAAAAACATCCTTATTCAAAAGATTAGTGAGCGGTTTAGAGATTTTTGAGAAATCCTTGACGAACCTCCTGTAGAAACCTGCATGCCCGAGAAAACTCCGCACACCCTTAACAAAACAAGGGGGAGGAAGTTTCTCAATAGTCTCGATCTTAGCTCGATCGACCTCAATACCTCGATTGGAAATGAGATGTCCTAGAACAATTCCTTCACTAACCATAAAGTGACACTTCTCCCAATTCAGAACAAGATTAGTGTCTTCACAACGTTGTAGCACTAGAGAAAGGTTAGCCAAACAATTATCAAAAGAGGAACCATATACCGAAAAGTCATCCATGAATACCTCCATGATCTTCTCAATGTACTCGGAAAAGATAGCCATCATACAACACTGGAAGGTAGCATGTGCATTACACAATCCGAATGGGATCCTCCTATAAGCAAATGTCCCCCATGGACAAGTGAAAGTGGTCTTCTCTTGATCATCCGGATGGATAGGAATCTGAAAGAAGCCACTATAACCATCTAGATAGCAAAAATAGGAGTGTTGAGTTAACCGTTCGAGCATTTGGTTGATGAAGGAAAGCGGGAAATGGTCCTTCCGAGTGGCCACGTTCAACTTCCTATAATCAATGCACATCCTCCAGCCCGTAACGGTCCTAGTTGGAATCAACTCGTTGTTCTTATTTGTCACAATGGTCATCCCTCCTTTCTTTGTAACTACATGCACCGGGCTCACCCACTTGCTATCCGATATGGGAAATATGATACCTCCATCCAAAAACTTAAGAATCTCCTTCTTCACAACCTCTTTCATGATCGGATTTAACCGTCTTTGAGGTTCCCGTGAAGTCTTATTATCGTCTTTCATTAGTATCTTATGCATGCAAAAAGAAGGCTTAATACCAACAAGATCATCAATAGTATAACCCAAGGCCTTTCGATGTTTCCTCAGGACATGCATCAGTTTAGACAATTCAATTTCAGTAAAGGAAGCACTAACAATAACGGGATGAGTAGAATCCGGTCCAAGGAAAGCATACCTCAAGTGATTCGGAAATGGGTTAAGCTCCACAACTGAGGGTGCTTTCTGAGGTGGATTTGTGCTTCCTCCTTCCAGTGTAGTGGATTTAGATAGAAGAACTGGACTTTCAGAAGTCTGAGTTGACATCATCTCGCTTGCGACCTCGGTCGAGGCCCAAGGTGGGTGACCGAGATGTTCTTCTGATAGGAACACCTCGCTTGGTCCAGGAAGTGCCTCAGTCGAGGTATTGGAACTGGGACCGAAACCTAAATTTCTTTTCTTCTCGTGGATTAGTTTCTCAATCTTAGCTCCTGGATTTGCTTCCAATTCTTTTAAGCTCCGTATATTTGCATCACAAGAGACATCTATACCTTCCTCCATTAAACTAAAACTAAGAACTCTTTCAAGAGGATCGTTAATAGGGATAGAGCTCACCAATTCTCTTGATTCTTCTTCATCATATATTTTGAACATATCATCCTCCAACGGCTCTCCCTTCATTGTAGTAAGCAATGCAAACTCCACATGATCATTGCCAATGTTGAATTTCAAATTGGCGTTCTTACAATCCACATTGCAACCCGAAGTTGCTAGAAATGGTCTCCCGAGAATGATAGGAACAGGATAATCTGCGGTTATGTCAAGTAAAACAAAATCTATAGGTAAGTAAAAATTACCTAACTTGACGGGAACGTCTTCCAAAATGCCCACGGGACGGGTAATGGAGCGATCTGCCATGTATAGCGTCATCTTCACCGGCTTGTGCTCTCCAAGTCCGACTCTCTCACATAGCTCCAGCGGAATGATATTGATGATGGCTTCTAGATCACACAATGCATCATAAGTTACATCCCCAACTTGAATGGGAAGGCAAAATGAACCGGGATCTGTTAATTTGGGTGGCATCTTCTCCTTCATGATTTGAATGAGCTCCGAAGACTTAGATGTCATCCTCACTTCCCTGAAATCTTCCAGCTTCCTTTTCCTTGATAGATTCTCTTTCAAAAACTTCCCATAGACGGGCATCCCTAGAATGGCATCAAGGAAAGGAATGTTAATGTGTAGTTTATTCATAAGGTCTAGAAACTTACCAAAATGCTTGTCTAGATGTGCTCTCGCCCTTGACTGAGGGAATGGAAGTGGTGGTTTATAAGCAGGAGGTGGAACATAAACTTCAGATTTACGTTTCACTTTCCGAGGCTCCGCCTCGGTTGGCACCTAGACCAAAGTGTTCGTCTGGTCGTGGCTCGACCGAGGTACTGGATCTGCAGTTCTCAGTCCACTTCGTGTTGTTATTGCCATAATATGTCCCTTAGGGTGTGTCTTTGTCCTTGTTGGGAGCTTCCCTGGACCTATTGGCGCTTTATTCGCCTTGTTGAAGAATTGTTGCTCTAAGGCTTTTTGTGCCTTTGAAAATGAAGTCTTTGATGTCTCCATAGCGTTAAGCTTGATCAAAATTGCCTCTAGCATAACATCTTACTTTTCCGGCTGGGACGAACTCGATCCAGGCTCTTGGCTTCTCAATGGAGTAGAAGAAGAAGAGGGGGGGTTAAAAGCATTATTAGCATCAGAATAAGGGTTACCGGGATTTTGTTGATTAGATCTCCAGTTGTTGTTGGAGTTTCTATTGTTGTTATAATTGTTGTTCCGCGGCCCTTGATAGTTGTTTCTTCCTTGATATCCTTCATCTTGCTCCTTCTTTGTTTGAGCTACTAAAAGCTCCTTCAATGCTTTTACCTCATTGCTAAGCGAGGTGAGTTGAGCTCTATTTGATGATGTGTCTTGGAAGCTAACTCTCCTTGCTCCATTTTCAATTCCTTGATGGTAGTACTTCTCCATATGCAAAGCTTGATATTGTTAGCAAGAAATATTGTGATATTTTAGACACGTTTTCTAAGTGTATTTCATCCATATAGGTAGTCATTGATAAAGCATTGAAGCATTTGTGAGTTAGTTTATCTATTTTGTCGATATAGAGTTCTATATAAGCTTTGTGTTGATTGTAGGCAATTAAGAGCTAAATCCGGACGGATTGAGAGAGAATGGAGTTTGATTGAGCATGTCCAAGGATTGAGGACGTCTCTAGGAGCTAAGGATGGTGCTAGCTTGAAGAATAGCACGAGACTAAGGAAATCACGAACTACCTCTAAACCACGCTCTAAAATACGGCCGTACTACATTCCACGTTCAAGTCCACGGCCGTGGAACCTTGGCAAGAGAAGCGTGGTGCATTCCAGCAACTTACACGGCCGTGGAGGGTTGTGTCAAACCGTGACCAATTTCCACGCTCTAAATTAGGGGCGTGGAACCCTTCCACGACCGTGATCTTGGCGATCTTTTACGCACACTTTGAAGCCACGATCTTCTACGCAATTGGGCCGGGCCAATATTTTATCTTACCCTATAAAAGGACGGAAGAAGAGAGATTCCGTCACCTCTACTTAGGCTTACACTTTGGCTTACCCTAGTTCTACGCGTTTTGCGGAGATCGTCGTTGAGAGATTTGCGCTTTGCCTATTGTGATTTCCGGATTGACGGAAAGAGAGAAGATTTGGAAGATTGTTCGTAAAGTGATTACGCTTCATATTTAGGTTTGAGTAGAAGACGGATTGACATCCCGTTCTTCCTTCTTATCTAAGATTTGTGATTGTTTGTGTTATTCCGAATCTATTGACGTTATTGTTCTTGATTTGTGAATTTGAGATTGACTTGAGAGTTATTCAAGGTTTTCAGAAGTTTTCATCTTTCATTCTTTTAAATCTTGAATTTGATATCAATATGACTGTTGTTGGCTAAAACCCTTTAGCAATTCTAAGGTGAAGGGTTGATAGTTGTGGCTTAGATGATGATAGATCGATCGTAAATTGATTGGACCATGAGAGTTAGAGAAATATCGCCGACGAACCTAATCCACAGTCTATTCTTGAGCTTCCACGGCCGTGGAACTCAAGAACTACCCGTAATTTTGTGTCAGTTTACGAACTTGCTTTTACTTTAATCCAAAGTTAAAGATTTGCTTTAACTTAGTCTTGGCTTGCCCTTTTCTAGGTGGTAGTGAAGCCTCAACAACCTCTACCTCGATTCTGAGTGTCATAACCTTAATCGGTTTAGTTAGTCTTGATCCTTGGATTATAAGTTTTGGTATTTGACCTTAATTCTTACCTTTAGATCCTTTTTATACTGAAGCCTCAACAACCTTTATAGAGAGTGTCTTTTAGGTAGGTCATATAAGGTTTTTGGAACTTCACCGTACGATTACCTTACATTCGTATACCTTTGCAAACCTCAACTCTGTCCTTATACCTTTAGTATATCTTGAATCGATTGTCACAGCTGGATGCCTGGATCTTTAGGATTGTTGTTTTCCCAATAATTTGAAAAGCTTCATACATTTACTTTCTTGATAATCTATAAGTGGATTTAACCCCCCAAATCCCTGTGTTCGATACTCTGGAATTCTTGCTCAACTATATCGATCCGTACACTGCGGGTTCGCTTGCTTGATTCTAGTTTTATAAATTTAAGACTTATTTGCAAGCATGCTAAGTGGCGAACAAGTTTTTGGCGCCGTTGCCGGGTATTTGGTCTAGGCCGAATTCGGTTATCGGTTGTCAAGCTTGGGAGCTTCTCCCTTGTTATTTGATATCTTTTCAAGTGCATGCGCAGGTCTAGGAATAACGAAGACCTCTTACCTCTTGATCAAGAGCTTGAGAGGACTTTAAGGAGAAAGCATAAGGAAAAGAAAATGGCTGAAGAAAGAGAACGTAATCTCCAATCGGAGTTAGCGGAAAAGGAAGCTCAACTCCAATGGAGTGAGAAAACTCGTAGGGAAGAGATGGATCGTCATCAAACAAAGGTTGATGATCTATCGGAGATGATGTTCCAAATGAGGTTGGAGATAAACAACCTTATGGAGAAAAAGAAAAGGAGGAGACCGGGAAGATCGGTTAGAGCCAACTCATCCAATGAGGATAGCGACTCCTCCATGCCACCGCTAGAGGAAATTGATCCCACAATCAATGTGAATCCATTCTTTCCAGGACCAGCTGCAAATCCCCGTGTTCCACCTAGGAATGCAAGGGTCAAACGTGTGGATGAAGAGCCAAGAACTCTTGGCCAAAGGATGGATCCAACGCAGCAACCACGCCGTTTAGGTGTAAACTTTGATGGTGATGATGTACAAGGGTTTAGCTTCAACCCTCAAGTTATTACCATTGTTCGCCAAAACCAATTTGGTGGAACAAGTGCTGAATCTCCACACCAACATCTACAAAACTTTGAGATTATGATGGAGACAATGAAGCCCAAGAACGCAACTACCAACAGCTACAAACTCAAGCCTTTCTTCTTCTCCTTGAAGGGGAAAGCATTGTCTTGGTATCAAGCTCTTCCAAGTGGAAAGCTTGAGACATGGGAGGATCTTTCCGCGGAGTTCCTCACTAAGTTCTTTCCGCCATCCACAACGGCGGAGCTAAGAGGTAAGATTAATGCATTTTCCATGAGATCTAACGAAAGTTTGTTTCAATCTTGGGAAAGATTTTAGGATTTGCTATTGGATTGCCCTCATCATGGCATACCCAAGCTTGCACTTTTGGAGATATATATTATAAGGGGCTGGATGTGGAGACACAATTCAAGCTCCAATCCCTCTCATGTGGTACATTCATGGACATGAGGGAAGATGACGCTTGGGACTTCATTGCGAAGCAAGCACGAGTCATAGAGAAGTATTCACACCGGAAAGTGGAGGGGAATCGTGTGGAGCAAGGAGCAAAGCTCACACATGAAGCGCAATCTCAAATCTTTTCTCTCAACAACGAGATTAAAGAGTTGAAGGAAGCTATCAAGACCAACTTTCCAAAGCAACAAGGAAAAGATGTGGGTTATTTAGGCAACAACAATAACGACAACAATGGTGAGAATACAAACTGCAACAACAACAACAACCGGAACAACAACCGGAATAATTGGAATGGCAACAACAACAACCGGAATAACAATTGGAACATTAATAGGGGTTCAAACAACAACAATTGGCGCTCCAATCAATAAAACTCCGGTA
Organism: Fagopyrum esculentum; assembly: GCA_033239045.1. Taxonomy (NCBI): domain Eukaryota; kingdom Viridiplantae; phylum Streptophyta; class Magnoliopsida; order Caryophyllales; family Polygonaceae; genus Fagopyrum; species Fagopyrum esculentum. The sequence continues at coordinate 67,041,570 of BSUD01000008.1, read as the reverse complement.
ACTCTTATCCTTCCAATTCAAATTTACTAACTCCACCTTCCTCTTCTTCCACTCCTTTGAAAAGCCAGGGGCAAACATCTAATTGTGGAAGCACTTCGGGGAAGGAGAAGCCCGATCCCATGTTGGAAACGATTTTGGGGAAGCTTCAAGGGTTGGAGACTCGCATCATTAAGGTTGATGATCACATTTCTAAGTTTGATAAAGCCCAAAAGGTTTTAGAAAACCAAATGTTCAGCCATGCGGAGGAAGTTCCTAGGAATCAAGGGAAACTTCCAGGAAAACCGGAGGATAACCCAAAAGGAAGGGTGATGGCAATCACAACTAGGAGCGGGGTAACAACTACCGACCCGCAGCCCAAGTTTGTAGAAGTCCCCGTTGAGAAAGAGAAGGAAAAGGGGAAGGAGAAGGAAGATGTCTACGTTCCTTCTCCAGCTTACAAACCCCCCTACCATTCCCTCAATCTAAAGCAAGAGCGCGTCTAGATAAACAATTCGGTAAGTTTATAGAGCTCATGAGCAAACTGCATATTAATATACGATCAAAGAGAAGATGCCCCCAAAGCTAAAGGATCCGGGGTCATTTTGTATTCCCATAGGAGTGGGAGATGTCACATATGATGCATTATGTGACTTGGGAGCAAGTGTGAGCATCATTCCACTTGCATTATGTAGGAAGATCGGTTTAGGCGACCCTAAACCGGTGAAGATGACGTTGCACATGGCGGATCGATCCATAACTCATCCCGTCGGTATTGTGGAAGACGTCCCGGTCAAGCTAGGTAAATTCTATGTTCCTATAGATTTTGTTGTGCTTGACATTCCTGCATATAGTCCGGTCCCGATCATTCTCGGAAGACCGTTTCTTGCAACTTCCGGCTGCATAGTCGATTGCAAGAATGCTAGACTTGCCTTTGACATAGGAGAAGAGAAGGTAGAGTTCGTTCTTTCCACTCTAGTGAAGGAACCAATCATTGATGAGGATATATTCAATATCCAAGATGAGGAAGGGTTGTCTAGAGAGGAGGTAAGTTCTATTCTCTTCAAAGATCCTTTGCAAAAGGTTATTACTATGAGTCTAATGGATGTAGGGGAAGAAGAGGAGTGCAATGAGGCAATTGAAGCCTTAGAAGCACAAGAAGAAGTGTGTGAAGAGGAGTTTGAGATACTCCACGACGAGGCATAAAACGTACGGATCCACGGCCATACACTATATTCCACGGCCGTGGATTTCACCAACAAAAGCGTGGCTCACTCCAGAGGGTTACACGGTCGTGGAGGAAACAGAGCACCCGTAACTACATTCCACGCCCAAAATCACAGCCGTGGAACATACAGAGAAACCGTAATTTTGGTCGTGGACGAAGGCAAATGTGCCACTTCTTCAACTTCTCTTGATTCTTCTCCATCACCTTCTACTTCCTTAGACACTTCTAAGGAAGCACTTGAAGCTCCTCAAGAGCCATTGGAAACTCCTGCAGCTATGGAATTGAAACAACTTCCTACACATCTAAGGTACGCGTTCCTAGGACCTAACTCTACTTATCCGGTAATTGTTAGTTCCGATTTAACCATAGATGAACATAGTAAGCTTATGGTTTTCCTTAGGAAACATAGGAAAGCTTTAGGTTATACTATAGAGGACTTAGTAGGAATCAAACCTTCCCTATGTATGCACAAGATATTAATGGAAGAGGACTTTAGGACTTCAAGACAACCTCAAAGGCGGTTAAATCCGACCATGAAGGAGGTTGTCAAGAAGGAAATTCTTAAACTTCTTGATGCAGGTATCATCTACCCTATCTCCGATAGCAAGTGGGTGAGTCCGGTACAAGTGGTTCCGAAGAAGGGAGGAATGACGGTCATCACCAACAAGAATAACGAACTCATTCCTACCCGAACCGTAACAGGATGACGGATGTGCATAGACTACCGCAAGCTAAACAACGCGACGAGGAAGGATCACTTCCCACTACCCTTCATCGACCAAATGCTTGAAAGGTTAGCGCAACATTCGCACTTTTGCTATCTTGACGGTTATAGTGGTTTCTTTCAGATTCCGATACACCCGGATGATCAAGAGAAGACCACACTCACGTGCCCGTGGGGTACGTTTGCCTATAGGAGGATGCCGTTCGGGCTTTGCAACGCCCCAGCCACCTTTCAAAGGTGCATGATGGCCATCTTCTCCGAATATATAGAGGAAATCATGGAGGTTTTTATGGATGACTTCTCCGTATGTGGTTCCTCTTTTGACAATTGTCTTTCTAACCTTGCTCTTGTGTTACAAAGGTGTGAAGACACTAACCTAGTTCTTAATTGGGAGAAGTGTCAATTCATGGTGAAGGAAGGCATTGTTTTAGGACACTTAATCTCTAGTAGAGGGATTGAAGTAGATAGAGCTAAAATAGAGACTATAGAAAAGCTTCCTCCCCCAACTTCGGTGAAAGGGATAAGAAGTTTTCTAGGACATGCCGGATTTTATAGGCGTTTCATAAACGATTTCTCTAAAATATCAAAACCTCTTACTAATCTATTGATGAAGGATGCAGTTTTCGAGTTTTCGCAGGAATGCTTAGATGCGTTTAACATGATTCGGGAAGCTCTAATTTCAGCACCTATTATCCAACCTCCGGATTGGAACCTTCCCTTTGAGGTTATGTGCGATGCTAGTGACGTAGCTATATGAGCTGTTCTTGGACAAAGAAAGGAGGGGCGAACCCACGCTATCTACTACGCTAGCAAGACGCTAGATGAAGCGCAGCTCAACTACGCCACTACGGAAAAGGAATTTTTAGCCATTGTTTATGCTATTGACAAATTTCGCTCTTATCTTGTAGGTGCAAAGGTGATTGTGTACACGGATCATGCTGCGATCCGGTATCTCCTTGCAAAGAAGGATGCGAAGCCAAGGCTAATTAGATGGATTATTCTCCTACAAGAATTCGATCTAGAGATCCGTGACAAGAAGGGTTCGGAAAATTCTGTTGCGGATCATTTGAGTCGCCTAACACATATAGAGGACGACCATCTACCTATAGATTACTCCTTCCCGGACGAACACTTACATATCACAGAGGAGTGCATCGATGTGATCTCCAAAGGTAACGAACCATGGTTTGCTGATTTTGTTAACTATTTGGTTTGTCAAGAGATACCGCCCGGATTATCCTACGCACAAAGAAAGAAGTTCTTTAAGGATGTTCGGGAATACTTTTGGAATGAACCTCTCCTCTTTAAGAGAGGTCCCGATGGCATCATTCGGCGATGTGTGCCGGAAGATGAGATGCAAAGTATCATCCGCCATTGTCATTCACTACCATGTGGAGGACACGCTAGTTCGAACAAGACTAGCGCTAAGGTATTGCAATCTGGATTCTTTTGGCCTACTTTATTTAGAGATGTGCAAACCTTTGTTTCCTGCTGCGATGCTTGTCAAAGAACAAGAAATATCTCTAGGAGGAATGAGATGCCTCTCAATAACATCCAAGAGGTGGAGATTTTCGACGTTTGGGGAGTTGACTTTATGGGACCGTTCCCATCATCTTGTGGAAACCAATACATACTCTTGGCGGTAGATTACGTTTCTAGATGGGTGGAAGCAATTGCCTCTCCCACCAATGATGCCATGGTAGTGGTCAAGTTCTTTAACAAGACCATCTTCCCACGATTTGGGACACCAAGAACTATCATTAGTGATGGAGGTTCTCACTTCATTGCCCGGCGCTTTGAAGCTCTTCTAGCTAAGTATGGGGTTACTCACAAGATCGCCACCCCTTATCATCCACAAACTAGTGGACAAGTTGAGATCTCAAACCGGGAGATCAAAAGAATCCTAGAGAAGACGGTTTCAAGGACAAGGAAGGATTGGTCCTTGAAGCTTGATGATGCATTGTGGGTGTACCGGACTGCGTACAAGACTCCCATAGGAACCACACCATACAACCTTGTGTATGGGAAGTCTTGTCACTTACCGGTAGAGTTAGAGCATAAGGCGTTTTGGGCCATCAAGTGGTTGAATTTCAGCATGAAGGAAGCGGGAGAGAAGCGTCTCTTGGACCTTAATGAACTTGAAGAACTCCGCTTGAACACTTATGAAAACGCTAAGATTTACAAAGAAAGAGCAAAGCGTTGACATGATAAGCATATCATTCCAAAGGACTTCAAAGAAGGAGATCAAGTTCTCCTCTTTAATTCAAGGCTTCGTCTCTTTCCAGGTAAGCTTAAATCTCATTGGACCGGACCTTTTCTAATCAAACGTATTTTCCCCCATGGTGCAGTTGAAGTATGGGGTGAAGCGGGTGGAAGCTTTAAGGTGAATGGTCAACGACTCAAGAAGTATACGCCGGAACTCCAAGCTGAAGAGTTCGCGCCTACCGCACTCGAATAAGTGCGAATATGGTCTAGCTGCGGACCTTAAACAAAGCGCTTCTTGGGAGGCAACCCAAGGTATTGCATTTACGTTTTTTGTTTTTGATTCATACTTTAGCTTAGTTTAGACGTTTTTGCTTTGTTTTGCCTTCGATACCTTCCGGTATGTTCGTGTTTTTGGATGTAGGAACAGTGGAAAAGGAAAGGGGAAGAGAAAGTTTGAAGAAAAGTGACGAAACTTGGACTTTGGAGCATTACAAAGAGTTCCAAAGCCTAAACCACGGTCGTGGAACCCTCTGAGAACGTAATTTACAAAAGCCTTTGAAAAATCACCAAAACCACGGTTCCGTACATTTCCACGGCCGTGGAACCCCCCGACAGACCGTGATTTTCAAAAATTTTTACGGCCACTATATAAACCACGTTTCTTCACAAAACACAACACCACAACCCATTCCACGCCCAAAAACGCCGAAATCCTTCCCCTCACCTCAAATCTTTGTTCGTTAATCGTTTTTAACGATTCTTTGGCCAAAACAGAAGCAAATCCGATCACCAACAAGATCCAAGCAACAATTCGTGCGGCAATTCATCAAGGAAAGCAGAATTCGGATTTGAAAATCCGAAAACATAGGTTTTTTCGCTTTTCTCTATCCTTGTCGATTCGGTCTTGAAATTGCTAGATTTTTTAGGAATAACTGATTGGAATTGGAAGAGAACTAGTCTAGGACTGCTACTGTGAAATTTGGTGTGATTTTGCTGAGTTTTGAGAAAAGTCGAGACAAACCACGGTTCCTGTAGCTTCCACGGCTGTGGAACACCAAGAACAAACTGTGGTTTTTGCCAGAAAATGGATTTTGTGAGGAGAGTGTCCGGTAGAAATAAGGACAAGAACAAAGACAAAGATAAGAGTAAAAAGAGGAAGGGCAACCCCTCTTCCTCTTCCTCCTCTAGAGCACCACCACCTTCATCCCCCTTCACCTCCATCATCACCTTCATCACTATCACCACCTCGCCGTAGGGTCCCTACCATTCACGAGGATCATCTCGATGCCTTAGAGAGGATCCATAAGAGGACGGTCATAGGACCTAGATACCTACTGTTGGAGGACTTAGCACCTCTACATGTGATAGAGGACATCACTTGGCTCTTGGATAGAGCCGGATTAGTCATCTTCTCCGCTATTCAAGAAGATGAATATGAGGAGATTACGAGAGAGGTTGTGGTCTCTTTTGAGCACAGCCATGTTGATAGGACAGTTTCTTTCCGGCTGATGGAAAGAAACTATGATTTCTCCATCCGGGAGTTTGGAGCCTTCTTTGGGTTCCACGAGACCTTCAATGGTCGTTTCCCCAGTGGCGTGTACGCCAAGGATTTCTGGGAAGAGGTCGCTATGATCTATGCCAGCGAGGACCGCTGGTAGCCAGCTGACACCAAGGCTAAGTTGATGTATCACTTAGCCTTGAAGATTGCTCATAGGGTACTTTCTGAGTGTCTCTTCCCTAGGACGGAGACACCTTAGAAGATTAAGACAGATGAGCTCTTTCTTCTGTACTGCATGTTATATGGACGGCCTGCTGACTGTGCCACCCTCTTAGCTGCTACCATGAGCAAGCTAAAGAACAAGAGGGGTGGCAACATTGGATATGGTGGGATAGTCACCCACCTTGCTAGGGCATTATGGGTAGATTTCTCCGCTTGCACACGTATTGTTGTTGTACCCCTAGGACTTCAGGCCATTATGACTAGAGGCCTCATCTTCCCTACCCATAGTGGTCCACCTTACGCTGCTATGCCATGGGAGAGTAGGACAGGGAGAGGCATTGAGTGGCTCCCAGAGTATTCCATTATGGCTGGACGCCATAACTGGAAGGCGACGTTCGCTGCTATGCATGCGAACAGGATTGCAGCCCCTCCATATGTCCCACCACCACCTGTAGTAGAGGAGGAGGAGATGAGAGGAGGAGACGAGTATGAGGGAGGAGGAGGAGGAGCTGATGACTTTGGCACATTTCCGGATCAGCCGGATGTGGTTCCTGACATGCCTAGACATTCCCCCCGCCCTGCTAGAGCTTCAGGATCTTCTTCTCGCCGTGCCAACGTGAGCGAGAGGCCGACTTGGATGGCGGATCCACCTGCGTGGTATAGGACTCAGCCAGATTGGATGGGAGCTCCTCCACCATGGTCTACACAAGCACCACCAGCATCGGCACCTTCAGATGCACCGCCATGGTACAGCCAGCCTCCAGGTTGGTATGAGCAGCTGCCGGAGTGGGCCACCGATCTATCCAGCAGAGTTGGAGCATTAGAGATCCGCGCAGATGCGAGAGATGCACGGGTGGACGACCTTGACCATATGATGAGGGATGTTTATCGCCAGCAGTTCGGGCGGTACTACGATCCCTGTTTCTCTCCATTCCCACCACCGCCTCCACCGCAGTGATGACGATGATGACCGACAGTTTAGCCGCTCCACCACCGTTTTGTGAGTTCTTTTTCTTTCTTTCTTTTCTTCTTTTTCTTTTCTTTGAACATTAGGGACAATCGTTTGTAATAACTCTTACTCACTTTATTTTCTTCTATTGAGACTATCTTGCATGTTTCATTCTATTGCTACACGTTTCATTCTTGCATTGCATGAAAAAGAATTTGAAAAACCCATAAAAATTGAAAAATTTTGAAAATTTTGTGCTTCTAAGGATAGGGATGATTTCTATGATAATCACCACTTGTGAATTGAGTTTTGATGACAATTGCATGCTTAAACGAATAGTGAATTGAAAAGAAATTGAATGAGTTGATTATACCTCTTTTGCAAATTTCATAATGTGATGAATGTTACTTAAATCATATTGAGAAAACAAGGTTGAAATCACATAATAAGTTCTTATGCTTCTTTTTGAGATGATTAAGGCAATTCGATTTTCTTTCTTCTTTCTTTGATCATTTAGCCCCTCATTGAAATAATGACCTCCTTTACCTATCCGGGAACTTGGAGGAGTTGAATGAAAAAGGCATGTTTGATGTGGGAGGGCCATAAAAGCAATATTTTGCATTCAAAGGAATAGAAAGAAATTATAGGTTTGGGGGAGTCAATCATGATGATGAGTAACTCGGCACCATTCACATAGCCGGGTGTTTGTGTCTTGCCAAAGTCGGATTGAGCGATATTCCTAGCGGATTATGGTATGTGCGCTAAGGGTTTGAGGCATCTCATAAAAATTGAGAAACGCCAATCTCCTAGGCTTCGGTTTTTGTGCACCTCTATCCATAACTCCAAAAGTAAAGTCAAAAAATGAAAAGAAGGGAGCGAAGCTCTAAGTTGAAAGTGCTGCGGAAACCGCAAAAGAAGAAGAAAAGAGTAGTTATCCACTTTCCCGGATTCATGCACCACATTCTTTAAAGTTTTCCTTCCCTTTCCACATTCTAGACTGTAACACCCCAAATTCTGAGAACTCGGGGAGTTACTGGTTAGGACCTCACAATGGGTTCCGACCTTAGTTTGACAACAATTTAACTTGGATCTTACAAAAAGGCACAAAAGTATTTAAAACATTTGAAAACTTTAAACAATATATACATGAAGAATATGTATCAGCCTTACAAAGCAAGAGTACCAAAACGACACATAAGAAGAACGGAAGACATCCCGTCCCCAACTAAATAAGTACGTGGACCCGGCTGACCATTCCCTCCGGATCTCTCTACAACTGTCTTAACCTGCAAGGCATCTAGAAGCGGTATATAACCGTTAGCTAACATTCTATGCATAAGTATAAAGGTAAAAGCACAATCACACATCATACACAATCAACATGCAACACTCAATCCTTTTTATTATCTTTAATTAGGTGATAGGTTATTACTAATGATACTTATTTTGTGACACGAGGGATTTCCAAACCTCGCCCCTGTCCCCGTTTACCAACGCGGAATGGTACTAATGCATCTGACCGTCTACAGGACTGGGCTGGTCGCAGGGAACCTCCTAGACTCTCGCAAGACCTAGCAGATGATGTCACGACCCGTTATCATACACTTGGGTCAATTACGTAAATAATAAAGTCGGCCTAATCCGGTCTCGTTGTTTATCATAACTAACAAACACCACTCATACACATTACACTCATACAAGAAGCCAGCTAAGTAAGTCCGTGGACTTACCTGAATCGCGTCAAAGTCCTCTTAAAGCTACCACTTGATTCCGAAATTACAAGATTTCAAACGCGTGTTTATAACGAGGAAACTTGGATCAATATCAATACTACTCATCTAGACGGTTTCCTAACTTCCCACCTCATAACAACCTAATCAACGCTAAACCTAGCCAAAGATAACCCACATCCACTATACCCAAAACTTATATAACTTGTTCATAAATTATTGGTAAAGAGAAAGAACGTATACTAGCGTAGCTTACGCTAGAACGCTAATCTTAGGGTCATCTAAAGGTAAACACCATCACCGACATAAAGTCTATACCCGTAGGATTCAAAAACTCGACTATGCTTAGCCGACCTAACCTCATACGGAACACTCCTCAACTAAACAAAATATAACCACTCGTATTTATATATATATATATATATATATATGTATATATATATATTAATCTTTATCATCCTACACCACTACTAACAGCAACTTACCATCTCCAACCTAGCTTTACTACCCCACGTACACTCTCTTTGCCGACCCACACCGAGAAGTACCTTCAGCAACAACCAACTACACACATAGACGCACAACTCCGCTTACACTCGCCAATCAAACCTCACGCCCTCTCTTGTAACCCATACTGACTCTCTTGTACTCTATTGTACGACGCAAGTAAGGGGATGGGAAACTCACCAGTGACAAGATTCGGCGATGGCTCGATGTCGGATTCACGGTTGTGCTCAAGGGGTCCGGTATCACTTGATGACAAGCAATGTCTTATGATTTCGATCGGTCTAGGTTCTAAATATTGCTGGCTGCGAGCAACAACTAGGAAGGACATCGCCGTGAGGATATGTGTAAGGCTGGAAGCACCTCGCTGACGATGGTTGGACCGTCTATTGCTGCGGAAACGCCGGAGGTAATGGCGACTGCGCTTGAGAGTTGCGGGACCGGTGCGATCGATCGAAGAAGATGGATATGTAGATTGGAGGGAGATGGAAGCCGCTTCAAGGGTTAAACGTGCCGACGGAACTCGGTTGTTTGGGAGATGCAAGGTACGTGTATGGGTAGCAAAAAGTTTGGCAGTTACAATCTTCATAATTGAAGATATGAGAGGTTGGGCGTGAAAGAAGGGGAAGAGAGAGGGTGTGGGTCCGCCGCTTTGCTGAAGAGAAGGAGGCCGGGCAACTCCCCAGCTACAAACGGATGAAGATGGGCCTGTCCGCCCGGTTTGGGGAGCCTCACACATTGGCCCATTAGGCCGAGTAATGAGAGAGAAAAAGAGATGGGATGAGGTCCAAAACCGTTCGATTAAGTCCGATAATTATAGTTCGAATTTTTGAAAACCCGAGCTAAAATGTTTCGGTTCGGAAATCCTAAATTAAATATTTCGGGTATTACATAGACCTTGTTTGAAAGTCCTTAAGATCAAAAGAATGTTGTATGACTTGGTGATCTAAATTGAAGTTTCTTATGATTGATTTTGATAATGTTTGAATGTTATGATGTTTACATGGAAGTTTGATTGATTCATGAGCTTCCTTTACTCTTTACTCTTTGATTAAGTGTATGAAAGTCTTATAAACGAATGAAGCAAGATTTGAGAATGATCTATTGATTAGAAGGCACATTCATCTAAAAGAAGTTTTGCTTTGAGAAGGTACACATATTTCATCCTAACTTGTGTTTAAAGCTTTTGAAAGACCTTGCTTAGGGACAAGCAAGTAGCAAGTATGGGGTTATTTGTTAGCATGAAATATTGTGATATTTTAGGCACGTTTTCTAAGTGTATTTCATCCATATAGGTAGTCATTGATAAAGCATTGAAGCATTTGTGAGTTAGTTTATCTATTTTGTCGATATAGAGGTCTACATAAGCTTTGTGTTGATTGTAGGCAATTAAGAGCTTAATCCGGACGGATTGAGAGAGAATGGAGTTTGATTGAGCATGTCCAAGGATTGAGGACGTCTCTAGGAGCTAAGGATGGTGCTAGCTTGAAGAATAGCACGAGACTAAGGAAATCACGAACTACCTCTAAACCACGCTCTAAAATACGGCCGTACTACATTCCACGTTCAAGTCCACGACTGTGGAACCTTGGCAAGAGAAGCGTGGTGCATTCCAGCAACTTACACGGCCGTGGAGGGTTGTGTCAAACCGTGACCAATTTCCACGCTCTAAATTACGAGCGTGAAACCCTTCCACGACCGTGATCTTGGCGATCTTTTACGCACACTTTGAAGCCACGATCTTCTACACAATTGGGCCGGGCCAATATTTTATCTTACCCTATAAAAGGACGGAAGAAGAGAGATTCCATCACCTCTGCTTAGGCTTACACTTTGGCTTACCCTAGTTCTACGCTTTTTGCGGAGATCATCGTTGAGAGATTTGCGCTTTGCCTATTGTGATTTCCGGATTGACGGAAAGAGAGAAGATTTGGAAGATTGTTCGTAAAGTGATTACACTTCATATTTAGGTTTGATTAGAAGACGGATTGACATCCCGTTCTTCCTTCTTATCTAAGATTTGTGATTGTTTGTGTTATTCCGAATCTATTGACGTTATTGTTCTTGATTTGTGAATTTGAGATTGACATGAGAGTTATTCAAGGTTTTCGGAAGTTTTCATCTTTCATTCTTTTAAATCTTGAATTTGATATCAATATGACTGTTGTTGGCTAAAACCCTTTAGCAATTCTAAGGTGAAGGGTTGATAGTTGTGGCTTAGATGATGATAGATCGATCGTAAATTGATTGGACCCTGAGAGTTAGAGAAATATCGCCGACGAACCTAATCCACGGTTTGTTCTTGAGCTTCCACGGCTGTGGAACTCAAGAACTACCCGTAATTTTGTGTCAGTTTACGAACTTGCTTTTACTTTAATCCAAAGTTAAAGATTTGCTTTAACTTAGTCTTGGCTTGCCCTTTTCTAGGTGGTACTGAAGCCTCAACAACCTCTACCTCGATTCTGAGTGTCATAACCTTAATCGGTTTAGTTAGTCTTGATCCTTGGATTATAAGTTTGGGTATTTGACGTTAATTCTTACCTTTAGATCCTTTTTATACTGAAGCCTCAACAACCTTTATAGAGAGTGTCTTTTAGGTAGGTCATATAAGGTTTTTGGAACTTCACCGTACGATTACCTTACATTCGTATACCTTCGCAAACCTCAACTCTGTCCTTATACCTTTAGTATATCTTGAATCGATTGCCACAGCTGGATGCCTGGATCTTTACGATTGTTGTTTTCCCAATAATTTGAAAAGCTTCATACATTTACTTACTTGATAATCTATAACTGGATTTAACCCCCCAAATCCCTGTGTTCGATACTCTGGATTCTTGCTCAACTATATCGATCCGTACACTGCGGGTTCGCTTGCTTGATTCTAGTTTTATAAATTTAAGACTTATTTGCACGCACGCTAAGTGGCGAACAAATATTCAATGAAATCGCCAGCTTCATCTATCGGCATATCCATGAATGTGCTGGCTGAAAGTAGTTGGATATTGAATTGAGTCTCTCCATCCAAACCTTTCAAATAAATTTCCAGCAACTCGATCTTTGGAATCCCATGATGTGGGCAATCCAATAGAAGATCCTTGAATCTCTCCCGTGACTTGGACAAACTCTCCTTGTCCTTCATAATAAAAGCATTGATCTTTCCCCTCAATTCAGCGGTCTTCAAGGGAAGAAATAACTTAGTAAGAAACTTTGTTGTCATCTCTTCCCAAGTGTTGATTTTTCTGGCCGGAAGAGATTGATACCAAGCAAGCGCCTTGTCTTTCAAAGAGAAATAGAAAGGCCTCAACTTGTAGTTGTTATTCTCCAGTCTTGAAGGTCTCAAGGTCTCCATCAGAATCTCATAGTTTTGCAAATGTTGATGCGGAGACTCGCTCTCCAAACCTCCAAATTGACATTGTCGGATCATAGTTAGAACTTGAGGTCTAAGTTCATAATCATGCTCAACTGGATCACCTAGTTTGACTCCTGGACGCCTGATTTACTGATTGGAGTCCATCCTCTGTCCTAGGGTTTGTGGAATTCCAGCAAAAAGAACATCTCGGATAGGCAACCGAGGTGGTAAGTGTACCTCGGCTGGGGCAACATGAATTGGGTCTTGCATTGGTCGAGGATCTGGGATCGGTTAAGGAAGAAACTGGGCCCTTAGAGCGGCCATATCTGCTTCAATTCCTTCTGTTCTTGCGTGAGTCTCGTCTCTCTCTCGCTGCAGTTCTTCCTTACTGAGGCGTAGCTGTTCCAATGCCTCCTTCAATTCGGCTTCAAGATCACGATTGTCTTGATTTGCCATCTTAGCTTCTTTCAATCTTCTCTTGTAGGTCTTTTCTGGTTCGGGATCGTAGGGAACGATTTCCTTTCCAGCACGAGTTCTTCGCATAAACCAAAGAAAAGATCCTGCGAAAACACTCAAGTAGAGTAGTCAAAAGCAACAAGGGTAATAGCCCCCAAAGGCTACTGAAACCAGCTTGTGATAGCATGAATTATAGTCTATATTTTGGGACCTATTTAGACATTTTATCTTCAATAATCTGCATGTTTGGATGTATATCATATGATTATATTGTCATTTCATCTACCTTTGCGGGAATCGAGGTCTACACCAAGTTTCGTTGTAATCGTAGGTAAAATGGCATGTTTTGCATGAAAATGGAGCTAAGGAGTCATAGGAGCTACATTCAAGAGCTTAAGGAAGAATCTAGGAAGCATGGAAATGATTAGAGATTCATTTTGGACCAGATTTAAGAGATTTCACATTCAGTTTAGAGCCACCTCGGTCAGCTACAGTACCATCTCGACTGAGGTGATCCAGAGGAGCGTCCCGACCGAGGCGAGCACCATGGACGCGGCGAGATATATTTTATTCTTGGCTGAGATCTTTTATTTTTGGAAGGAGAGATCTTATATTTTTAGGCTGGATTTCTGGAAGGAAGATCTTATATTTTAGGGATTTATTTATGAGAGATAGATATATTTTATTAGGAAAATATCTTTTCAAGATATTTTATCTTTGGAGGGTAGTTTTCCTATATAAAGGGTTGGATTTTCCACAAGTTCAACCATGCTTATACAGGCTGATAGCATCCAACAATTGAAGGAAGGAAGTTGATAACTTTTATAGCTTTTGTGAAAGGTTTTGTAAGATTTTCTTAGATTCCCTTCTTGTTGATTTGTCTTGTTGGATTTGTGATCCAAGGAATGCTTGTTTGTTTGATAATTGATTCAGTTATTGAAGCCTTGTTCTTAAGGTTTTTGTGTTCAATTATTCACTTTCTTCCCTTAAATTTGATTATTGCTTTCATGATGATGAGTGGCTAATTTCTTTGTGTGATTCTAGGGTGATTGGTTGAAGGTTATGGGAAAAACAATGATAGAATAATCTTAAATTTCAGTAGGACCCTGAAAGCTCGAGTCTTTATCCTTAATCCTAGAACATCTCGTTTAGTCGATGAACATTTCGGCCGGGGTGGAATTCGTCTGACCGAGGTGACCTTTCTGATCCGAAACCGAGAGCTAAGTGTTAGAGTTTGCCAAATCCTATTCTTATTACACCTTTCCTGGTTCAATGCAAGCTTAGGATGAGACTTACCCGATAATTCCTTTGTTTGTTTACCCAAGATCATAAGTGTAGGTAATAAAGGTTTATCCTTTATTGGGCTTTGACTGTGCCTTCATCCTATCTTTGTGAGTTAGCCTGAGACTTACTCGGTAAAGTTTGATTCTATTCCCTTAGGTGGTGTGTTGGTTTGAGGTTATAGTTCTTTTCCTTAATTCCTTGAGACTTACCCGGTAATAGGAGTTGCGGTTTGGGATTAGTGAGTAGTGAGACTTACCCGGTGATTTATTCCACTTTAGTAACACATTCCCTTTGCAAAATTTTAGCTTTGTCCGCTTATCTTTAGATCTTGAGTTGGAACCCAACTAGATGCTTTAATCCCTAGAATTGCATATTCCCTTAATTGACTTTTTATCATCTTTGATTGCTTTAATCGCTTTTGTGGTAAGTAATTACATAGACTACCTATACTTCCTTAGGTTTCACCTAATTCCTTGAGATCGACACCCCGGAATTCTTGCTTTTTACTACGATTGACCCGTACACTGCGGGTTCGCATCCTTGTTTTTAGCATACGTCTAGGGTTATAACTTTAAAGCTTGCACACACCGTTTGGAGCGAACAAGTTTTTGGCGCCGTTGCCGGGGACTCGGTCTAGACCAAGCCGGTTGCGGTGATCCTTCGGGGCGCTTGCCCTTGTTTCTACTAATCACTCTACTTGAGTGACTTTCGCAGGTTCTTTTTCATAGGTTTGTGCGAAGAACCCGCACTGGGAAGGAAATCGTTCCTTACAATCCCGACCAAAAAAGACATACAAAAGACACTTGAAAGAAGCGAAGATGGCCAATCAAGAGAATCGCGATCTTGAGGCCGAATTGAAGGAGGCATTGGAACAACTACGCCTCAGCAAAGAAGAATTGCGACTGGAAAAGGAGGAAACTCGCGCAAGAACGGAAGCGATCGAAGCAAATATGGCGACTTTACGGGACCAATATCTACCTCTACCAGCTTCAGCTCCTTGACCGAGGCACGACCCAGCTCCAGCTGCCCCGGCCGAGATACTTCCACCTCGGATGCCAGTCCGAGATGCTCTTTTTGTAGGTATTCCACAGACCCTAGGGCAGAGGATGGACCCCAACCAGCAAATGAGGCATACAGGAGTCAACCTAGGTGATCCAACGGACCATGATTATGAGCTTCGACCGCAAGTTCTTTCCATGATTCGCCAATGCCAGTTTGGAGGGTTAGAGAGGGAGTCTCCGCATCAACATGTACAACTCTATGAGATCTTGATGGAGACCTTGAGACCTTCAAGGCTGGAAAACAACAATTACAAGCTAAGGCCTTTCTACTTCTCTTTGAAAGATAGGGCGCTTACTTGGTATCAATCTCTCCCTCCAGGAAAAATCAACACTTGGGAGGAGATGACGACGGAGTTCTTGACTAAATTCTTTCCCCCCTCTAAGACAGCTGAAATAAGAGGGAAAATCAATACATTCTTCATGAAGGACAAGGAGAGCTTGTCCAAGTCATGGGAGCAATTTAAAGACATCCTTTTGGATTGCCCACATCATGGGATTCCAAAGATAGAGTTGTTGGAGATATACTTCAAAGGACGGGACGGAAACACCCAGTTCAACCTTCAACTACTATCCGCCGGCAAGTTCATGGACATGCCGATTGACGAAGCTTGGGAGTTCATAGAGAAACAAGCTTTACACATGGAGAAATACTCCTACCAAGGGGCTGAAGGTGGAGTTTAAAGAGTCAACTTTCAAGAAGCTCTACCTAACAATGATCAACTCACTTCTTTGAAGAATGATGTGAAGCAATTGAAAGAACTTTTGGTTGCTCAAACCAAGAAAGAAGATGAAGGATATCAAGGCTCAAGGAACAACAATGGTTACCGGAACAACAACAACGGTTCCCGGAACAACAACTACAACAACAATAGAGGATCCAACAACAACAATTGGAGGACAAACAATCAAAATTCGGGTAACCCTTACTCTAACTCCAATTCGAATGACTCCTCTAATCCTTTCCTCTCTTCTTCTTCTTCTTCTACTCCATTGAAGAGCCAGGAGCAAGGATCAAGTTCATCCCATCCGGAAAAGAAAGATGCGGTGCTGGAGGCCATCTTGATCAAGCTCAACTCTATGGAGACATCCATGACTTCATTTTCGAAGGCACAAAAAGCCTTAGAACAACAATTCTTTAACAAGGCGAATGAAGCTCCAAGATATCCAGGTAAGCTTCCAGCAAGGACGTAAAGCATCCCCAAGGGACAGATCATGGCAATAACAACGAGAAGTGGACTGAAGACTGCAGATCCAGTGCCTCGGTCGATGCCGGTACAGACGAAGAACACCTCGGTCCAAGCACAGTCGAAGAACACTTCGGCCGAGATGCCAACCGTGGTCGAACCTTGATAACAAGATTTATGACTTAGGATTAGGTAATCATTTAGATAGATTTCTCACTCATTCATGCACGTTTTGGCATTGGCTCATGACGTCTTCGCTCAATTCATGCACATTTCTAGAAAAGACGTCTACACTACCTTTTATCGGTTTTGTAGGTAATTCGGGGATCTATTGGACGTTAATCGATACATTTGAGGGCCAAGCCTCATGATGGTACACATCCAAAGCCTTGGAGGAGCATAATTGGAGCAACAAAGGACACAAAGACCACTATTGGTGCAAGCAATGGAGCAACTCATGGCTAGACGATCATAGCATGCTTCTGTTGAAGAAAATCGACCTACACCCAGGAAAATCGGCCGATTTTTCCTACTGGGTCGATTTTTGGGCCTTTGACAGCTTAAGCCACGTGTCCCACGATCTCTTGTCCGGCCTTGCTCTTGGTGGAGAATATAAGTGGTCCTTCAAAGCTGTTGCTGGCTCTCTCCCATGGATCCTTCTCCTCTCTTTTGACCTATCTTCTTCCCCAAAACACTTCTCCATTGTTGCCTCTCTTCCAAGCACCCATTAGGGGTGTTCTTGGAAGAGATTAGTGTAGATTCTTGTTTTAGAGTGAGATTTGAGTGGATTTGAGAGAGAAGTTCATTGTTGACAACTTGGATTAGCTCTTGGAGCCTTGTAAGGATTTGGTAATTTCTATTCTATGCTTTTAATGTCTTTTCTTTGGATTGTTCTTCATCAATTGACCATGACTTGCAAGCATGCTTTATTTGTGGAGATTGATCTTGAAATGAATGTTGTTGGCTAGATAGATTGCGATTCTAGGGTAAGGAAAGAAGGGTTATGGCTAGGACCATGATAGGATGAACTTAGATTTTTACCCTTGGATGACTCTTGTTCTTGAAATCCTAGTGTTTGTTGAGCTAATTCTATCCTAGGGAGACCTAGTGTTAGCAACTAAGTGTTTAGAAGAGACTTACCCGGTGATTCTTACTCTTAGATTCAAAAGATGACAAACCCTAGGTAGTGGTGAGCCTCACAAGCCGCCATTGGACTAAGTGTGCTAGGATAGTTGTTTAGGACTTCCCTTTCCGAGACTTACCCGGTAAGGATAGGTTAGACCCCTAGGTAACAATCCGGTTTGTGTAGAATTCCTATCCTTAGGTTCTTAGAGACTTACCCGGTGATGAGACCTTAGGAATGGACTAGTGGATCATGAGACTTACCCGGTAATTGATCCCAATCTAGAAACGCTTAATCCCAACATATCATAGTTAATCCGAGGAATGAATAGATAGCTTGAGTCTATGCCATAACCGGACATCCAATCTCTAGAATCCGCTTTGTTACTTCCATTCTCCTATCTTTTGTGTTAGTGTGTGTTTGTGTTGCTTGATTGTGTTCACATATTTGTGATCTTTGTTTGATCACCCAAAACCATCCAAAAACATTGTGTTTTCCATTTTCTTTATTCCTCATCTTATCTTAGTCTAGATTCACACTATCTTTGATCATTGAATGACTTAGTTTCACCTCAGTCCTTGAGTTCGACCTCGGAATACTATCCCTACTACAAACGACCCGTACACTGCGGGTTTCGCTAGGTAGTTTAGGATTTAGTTCGAGTTATAAATGTAAAGCTTTTTGTGCTACTAATCTTAGCGTAACAAGTTTTTGGCGCCGTTGCCGGGGACTAGGTTTAGATTGAGTCATTTGATTTTGATTGCTTTTAGTGTTTATCTTTCTTGTTACTTTTGATCTTGTGTTGTTTTTGTCTTTGCCTTTTCATGTTTGCCATGGACGGATTGTACCTCCAAGACGACCTTGACAACATGGAGTATGAGGAGTTGGTGGAAGGCCAAGATCTAGGACCTCTCCATGATGAGTTTGAGTATTGGGAGGAGTTCAATGCCTATCATGAGTCCCATGATCAAGCTCACATGATTACATTACCTCATGAGGAACCTCACCATCAACTTCATGAAGATCGATTGGAATCAATGCTAGAGGAAATGTTGAGGAAGATGGATGATCTAGAAAGCAACCTTGCTTCCATTTCTAGTTCCCACATGGAGCTTGAAGCGGAAGTATGTCATGTAGAGGAGGTTCACTATGAGGAGATCCAAGAATTGCCCGATTCAACCATAACCAATAAGAAGCCTTGAGGAAGAGTTGAATGAAGCTCGGGAGCAATTGTGGCTAAGGGATTTGGCCCTGAAGGAAGAAAGGAGATTGAATACCGAGAGAGAAGAACAAATGAGGAGGGAGATTGAGGAGATTAGGAATGCTCTTATGCTAGGAGATCCTACCATCCTTCAAGGCTTACCTCCACCTCCTTCACCTTTGGAGGAGTGCAATGAAGTATTCTCACCCCCGGTCATCCTTGCCATCAACCCCGGAACCACACTTGAAGAGCTCACGAGGGAGAGCCCTAAGCTAACCTCAACTCCTTCCAATCCCTCCTTGCTTGCCCGGAGTACACACGAAGATTGGAGCCCCTTTCCTAAGGAGTTTCCCATGTTGAATGATGGAGGCAAGCATGATGGATCCATGATGGTTATGGAGCACCTCAATGAAGAATTCTTTCCAAGAACCGGCCTTCTTTGGATCATAGAGGATGAGGATGACAAGCATCTCAACGGTATGACCGCGGAGTACCAATTGTCTAAGTATGGGGTGGCACCTATGGTTGCAACTCCATACTATCATCAAAGGAGCGGTGATGAAGGAGTCTACTACTCACCGGTGAAGAGAGAACTTAAAGCTTATTTGGGCATCAAGTAGCCCTTGCTTGTCATCATGGATGACGGAAAGCGATGGTTGCTTGGACTCCTCAAGAAAACCATGGTATTCGAGGTGGATTGACACATCCTCGGAGTTTGGTCAAGCTAATGACCTTAAAGAAGCGCTTAATGGGAGGCAACCCATTGGTACATGTCTTTCCCTTTTATTTTTCTTGTTTTTGTTTGATTTTCCTTTTGGTGTGCTTTGTTTTTCTTTTGTGTTTTTGGGTGCTAGATCTTGTTGTTGTCATGTGTGATGAGATGCTGGAGGTCAAGTGAAAACCTCATGGAACTGTTGAGAAGAAGGTACAAGATCCAAGCACATGGACGAGGAAGAAAGTACCCAGGAAAATCGGACTGTTCTTCACAGAAATCGGCCGATTTTCCTGGGCAGATGGTCCGATTTTTCCTCTGTAAAGGAAAGTGATGATCTCCAATCAAGCATGGGTGGAGCGGACGTGGAACTTGGACGGCTTGCGGTGCCAAGCGCGAGTTTCGACATCATAATGAACATCAAGAGCTCTCTACCATCCTTGATCGATCATCCACCATCATCATCCAATGTGAACCGAAATACCAAAGCATCACCAATTTTACATTGTGAGGACTCTCTTTCACTTCTTTATTTAGTTTACACATTAGGGACAATGTGTTTCTAAGTATGGGGTGGGGTTTTCATGATCACTTGCATGATTAGCATCTAGGATAGTTTAATATTGTCACATGTTTCATTATGTCTTGCATTGTACATACATATTTCGAAAAATCCAAAAAAATCAGAAAATTTAAAAATTTTAGTGCTTCTAATATTGGGAATGACCCTTATGACGAAATTGTCTTGTGAATTGGCTATGAATGACCTTATGTGTTTAATTGATGATGCATATGTGGACTTGAAGTACTTATATTGAATTCCATGAATGACTTGTGATTATGATGCTTGCCTTGATTTAATTGAGTATTGAAAGTCGAAATTGCATGTTAGTTCTTGCACATCATTTAGGAATAAATGTGGCAATTCATCGTTCTCTACTTCTCATCTTGATCATGTTGTTTGAGCACCTCAATTGATGAAAAATTTGACCTCTTTTGACCCATCCGGGAATAGGAGCATGATAGTGTGTTGATGTGTGTGAAAAGCAAGTGTGGGGTGAAGTTGTTGATGAAAGAATGATGTGAATGAAATGCTGAAATTGTTGTGAAAGTGGAGACAAAAATATAGGTTTGGGGACGTTGGTTTAAATGACAAGTAACTCGGTACACTTCACATAATCGGGTGTTGGTGCCTTGCCAAAGTCAAATAAACCGATAGTCTTAACGAGCTTTGGTATGTGTGCCTGGTGTGGATGCATCTCGAAAAATAGAAAAAGCCCGAGAATGGCTAATCACCAAGGTTTCGGCTTTTGTACACCAATGCCATTGTCTCAAAAATAAAAGAAAAGAGAGAAAAGAAAATGAAGAAAAATATACACTTGAGGGAAGTTGATAAGAAAATTTGAAGTTGTGGTTGTTTAGTTCCTTTCCCGGATTAGCATCACATAGCCTAGAAAAATTCCCACCTAATCACAACGTTTCTTGGCCTTCTATTTCACAAGTCCTTATGACCTACTTGCATGTGTGTACGACTAAGTGATTTAGATTGGATATGCTCATGATCATCTTGACTTCTTCATCTTTACATTTCATTGCATTTTATCAAGTTAAGTGTAATTGTCTTTCCATGCCTTCATTTATTTGATACATAATTGCTTGTCCATTGCCATGAAACATGACTATAAAGGTGATCCAATATTAGAAGCACAAACCCAAAAAGATTTTGCCATTTTTTTTCTGCATACAAAAATCATGTCATCTCTTAGTCTATAGTTGGGAATTTGCTCGGGGACGAGCAAACCTTAAGTATGGGGTATTTTTGATAACAAGATTTATGAATTAGGATTAGGTAATCATTTAGATAGATTTCTCACTCATTCATGCACGTTTTGGCATTGGCTCATGACGTCTTCGCTCAATTCATGCACATTTCTAGAAAAGACGTCTACACTACCTTTTATCGGTTTTGTAGGTAATTCGGGGATCTATTGGACGTTAATCGATACATTTGAGGGCCAAGCCTCATGATGGTACACATCCAAAGCCTTGGAGGAGCATAATTGGAGCAACAAAGGACACAAAGACCACTATTGGTGCAAGCAATGGAGCAACTCATGGCTAGACGATCATAGCATGCTTCTGTTGAAGAAAATCGACCTACACCCAGGAAAATCGGCCGATTTTTCCTACTGGGTCGATTTTTGGGCCTTTGACAGCTTAAGCCACGTGTCCCACGATCTCTTGTCCGGCCTTGCTCTTGGTGGAGAATATAAGTGGTCCTTCAAAGTTGTTGCTGGCTCTCTCCCATGGATCCTTCTCCTCTCTTTTGACCTATCTTCTTCCCCAAAACACTTCTCCATTGTTGCCTCTCTTCCAAGCACCCATTAGGGGTGTTCTTGGAAGAGATTAGTGTAGATTCTCGTTTTAGAGTGAGATTAGAGTGGATTTGAGAGAGAAGTTCATTGTTGACAACTTGGATTAGCTCTTGGAGCCTTGTAAGGATTTGGTAATTTCTATTCTATGCTTTTAATGTCTTTTCTTTGGATTGTTCTTCATCAATTGACCATAATTTGCAAGCATGCTTTATTTGTGGAGATTGATCTTGAAATGAATGTTGTTGGCTAGATAGATTGCGATTCTAGGGTAAGGAAAGAAGGGTTATGGCTAGGACCATGATAGGATGAACTTAGATTTTTACCCTTGGATGACTCTTGTTCTTGAAATCCTAGTGTTTGTTGAGCTAATTCTATCCTAGGGAGACCTAGTGTTAGCAACTAAGTGTTTAGAAGAGACTTACCCGGTGATTCTTACTCTTAGATTCAAAAGATGAAAAACCCTAGGTAGTGGTGAGCCTCACAAGCCGCCATTGGACTAAGTGTGCTAGGATAGTTGTTTAGGACTTCCCTTTCCGAGACTTACCCGGTAAGGATAGGTTAGACCCCTAGGTAACAATCCGGTTTGTGTAGAATTCCTATCCTTAGGTTCTTAGAGACTTACCCGGTGATGAGACCTTAGGAATGGACTAGTGGATCATGAGACTTACCCGGTTATTGATCCCAATCTAGAAACGCTTAATCCCAACATATCATAGTTAATCCGAGGAATGAATAGATAGCTTGAGTCTATGCCATAACCGGACTTCCAATCTCTAGAATCCGCTTTGTTACTTCCATTCTCCTATCTTTTGTGTTAGTGTGTGTTTGTGTTGCTTGATTGTGTTCACATATTTGTGATCTTTGTTTGATCACCCAAAACCCTCCAAAAACATTGTGTTTTCCATTTTCTTTATTCCTCATCTTATCTTAGTCTAGATTCACACTATCTTTGATCATTGAATGACTTAGTTTCACCTCAGTCCTTGAGTTCGACCTCGGAATACTATCTCTACTACAAACGACCCGTACACTGCGGGTTTCGCTAGGTAGTTTAGGATTTAGTTCGAGTTATAAATGTAAAGCTTTTTGTGCTACTAATCTTAGCGTAACAAACCTCAGAGAGCGTCGGACAAAACTGAAGTTTATGTTCCACCTCTTGCATATAAACCACCACTTCTATTCCCCCAGTCAAGGGCTAAAGCACATCCAGATAATCACTTTGGTAAGTTCCTTGACTTGATAAATAAACTACATATTAACATCCCTTTCCTTGATGTTATTCTAGGGATGCCCGCCTATGGGAAGTTCTTGAAAGAAATTCTATCAAGGAAGAGGAAGTTGGAAGACTTTGGTGAAGTAAGGATGACATCTAAATCCTCGGAGCTTATTCAAATCTTGAAGGAGAAGATGCCACCCAAATTGAGAGATCCTGGCTCATTTTGCATTCCCATTCAAGTCGGGGATGTCACTTGTGAGGCATTATGTGATCTAGGAGTCAGCGTAAGCATCATCCCGCTGGAGCTATGTGTTAGGATCGGACTTGGAGAGCCCAAGCCGGTGAAGATACAGTTATACATGGCGGACCGCTCCATTACCCATCCCGTGGGCATTTTGGAAGACATTCCGGTTAAGTTAGGTAACTTTTATTTACCTATAGACTTCGTTGTGCTTGATATTCTCGCAGATTACCCCGTTCCTATCATTCTCGGGAGACCATTTCTAGCAACTTCGGGTTGCAATGAGGATTGTAAGAACGCCAAGTTAAAATTCAACATTGGCGGAGATGAAGTGGAATTTGCATTGCTTGCAGCAATGAAGGGAGAGCAGCTAGGAGATGATATCTTCAACATCTATGATAAAGAAGAATCAAGAGAATTGGTGAGCTCTATCCTTATTAAAGATCCACTTGAAAAAGTTATTAGTTTTAGCTTAATGGAGGAAGGTATAGATGCTTCTTGTGATGCAGATATACGGAGCTTAAAGGCGCTGGAAGAAGATCCAGGAGCTAAAATTGAAAAACTAATCCAGGAGAAGAAGATTTCCAGTTTCGGTTCCAGTTGTAGTACCTCGACCGAGGCACTTTCTGGACCAAGCGAGGTGTTCTTGACTGAAGAACATCTCGGTCACCCTCTCTGGACCTCGACCGAGTTCAAAAGTGAGATGATGTCAACTGAGACTTTTGAAAGTCCAGTTCTTCAATCTACTACACTGGAAGGAGGAAGCAAAGATCCACCTCAGAAAGCACCCCCAGTTGTGGAGCTTAAACAACTCCCAAGTCACTTGAGGTATGTCTTTCTTGGACCGGATTCTACTTATCCCGTCATCGTTAGTGCTTCCCTCTCTGAATCTGAATTATCTAAACTAATGCAAGTCCTGAGGAAGCATCAAAAGGCTTTGGGTTATACTATTGATGATCTTATTGGCATTAAGCCTTTTTTCTGCATGCATAGAATACTAATAGAAGATGATCATAAGACTTCATGGGAACCTCAAGGAAGGTTAAATCCGTTCATGAAAGAGGTTGTGAAGAAAGAAATTCTTAAGTTGTTGGATGCAGGTATCATATTTCCTATCTCAGACAGCAAGTGGGTGAGCCCGGTGCATGTTGTTCCGAAGAAAGGAGGGATGACCGTGGTGACGAATAAGAATAACGAGTTAATCCCAACTAGGACCGTCACGGGTTGGAGGGTGTGCATCGATTACAGGAAGCTAAACGTGGCCACTTGGAAGGGCCATTTTCCACTTTCCTTCATCGATCAAATGCTCGAATGGTTAGCCCAGCATTCACACTTTTGCTATTTGGATGGCTATAGTGGCTTCTTCTAGATTCCTATCCATCCGGATGATCAGGAGAAGACCACTTTCACTTGTCAATGGGGGACATTCGCTTATAGGAGAATGCCATTTGGATTATGTAATGCACCCGCTACCTTCCAGCGATGCATGATGGCTATCTTTTCCGAGTATATAGAGGAGATCATGGAGGTATTTATGGATGATTTTTCAGTATATGGTTCCTCTTTTGATGATTGCCTATCTAACCTTTCTCTAGTGCTACAAAGATGTGAAGACACTAATCTCGTTTTGAATTGGGAGAAGTGTCACTTTATGGTTAATGAAGGCATTGTGCTAGGACACCTTGTTTCCAATCGAGGTATTGAAGTCGATCGAGCTAAGATCTAGACTATTGAGAAACTTCCTCCCCCTTGTTCTGTTAAGGGTGTGAGGAGTTTTTTCAGGCATGCAGGTTTCTATAGGAGATTCATCAAGGACTTCTCAAAGATTTCTAAACCACTAACTAACCTCTTGAATAAAGATGTTGTTTTTGAGTTTTCGCAGGAGTGTGTTGATGCATTTTACAGGATTAAGGAAGCGTTGATCTCCGCTCCCATTATCCAGCCTCCGGATTGGACCTTGCCCTTTGAGATCATGTGCGATGCGAGTGATGTGGTAGTAGGAGCGGTGCTTGGACAAAAGAAGGATGGGCGGACCACCGCCATTTACTACACTAGCAAGACGCTAGATGAAGCCCAGCGTAACTACGCCACCACCGAAAAGGAGCTATTGGCGGTTGTATATGCTTTTGAGAAGTTTCGCTCTTACTTAGTAGGGGCGAAAGTTATTGTCTACACCGACCATGCAGCTATTCGTTACTTGCTAGCTAAGAAGGATGTCAAGCCACGTCTTATTCGATGGATTCTCTTGCTTTTAGAGTTTGACCTAGATATCCGTGATAAGAAGGGTCCGAAAATTCTGTTGGGGATCACCTCAGCCGGCTACCTCCCTCTTCACGCGAGAAGGACAAACCATCCATAGACGATTCATTCCCCGATGAGCACTTACACTTGTTGGAGCGTTTGATAGACTTCCTTATCTCACCCCATGATGAAGGTGAAGAATGGGGTGAGGACACCTCCCAGCACATTTAGGGATGCCGTATGGTCCAGCTAGCGACCTTAAATCAAGCGCTTCTTGGGAGGCAACCCAAGGTATTGCTTTCTTTTCCCTTTTTCTAGTCTAGCTTAGATAGTTTGCTTTTGCTTTGCTTTGTTTTGTTTTTGGCGTCCGAGACAGACAACAGGTGACATCTAAGGAAGGAATACAACCCAGGAGCAACAGTGGAAGGACAAAAGTTCGAAAATTTGAGAAAACGGAGTTTGACTGAGACACATCTCAGTTGCTGTCACAACACCTCGACCGAGATGATTCTTGAGCAACCGAGGCGACTAGGGTTACTGAAGATCCACCTCGGTCCGTACCACCTTGGTCCAGTCGAGACCATCTCGACCGAGGTGACAGTAGTTCCAAAAAAGGGTATAAAAGGGGGCTGAGAATTCTCTCTCTTCCCTCCCTCACCTTCTCGACCGCGGCGCAAATATTCACCTCGTTCACTGATTTTCGCTCGTTTTCGACGATTCTCACTTCCAAACTGCAAGGAAAGGGTAGAGGATCGGTTTGCAAGCAACAATATGCAACAAAAACGCTTCAAATCGGCCAAATCTGGGGTAATTCGAGAAAAAACGCTAACTCTCCCTTCTTCACTGTTTTTTATCAATTTGGGCTTTGGTTGCCCCTACATTGTGCTGAAAAAGGATTAAGTACCCCATAGGAACCAGTGGTAGTGATATTGGGGGAAAAGAACTGGATTTCTGAGAGTTGCGATCAAACAGCACTTCGCCTCGGTCCCGTCGGCCTGTGCCTCGGCCGAGGTGTTCTTGGGAGTTGTCAGAGCAACCGAGGTGGTCTAACAGTAAGAGAGAAAAAGATGAGTTCTGACAGGCAGCTTGTTCTGAGAGATAGATCCTCTCCTTCTCCTTCTTGTTCTTCACACCGCTCCATACCGGTGATCCACGAGCGTCACCAGGTCGATTATGACCGTATTTCTGCACGTCTAGTGGTTGCACCACGGTTTCTGGACATTTCCGCTTTTGATTGCCTCTATGTGGATGAGGACTTGAGGCGGATGATATCTATGGTGGGGTTGGAGCAGTTTACTGAGATTAAAGCTTCGGCCTATCTTGAGCCGACCTTGGAGTTTGTTAGCTCCGTCACCTATTTGCCTACTGAGCGTGCCATCAAGTACCGGTTGATGAACCGGAACTATCTAGTTCCTATGGACCACTGGAGGGACATTTACGGCTTCCCGGCCCCCACAGTTGCTGACTTTCCTTCTCGAGCTGTAGCTCGAGAGTTTTGGGGACAAATAGCTCATGTAGTTGAGAATGCTGACAGGTGGAGACCTGGAGACTCCAGGGAGCGGATTATCTTCCACCTAGCTTTTAGACTTGCTCACCGGAATTTTAGCGAGACTCTTCTGGCGCGTACTGAGATACCCCAATAGATTAGACAGGGTGAGCTGCTGAGTCTTTACTGTATGGTGACTGGAGGAGTTCCGGATTTTGGAGTGATGCTGGCGGAGGATTTGCACAGGATCAAGGCGAAGGGAGATATCTGCTGCGGAGGGATAGTGACTCACATTGCGAGTTACATGGACTTGGACTTGAGTGCTTGTACTATGGTGGCGGCTGTCAAGCCGCTCGGGCTGCAGGAGATGATCAGTAGGAGGATATTGGTTCCTCGCGGACTTACTACGCCATACGTGGCGATGCCCAGGGAGCAGACTACACCTCAGGGTATTAGGTGGTCAGCTTAGTTCTCTGTTTATGACCCGCACTACTGGCAGACCGCATGGATTCCGCTTATGGAGGATGCCAGAGACGCAGTAGCTCAAGGACAGGATGAGGATGATGAGGCTGAGGAGCAAGAGGATGAGGATGGCGGTGCTGCCATGGACACAGGTACGGATACAGCTGGGACTAGTGTGCCGGTCGTCGATCTCGACGACGACGAGATAGAGGAGGAGCTAGCTGCAGCACCAGCACGTCAAGCCAGGCGTAGAGTATGCAGACAGAGGGATCCAGTCGCTCACCGCCGGATCGATGATCTGGCGGATCAGGTGATAGATTCCTACGCCGCCTTATCCCTGGACATTAGAGAGATGCAGGAGAGACAACATTACCAGCACAGGATGACTGAGATTCAGTTTCAGCATATCATGGGCTATCCTTTTGACCCATCTCAGTACCCGTACGTGGCACCACCACCATCACCGGATTGGGACTAGAGGATTAGAGCTTGCAGGATTTTCTTTATTTATTTATTATGCAGCTCAGCTTTATCCAGTGAGTACTTTGTTTCTTTAGACTTATTTTGACCCATTGGGACAATGTGTCCCAAGTATGGGGTATGTGGGTATGTATTTATATGACTTATGTGTACGCTTGTATGACTCTTGATTCGGATATTTATTGTTTTATCTTGCTCTATGTGTTTATCTGAGACTACATGCATGCATACAAGTTATTTGATTGAGAAAAACATCAGAAACTGGTTTGAAAAAAAAAATTTATTGACCTCGACCGATGTGACTCTGACCAATCAAGGTGTAGTACCTCGGTTGACTTAGAACATCTCGACCGAGGTGGCTTAACTGGAACAGTTTTCGAAACGATTTTTGTGCTTCTTATTTGGATATGACTTCAGTGATGATTTTGTTTGCTAACTGGTTTTGAATTCTTTATATGTTTGAAAAGTTTTATGATATGTTTAAGTTGCTAAATGCTTTGTTTGAAATTTTGGCATGTTTAATACTTTGTTTTTATCCAAATTATGTTGAATTTGAAGGTTGACACCACATGATGAGTTCTCTCACTCTCTTCTTGGAAAGACCAAGGCAATTCTTCTCTTCTCTTCTTCTTCTTCTTGATCATGCTTAGCCTCTCATATACATATTTGCCTCCCTTTACCTATCCGGGAATTTGGAAGCAAAAAAGTGAAAAGCAAGTGAAAGAAAAGATGATGTTGGCTGAAAGTTTAGAAAGAAACAAAATAGGTTTGGGGAAGCCAATCATGATGATGAGTAACTCGGCACCATTCACATAGCCGGGTGTTTGTGTCTTGCCAAAGTCGGATTGAGCGATATTCCTAACGGGTCATGGTATGTGCATCAAGGGTTTGATGCATCTCGAGAAATTGATGATTGCTGATTTCCTAGGCTTCAGTTATTGTGCACCTCTATCCATGCATCCCAAAAAGTAAAAAAGTAAAATAAGCAAAGCTTATTGGTGGAAGATGTTGAAGTTCAAAGAAAGTGAAGTAAAAATCCTTTTCCCGGATTCTAGCACCACATTCCCTATATACATCCCACCCTCACACGTTTCTTGACCGTCTTTTGGAAGCCCTTGAGACCTCGAGCTTGTTGATTGACTTAGTGGTTTAAACTGGATTATACATGATTAATTTCGATGATTATGATTTATTATGCATTCTATGATTTTATGCAAACATGAACAACTTTCTTATATTTATAAAATGTTTTGATCATATTTTGATTTTAAATTTCATAAAGCATTCTCTTAGAGTTATCTATGATTGTAGCACACCATTAAAATGTTTTGAAAGACTTTTTCATTGATCTTTATGACTTATAATCCATTCTATCTTGTATCTAAGATTTGGAACTTGCTTGGGGACAAAGAAGGGCTAAGTATGGGGTATTTTGATAGCATGAATTATAGTCTATATTTTGGGACCTGTTTAGACGTTTTATCTTCAATAATCTGCATGTTTGGATGTATATTATATGATTATATTGTCATTTCATCTATCTTTGCGGGAATCGAGGTCTACACCAAGTTTCGTTGTAATCGTAGGTAAAATGGCACGTTTTGCATCAAAATGGAGCTAAAGGAGCTAAGGAGTCATAGGAGCTACATTCAGGAGCTTAAGGAAGAATCCAGGAAGCATGGAAATGATTAGAGATTCATTTTGGACCAGATTTAAGAGATTTCACATTCAGTTTAGAGCCACCTCGGTTAGCTATAGTACCATCTCGACCCAGGTGATCCAGAGGAGCGTCCCGACCGAGGCAAGAACCTTGGACGCGGCGAGATATATTTTATTCTTGGCTGAGATCTTTTATTTTTGGAAGGAGAGATCTTATATTTTTAGACTGGATTTCTGGAAGGAAGATCATATATTTTAGGGATTTATTTATGAGAGATAGATATATTTTATTAGGAAAATATCTTTTCAACATATTTTATCTTTGGAGGGTAGTTTTCCTATATAAAGGGTTGGATTTTCCACAAGCTCAACCATGCTTATACAAGCTGATAGCATCCAGCAATTGAAGGAAGGAAGATTGAAGGAAGGAAGGAAGTTGATAGCTTTTATAGCTTTTGTGAAGGGTTTTGTAAGATTTTCTTAGATTCCCTTCTTGTTGATTTATCTTGATGGATTTGTGATCCAAGGAACGCTTGTTTGTTTGATAATTGATTCAGTTATTGAAGCTTTGTTCTTAAGGTTTTTGTGTTCAATTATTCACTTTCTTCCCTTATATTTGATTATTGCTTTCATGATGATGAGTGGCTAATTTCTTTGTGTGATTCTAGGGTGATTGGCTGAAGGTTGTGAGAAAAACAATGATAGAATAATCTTAAATTCCAGTAGGACCCTGAAAGCTTGAGTCTTTATCCTTAACCCTAGAACATCTCGTTCAGTCGATGAACATCTCGGCCGGGGTGGAATTCGTCTGACCGAGGTGACCTTTCTGATCCGAAACTGAGAGCTAAGTGTTAGAGTTTGCCAACTCCTATTCTTATTACACCTTTCCTGGTTCAATGCAAGTTTAGGATGAGACTTACCCGGTAATTCCTTTGTTTGTTTACCCAAGATGATAAGTGTAGGTAATAAAGGTTTATCCTTTATTGGGGTTTGAGTGTGCCTTCATCCTATCTTAGTGAGTTAGCCTGAGACTTATCCGGTAAAGGTTGATTCTATTCCCTTAGGTGGTGTGTTGGTTTGAGGTTATAGTTCTTTCCCTTAATTCCTTGAGACTTACCCGGTAATAGGAGTTGCGGATTGTGATTAGTGAGTAGTGAGACTTACCCGGTGATCTATTCCACTTTAGTAACACCTTCCCTTTGCAAAATCTTAGCTTTGTCCGCTTATCTATAGATCTTGAGTTGGAAGCACAACTAGATGCTTTAATCCCTAGAATTGCATATTCCCTTAATTGACTTTTTATCATCTTTGATTGCTTTAATCGCTTTTGTGGTTAGTAATTACATAGACTACCTATACTTGCTTAGGTTTCACCTAAGTCCCTGAGATCGACACCCCGGAATTCTTGCTTTTTACTATGATTGACCCGTACACTGCGGGTTCGCATCCTTGTTTTTAGCATAAGTCTAGGGTTATAAATTTAAAGCTTGCACACACCGTTTAGAGCGAACAACTTGGTCTAGACTAAGTCCCCGGAAACAGCGCCAAAAACTTGTTCGCTCCAAAAGGTGTGTGCAAGCCTTAAAATTTATAACCCAAGAAGTATGCTGGAACAATATCCGAACCCGCAGTGTACGGATCAATTGTAATAAAAGCAAGAATACCAAGGGTCGAACACAGGGACTATGGTGAAACAAAGCACGGAATTAGGTTGTCAAATATGCTAACAACAACGAATTAAAGTAATCAAAGATGATATAAAGTCACATAAAGGGAATGCGGATTCTTGGTATTTAAGCATCCAATTGTGGTTCAGACTCAAGATATCAAAAGATAACGCGGACAAAGCTGAGGTTTGCAAAGGAAAGGTGTTTCTAAGGTGGGAATAGATCACCGGGTAAGTCTCACTACTCACTATCCCAAACTAAAGCTCCTTTTACCGGGTAAGTGTCAAGGTACTAAGGAAAGGAACTATAATCTAAAACCCACACACCACCCAAGGGAATAGAATCAACCTTTATCGGGTAAGTCTCAGGCTAACTCTCAAAGATCGGATGAAGGCACGCTCAAACCCCAATAAAGGATAATCCTTTATTACATACACTCATGATCTTGGGTAAACAAACAAAGGAATCACCGGGTAAGTCTCATCCTAAGCTTGCGTTGAACCAAGAAATGTATAACAATAATAGGATTTGGCAAACTTAAACTCTTAACTCAGAATAGGTTCAGGAAAGGTTCACCTCGCTCAGTTATATTCCATCCCGGCCGAGATGTTCAATGACTGACCGAGGTGTTCTACGGTTAAGGTAAAGACTCGAGCTTTCAGGGTCCTGTTGGGATTAAGATCATTCTATCATCGTCTTTCTCACAACTATCAGTCAATCACCCTAGAATCGCATAAAAAACTTAGTCAACAATCATCATGATAATAATAATCAAATTAATAGGAAATAAGTCAATATTCAAACAAGAAAACCTTAACACAAAGGTCTCAATAACTGAATCGAGCAAACAACAATCAGCGTTCCTCAAGTCACAAATCAGAAAAGACAACAAACCAAAAGCAATCTAAGAAGATCTTACATAACTCTTCAAAATCCAACTCCAACTATGATTCCTTCCTTTCTTCAACTTCAACCTTCAAACTTCCTTCATATCTTCCTACAAAACTCCAAAAAATCATTCAGTTGCTGGATGCCCTCAGCATGGTCGAACTTGTTGAAAATCCAACCCTTTATATAAGAGAATTATCTTCCAATGATAATGATGTCTTAAAAAGATAATGATATCTTAAAAAGATAATTTCCTAGAAAATATATACATATCTCTCAAAAGAAATCAGCCAAATATAACATCTTCCTTCCAGAAATCCAGCCAAATATATAAGATATCCTTCTTCCAAAAATCGGAGATCTCAGCCAAAAATAAAGATCTCGCCGGCGATAGGGTGTTCACCTCGGTCGGGACGCTCCTCAAGATCACCTCGATCGAGGTGGTACTGTAGCTGACCGAGGTGAATCTCAACTTAATGTAAATCATCTCGAGTCTGCTCCAAAATCAATCTTCTAAATCATTTACATGCTTCATGAGATCTTCTCTAAGCTCCAGAATGTAGCTCCAATGACTCGTTAGCTCTCTTAGCTCCATTTTGATGCAAAACGTGCCATTTTACCTACAATTACAACAAAACTAGGTGTATACCTCGATTTCCGTAAAGGTAGACAATACAACAATATAATCAAAGAATATACATCCATACATGCAGATTTATGAAGATAAAACGTCTAAACAAGTCCCAAAATATAGACTATAATACATGCTATCAATATCCATTGTTTTTGTTACATGAAATAATTACGGTAATGTTATTAGCTTGGACGGTATGAAAAATAACTTTAACTTGATAGTTAAAGCAGAAGTCTTCGCGCTGAAAGTTGGACTAAAGGAAACAATAAGGCTAAATATCAAAAAGATCGAAATGGAGGGTGATAAACTTTGTGTTATCAAGGTACTCCAAGAAATCTGGAGTTGTCCCTGAGAGATCGATATGATCATATCCGACTTCAGGTTGGACATTCGCTTGGTCAGACATGTGTTTAGAGAAATCAACTGTGTTGCTGACCGATGGACCCAATTGGAAATTTCGAACCCCAACACACATTTTTTAAACGATCCCGAACATCGTGTTCTCATCCGTAAGGATGTTTTAGGATGAATTACCTTGAGAAGATAGTTCCTTCCTAACCGCTTTCCGTTTTTCTATAAAGAAAAATATTCATTGTACTTCTAAAATACTATAATTGATTTTTAAAAAAAGAAAAATTTAATAAAATACATATCGTATCAGATTTTTTTTTTCGTTTCTAAGCCGGACAAAGATATGATACGACACCCAACATTTATGTATCTACTACTATATGAGAAGGTATACTTTTTGGAAGAGTAAAATGTCAAAATACCGTAAATGATAAAATAATATAAATTAAATTAAATTAAAATACATATACAGCCAATATTATTTACTAACAAAAAAACTATATAATCAAATAAGTTTTTGAAAGAATAATTAGATATTTAAAGTAAAAACACAAAGTAAAATAAGGAAAGAGTAGTTTGAGTACTAAAATGGTAGGTTTCTGATCAGGTTTTGAGGAAACATTGATAATCTTTAACACAAAGTGAAGGGCGTAAAATCCATGATAATCTCAACAAAGCTACCTAAGATTTGTTAAAAATATACATATAGAATGAAGTGATGAAGACGTTAAAGCTTCAATCCATTCTCAACTACCCCGCCTAATAATAATTAAGTAGAGATGGTTAGATAAACCAGGGAAGCTAACGTGAAGCAATGAGCATCTTAAATGTATATATATCTACACAACAATACACAGATCATCATCATCGTCATCAAATGGCTTCAGAAGGCAACTGCGAGCAAGGGAAGCCTGATGGCCCCGCTTCTAAGCTGAGAAGGGAGATGGTAGCACTTCGAGTTTTGGCGGTTTTGGCGACACTCTCGGCCACCCTTGTCATGGCTCTTAACAAGGAAACCAAAACTATTGTGGTAGCCACCATTGGAACCACTCCCATTAAAGCCACCCTAACCGCTAAGTTCCAACACACCCCGGCTAACATGTAAGTAGACATAAATATATATATCGCTCCACCTACTAGTATACGTACTAGCTAATCATCTGCCTTGTTTTCAGCTTCTTTGTGATTGCCAACGGCCTAGCTACGCTCTACAACCTCTTGATGCTTATAGTAGAGCCTCTCGGACCCAAGATAGACTCCAAGGGCCTTCGCTTTGCTGCAATGCCCATCCTCGACACCGTTATGTTAGCTTTGGTGTCAGCCGCGGCCAGCTCAGCAGCATTCATGTCCGACCTAGCAAAGCGAGGGAACTCTCATGCGCAATGGAACAAGATCTGTGACAAATTCCAAACCTTTTGTAGCCATGGCGCCGGTGCTCTCCTCGCTTCTTTCATTGCTCTTGCAATCCTCTTGGTTATATGCATCTTGCCCAAAATTCGAATCGCTAAACAAAAACACTGCAACTCCACCCTCCGGGTTTAAGTTGCACATCTTATATCATCATTCTGTATTCACATAGGGTGTTTGTTTTTCTTTGGATTGTATAGGTCATTAAGACACTCATCCTTATACTTCATTTTTACTTTTTCCTTTGCCATGTATCCTACCCTTAAAATACTGTAATATGAACCATCTTATTGTTGTATTGAGATTAAGCATGCAAACCAATTCATCGGTTTCTACTTTGTTATTATAAGAAATTTATTTCTTTGAATTTTTTTTTGTGAGGTTTAAAAATAATTAAATTGCTTTTGGGTTTATATTTTGTAAAAATAATATATATATATATATATATATATATATATATATATATATATATATGTGTGTGGTTTTTTGAAAGTAGATTTTATCAAGTCTTTCGTACACAATAAAGAAAACGTTTAACTCTACTCTTTTTCCTCCTTTTTTCATGGATTTCAACAACCAGATTAATGTTAGTTCTACTACGTCATTTTCCGGAGAAAACTACCATGTGTGGGCTGTGAAAATGATGGTTTATCTCAAAAGGTCAATTACTTTGGCATAACATCAAAACGGATGTCGATATTCCACCATTAGGTTAAAATTCCACAATGACTCAAATAAAGAGACATGAAAACAAGTGTCACGAAAGTTTAGAGCTACGAGTGTCATTCACTCATCTCTAAGCGAGTCCATTTTCACAAGAATAATGGCTTGTGAAACGGTGAGGGAGATTTGGGACAAGCTAAAGGAGGAGTTTGAAGGAAATGAGAGGACCAAACAAATGTAGTTATTCAATCACCAAACAAATACAGTTAGCTCAAATTTCTTAGCATATGATTCACTAAGTCATATATCAACCAATAGAAAGGTATAAGTGCATATTAAATTCATCTTTCATAAGCATTGGATGACTATTTAACATGCTACTAATACACTTAATTCACACCTTTACGATAAACAAGTAAACAATTATTGCCATGACCATAACATAATCTCATCATCAAAATCATTTCAACATTTTAATCATCATACAATTTTTGAAACTTTTCTTTTTTTTTTTGGATTTTTAAAAGATATAAGACTAACACAAAAATTACAAAAATAGAACATGAAAATGAAAAACATGCAACACATATAAGGCTAAGAATCCTCAAAAATGAACCAAATCCAACAAAGTAAGCATGAAATCTAATAGAATATGTATAATAAGGGTCGATTTCATACGTGGATTGCGGAAAACGGACGAAAACTAAGAGATTTAGAGAGATATAAGTGCAAAACCTATTTCAACTTGGAGAAGAAGAAGAAGAAGAAGAAGAAGAAAGCTACAATTTGAACTTGATTTGCGAGCGAGGCGGCCTGAGATGGCATAGGAGACGGCATGGATTCCGTCTCCCCAAGCCGTTTCAATGTCGTTTCGAGAATTAGCTGCTTGCTGCCTTCGTAATTCCGGAAATGAATTTATTAATTCATCATGATCCAGACGGCTTGAAACGACATGAGTGCCGTTTCGTTGTTATTTCACCTTGTTACGGTGTCGTCTTGTAAAGTTGATTGTGACGGCATCCAACGGCTTGGAAAGCCGTCTCACATGCCGTCTGGCTTGAAATGTCCCCTTTTTCCTCGATTTTTGTGATTGCTCTTCTTGCTTGATAATTCATGAGCTGTTAGACACGGAAAAATATTGTATTATAGAATTTGATTTATACATCTTAAGTGTGGGGAGGGAGGGAGGGAGGGAGAGAGAGAGAGAGAGAGAGAGAGAGAGATATGCATGGCTTGTCTCCCATGTAGCGATCTTAATCTAGATTGAAACATAAGCCCAAGTCACCTTCTTTGAATTCATTTGGTAGTATCTTGGTACCATCCTATCTTTTTGTCTTTTCTTTATAAATCTTTGCGTTTTTATACGCATTAAGTCAAATTTCTTCGAGTTCCTACATCTGGAAACAACGACGCTCTCTGACATCCTTCACGTTGAATTTCGGATACTTGAGAGCCCACATGGATTTGTGTTCGAGCTCTACTAGCAAGTGACAAGCTTTTCCATAAACAAGATGGAAGAGCGACGTTCCGATAGGGGTCTTAAATGTAGTGTGGTAAGCCTAAAGAGTGTCATGGAGCTTGGAGCTCCAATTCTCTCGGGACTAAGATAATCTTTTCTAAGATGCTCTTTATCTCCTTGTTGGAAACTTCGACTTGTCCGTTAGTTTGAGAATGATATGAAGTAGAAATCTTGTGACACACTGCATACTTATTCAACAATTCCTAGAATTGTTGTTCGATGAAGTGAGAACCACCGTCATTGATGATGATTTTGGGACTCCGAACTTTGGAATATGCTTTTCTTGATGAACTTGAAGACGACTCTTACGTCGTTGGTGGGTGTGACGGTTGCTTCCACCTACTTAGACATGTAATCCACTCCAACAAGGATGTAGTATACCGTCCGGAAAGAAGGAATGGGCACATGAAGTCAATTCCCCACCAATCAAAAAATTTGGTCTCTTGAATGTTGTTTAATGCCATTTGATCGGCTTTGATATGTTACATGTTCTCTGCCAAGATTCACAATAAACAAAAAAATCTGTGCATCTTTAAATATAGTATGCCAATAGAAACCACGTTGAATAAACTTAGCGATTGTCTTTTCGGTGCTGGCATGTCTGCCAGCAGGATAGGAGTGATAGTGGGCAATAATGATAGTTGTTCCTCTTTTGGGATGCATCTACAATACATCCCATCAAAACCTCTTGTGTACAGAAAAAAAAATCGACCTAGTAGTAGTAGTTGATGTTCTTGTAGAACTTCTTCTTTTGATGATATGTGAGTCCAAGAGATAACTCGTTGAAGACGAAGAATTCCATAATATCACCATATCAAGATATGTCCGGTTATTTTGTAAAAATCAGGAAAGATGTCTCAAAGTTGAAGAGGTGGCCATTAATAAACTCATCATTGATTGGATCATCAACAAGATCGGTATGAGCAAAAGCTGGAAGGCGAGAGAGGTGATCACCTACTAGATTTTCAATTTCTTTTTTGTCTAGCACCTTAAGGTCATATTCTTAAAGTAGTAGTATCAATCGTATTAGCCTCGGCATTGCATCTGTATTGGTAATGAGGTATCTTATAGCATCATGATTAGTGTAGACAATAAATTTAGAGCCAACTAAATAGGTTTTGAATCTGTCAAAGGCGTGGATGATGGCAAGGAGTTCTTTCTCAGTTGTGACATAGTTCACTTATGCGAGATCTAGTATTTTTTTGGCACAGTACATGGACTGAAGATTCTTGTCCTTTCTTTGTCCCATGACATCACCAACTACATAGTCACTAGCATCACACATGATCTCGAATACAAGGTTCCAATTTGGCACCTGCAGGATAGGAGTGGTTACAAGTGCTCTCTTCAGTTTCTTGAACGCTTCATTGCATTCCTACGTGAACTCAAAAGCAACATCCTTAAGAAGTAGGTTAGTTAATAGTTTAGTTATCTTAGAAAAATCCTGAATGAAGCATCGATAAAAACCAGCATGACCAAGAAAATTCTTCTCCCTTTTACTAAGGAAGGTGTGGTTAGCTTCTCGAGAAGCTCCACTTAATCTCTATCGACTTCAACTCCTCACTGCGAGACTATATGTCCAAGGATTATTCCCTCATTTACCATGAAATGAATTTTGTATTAAGGGTGAAAAATATTTGACTCAACGCATCGCTCAAGCACTTTGGTGAGATTAGTCAAACATTCATCGAACGATACTCCATTAATGGAGACGTCATCCATGGATACTTCCATAACATCCTCGATCAGCTTTGAGAAGATTTCCATCATGCATCTTTGGAAAGTAGTGGAATGTTTCACAGACCAAAGAGACACTTTCTATAGGCGAACGTTCCATATGAGCATGTGAAGGTTGTATTCTCCTCATCCCCTAGGTGGATGGAAATCTGAAAGAAATCATTGTAATCGTCAAGCAAACAGAAGTGAGCATGTTTGGCTAACCTTTCCAACATCTATTCAATGAATGGTAGCAAGAAGTGATCTTTCCACGATGCTTTATTCAAGCGTCGGTAGTCAATGCACATCCTCCATCTAGTGACAGTCCTTTGCGGGATCACTTCGTCTTTATCGTTTTCACAATTGTCATTCCTCCCTTCTTAGGTGTAACATGTACCAAGCTTACTGATGAGTGTCAAACATAAAACTTTTTATACCGTGTTTTCATGCATATCATGCCCTTTTTCCATCTCATATATACCGTTTTATACGGAAATCATATACTTTTTGTATTTTGGTATCTACCTTTTCTTTTATGTGTTTCAGGCATTTAAGGCATCAAAAGTGCCAAGATTGCGTCTCCCTAAGGTTAGAGAAGAAGAGAAGATCAATATTACAGAGAAACTACAACATGAGGTCCGCAAGATCGGAGAAGAAGAAAAATACTAGAGATTAGAAGTAACAACTAGCGAAAGACAACCTTTGACGTTGGTGTGAAACGACCACCAAACGGTGTCCATACGGTTGTATGGTGGTCGTTGCTATACCTTTTGGCTGTCCATTTTGTCGCCGCATTGAGAAACTTCCAAATCTGTTATTCTAAGGATACACAACGCGGACTTTAAGTTCAAGATCTCATGCTAGTTTGTTGTATGGATCGGAAATGCCTCAAAGTAGGTCTTGCCCACTTAAAATGCAAAACAACCGGAAGTAGTTACCGAAAACATAATATGAATGCATTCTACATAATAAGCATATATATATATATATATATGTGTGTGTATATATATATATATATTCAAAATATGTGTAGAAAAAATGAATTAGAGAGTAGAAAACACGTATGTTTCGATGTTATCAATGAGCATCAACAAACGTGTTATTCTACTAAAAACTACTTCAAACCCGATTGGGGTATTCGAAGTTAGAACACCTTAATACCGTGACTGATTGGGTTGGTGGGTCCTATGAAACTGGATAGACAAATAGATATATGAATGTCAAAGATTGAAGGTTTTACAAACGAAAATAAAACGCCGGCGACTATCACATGGAAAGCCTTTGCTTGCTAAAAAGAGTGAAAACAGTTTTAGTAACAACAAATAATAAGCAAGCCAGAATAAATTGGATCAAGTCATCGACTTGAAATGGTTTGTTTCGCTAACAATATAAACACAAAATGAATAAAAGAATACTAATGGCAACTATCACAAATGCTAGAGAAGTTGATTTACAAAGAATATGCTTTATAGTGTCTCTTAGGAATTTCTTCGAACACCTGATATGCATCGTCTAATCACCCGGTTAAATTATCCATCTAGAAAAATTTAAGCCATTTACAATTATTTGCCAAAAGCCCATAGTGAAATGTAAGAGAGCATGAAGGCAACATCTTTGAGATAAAAAGGATGACAAAATCAAATAACAAGATAATGATGGAGTTGTTACCCATTATGTACGAAGATCATGCTAATCTAAGACAAAACTTCATGTTATTGCTTTATCCAAATGAATACGTATAAACATTCTGCATATTTATAACAAGTATATTTAGAGCTTAAACTACATACCAATCAAAGTAAGAAGTCTCAACACAAAAAATGATGAACCTATCTCATAACTCCACCTTGATTATGAATTGTCTATGTAGATGATGGAAGAGTTAAACATTTATGAGCGGTTTTATAAACTAACAAATATCGACTGTATTTCTAGATTGCATGTTTTGGTTTTATGTTTGTTAAATATGTGCATGCCTTGAAAAACATTTCGAAGGATGAACGCGGGCCTTGAAACTCATTACAAGGGACAAGCACGGAGATCTTGAAAAGTAGTTCAAGGGACAAACTCGGAGGCCTTGAAAAGCAGTTCAAGGAATAAACGTAGAAGCCTTGAAAAGAGTTACAAGGGACAATTCGGCTGAAGGCTTTGCGAATTCAAGATTCCATGAATCCGAGATCTTCAACCGACGCAAAAGGATAAGAAAATATTTCCAACGTATCCCACACAAAGATCTCGGATTCATGGAAGATCTTCAACGATTCTCAATAGAGAAGTCTTCAACGGCTTGGAACATCTTGCAGCGTGAACTAAGGACTTCAATGACAAAGATCTTCAATGGATCTTTCAAGGAGAAGATCTCTTAGATGAAGATTATCAAACGTGCGTCAAGGAGAAGAAGTAGATGAAGAAGATAGAAGATTTACAACGGCTACTTTATCTCAACCAAACACCGTTTTCCATGGAAAAAGGAAACATCACAACGGCCCTCTTACAACGGCTAGAAGGGTTCTCCATAGAAGAATATAAATGAAGATGACGGTTGAAGAGAACAACAACAAGCTTACACGGAAACATCTAAGTCTTCAAGCAATCAAAAGCATCTTTATTTGTTCCAAACGTTTTTCTTCCTCTTAGCTTACAAAATTTTACATCCTTAGAGAGAGAAAAACACTAGAGCTTCATTAGCATATCAAGAGAGTGTTATACTTGAGTGTGTGTTACTCTGCGAAGTAACTAGGCTATTATTGCTAGGTTAGATTT
Organism: Fagopyrum esculentum; assembly: GCA_033239045.1. Taxonomy (NCBI): domain Eukaryota; kingdom Viridiplantae; phylum Streptophyta; class Magnoliopsida; order Caryophyllales; family Polygonaceae; genus Fagopyrum; species Fagopyrum esculentum. The sequence continues at coordinate 67,000,393 of BSUD01000008.1, read as the reverse complement.
GGAACTAGATCGTAGCATTGGTTACAATGAGAGAGAAGGGGGTTTCTTCTAGGTTGTGTATAGTAATCTTTGAAGCAGATAATACATAGTTAGATCCTACTGGTAAATATACCCTAGGACGGAGACGTAGGCTGTTAGAGCTGAACTTCGTAAACATATCGACGTGTCAATCTTTTAATTCCGCATTATATCTTGCTTAATTGTGACTAACGTTGTTTTGTAGGTTTTTGAAGTCAAGGCCTTGAAATCACTTCCAAAGCCCTTGAATATCAGTTTTGTCACAAAGAGCACAGATCGACTTCAAGGCCTTGAAATCAGTTTCAAAGCCTTGGGATAGGTTTTAATTAAATGTTCCCATAGTTTACTCAACCCCCCTTCTAGAGTATTTATATCCTAATTATTCACCTATACGGATCTTCAAATGGTATCACAGTTAGACTCACTTATATTGATTTAACCATTAGTGAGACTAATCATGAACTCTATAGGTGATGGGGTATTCGCTCAAGGAAGATTCAAAACTCGACCACCACTCTTCTACGGTAACAACTTTGCCTATCGGAGAGCACTAATGCAAATGTTTGTTATGATCAGGACATGGAACTACGAAGCATTATTCAAACTGGCAATAAAATTCCAACCACCACGGTTGAAGGAGTCCAAATTGAAAAGAAGCAAGCAGACTTCAGTCAAACTAACTTGGATAGTGTTTCAAAGAATTAAACGGTCATGAACTTGCTTTATTGTTGATTGGATGCAAATGAATTCAACCGTGTCTCATCATGCAAGAGTGCAAATGAAATATGGGACAACTTAGTTATCACGTTCGAAGGAACAAGTCAATGTCAAAGAAACCAAGATAAGCATCTTCCTCACGCAATACAAGCTATTCAAGATGAACTCAAATGAGTCGGTCAAGGAGATGTTCACACGGTTCACCGAGAATGTGAACAATCTTGATTCACTTGAAAAGGTTTTCACGAATGAAGAAAAAGTAAGGAAGGTTCTAAGGAGCTTACCTAAAGCTAAATGGGGACCAAAAGTGACAGTCGACGAAGAAGCTCAAAATCTCACTACTCTACCTCTAGACGACCTCCTTAGAAAGCTAATCACCCATGAAATGATTCTTTGCGAAGAAGATGGAGAGCTCCCACCAAATTCAAAGAATCTAGCTCTAAAATCAAAGAAGGATGACATGCCATCAGAGGATGAAGACAATGATGATGAAGATGAGGAAGGTCCATTCGCCTTCATCTCAAGGGGTCTTGCAAAAATTCATCAAATGAAGAAACAGTTCGGAAACAACAAAGAATATCCGCGATCATCAAGACCTCGAGGTAGTTTGCTAAATCAAATAAGAAAACTAAAGTAATGACTTGTTTTAAATGAGGTGAAACAAATCATCTCGTAAAGGATTGTCCACAAAAGAAGAGGAACAACTTGAATGATCAAAAGAAGAAGGCTATGGTAGCATCATGGAGTGGCTTAGATTCAAAAAATGAGCCATATGACGAGAAAGAACAAGCAAACTTGTGCTTAATGGCTGTTAGCATGAAATATGACAATATTTTAGGCACTTGTTTTAGTTGTTTTTCCCTCTTTATAGTGTTCTTAGATATGTGTTTGAAACAATTGTGAGCTAGTGCACTCACTTTGTCGATATAGAGATCTACACTAGCTTCATTGTGTTTTTAGGTTAATAAAGCTTGAATTGGAGCAAAATAAGGAAGGAAAGGAGTGTTTGATCACATTTGATGGCAAGGAGATGCATTGGAGAGGCTGAGGAAGGAGCATGGATGAAGGATGTCACGAAACTAAGGCAAAAACGATGATTTGGAAGAACCACACCCTGAAATACGGTCGTGGAACAGGATTTGAGGAATCCCGCTCTAAACTACGGCCGTGGATTTGGCAACATGAACGTGGACGTGAGTTTGGAAACACTCTAGAGAGTTACACGGTCTAAATTACGGTCGTGGAGATCATATGGCACCGTAATCTGGTTTCACGCCCTAAACCACGGTCGTGGAAAGTTGTTCTTAGCCGTGATTTTGGTGATTTTGTGACGTGTCATATTTTGCCATATCAGCCACGTCATTGGGCTTTCTCGTAACCCTCTCGCCTTATAAAAACGCATGAGAAGAGAGTTTTCGGGACCTTCGCTTACTTTCGCAGGCGGACGCTGTTCGGTCCAAATGGTGTGTGCAAGCTTTAAATTTATAACCCAAGAAGTATGCTTAAAACAAGGATGCGAACCCGCAGTGTACGGATCAATTATAGTAAAAGCAAGAATTCCGGGGTGTCGATCTCAAGGACTTAGGTGAAACAAAGCAAGTATAGGTCATCTATGCAACTAATAACCACAAAAGCAATTAAAGCAATCAAAGTGATAATAAGGTCAATTAATGGAAATATGCAAATTCTAGGGATTAAAGCATCCAGTTGTGGTTCTAACTCGAGATGAAGATAAGCGGACAAAGTTGAGGTTTTGCAAAGGGAAGATGTTACTAAAGTGGAATAGATCACCGGGTAAGTCTCACTACTCACAATCCCAAGCCAAAGAACCTATCACCGGGTAAGTCTCAAGGTACTAAGGAAAGGAATTATAACCTCAAACCAACACACCAACTAAGAGAATAAAATCAACCTTTACCGGGTAAGTCTCAGGCTAACTCACAAAGATGGAATGAAGACACACTCAAACCCCAATAAAGGATGAACCTTTATTACCTACACTTATGATTTTGGTAAACAAACTAAGGAATTACCGGGTAAGTCTCATCCTAGGCTTGCATTGAACCAGGAAAGGTGTAATAATAATAGGATTTGGAAAACACTAACACTTAACTCTCAGTTACGGATTAGAAAAGGTCACCTCGGTCAGTCAAGTTCCACCCCGGCCGATATGTTCATCGACTGAACGAGTTGTTCTAGGGTTAAGGATAAAGACTCGAGCTTTTAGGGTCCTACTGGGATTTAAGATTATTCTATCATTGTTTTTCCCACAACCTTCAGCCAATCACCCTAGAATCGCACAAAGAAATTAGCCACTCATCATCATGAAAGCAATAATCAAATATATGGGAAGAAAATGAATATTTGAACACAAAAACCTTAAGAACAAGGCTTCAATAACTGAATCAAATAAACAAATCAGCGTCCCTTGGATCATAAATCCAACAAGACAATCAAACAAAAAGGGAATCTAAGAAAATCTTACAAATCCCTTCACAAAAGCTATAACAAGCTATGAACTTCTTTCCTTCAATCTTCCTTCAACCTTCCAAAAATCCTTCCTAACTGCAGCTTCTTCAATCTCCAAGTGATGCGATGGTAGCGGGTTGCTGAATTTGTGGAAAATCCAGCCCTTTATATAGGAGAATTATGTGCTGGAACTGGATCTCCATCATCCGGCGCTGGTAGTGCAGGCTCTCCAGCATCTAGTGTGTCCGACTCTCCATCTCTCGGCGCTGGTCATCAAGGCGCTCACCGATATCAACTGTAAGAGCGGCGTAGGAGTCGATCATCTGATTGGTGAGGTCATCAATCCTCTGATGTGCTACTGGATCTCTAAATCTGCGGAATCTGCGCCTAGCAGGACGTGGTGGTGGTGCAGCTGTCTCCTCCTCAGTCTCCTCGTCGTCCAGATCGACGACTGGTACACTGGCACCGGCTGTATCCGTCCCTGTCTCCATGGCAGCACTGCCATCATCCTCCTCGTCCTCATCCTCCTGCACCGGTGCTACTGCGTCTCTAGCGTCCTCAATGTAAGGTATCCACGCGGTGGACCAGTACTGAGAGTCGTAGACCGAAAATTGAGACGACCACATATTACCTTGAGGGGCAGTCTTTTCCCAAGGCATCGCCACATATGGCGTAGTGAGTCCACGAGAAACTAGAATCCTCCTGGTTATCATCACCTGCAGCCCTAGCGGCTTGACAACCGCCACTAGTGTACATGCACTCAAATCCAGCCCCATCACTGTAGCTCTGTGGGTCACTAAGCCGCCACAACAAATGTCCCATTTCGCCTTGCCTTGATCCGGTGCAGATCCTCAGCTAGCATAGCACCGAAATCAGGCACACCCCCAGTCACCATGCAAAATAAAATCAAAATCTCCCCCTGTATAACCTTCTTGGGCGTCTCAATACGCGCCAGAAGTGTCTCGCTGAATATACGGTGGGCGAGTCTGAAAGCGAGGTGGAAATAATCCTCTCTCTAGAGTCTCCAAGTCTCCACCTATCAGCATGCTCAACTACGTGAGGTATCTGTCCCTAGAACTGTCGAGCTACAGCTCGAGAAGGGAAATCAAGAACTGTGGGGGTCGGGAAGCCGAAGACTTCTCTCCACTGATCCATCGGTACTAAATAATTCCGGTTCAACAACCGGTACTTGATGGCTTGCTCTACAGGCACGTGAGTCACAGAACTCACAAACTCCAGTGTAGGTTCGAGGTAGGCTGGAGCTCTGATCTCCATAAACTGCTCCAGCCCTACCATCGAGACCATCCGTCTCAAATCATCAGCAACATAAAAGCAATCGAAAGCAGGAATGTCCAAAAACCGCGGCGCAATCACAGGGCGCGTACGGATACAGTCGTAATCAGCCTGATGACGCTCATGTATCACTGGTATGGAAGGTCTAGAAGAAGAAGAAGAAGGGGAGGATCCATCTCTCAGGACTATTTGGCGATCAGAACTGGAACTCATTCTCTCTCTCTGTCTGACAGGTCACCTCGGTTGCTTGTCAGATCTCCAGAATCATCTCGGCCGAGGCGCAGGTCCATTGGACCGAGGTGCGAAGCTGTTCGATTTCAACTCTTGGAATTTCAGTTCTTTTCCCCCGATTTCACTACAGATTGTTCCTCAGGGGTACTTAATCCTTTTACAACATAGATCTATGGCAACAAAAGCCACTAAATTCCGAAATCAGTAAAGGGAAGAGAGAGTTAGGGTTTTGACTGTTTTACCCCTGATTCGGTCAATTCGAGGCGTTCTTGTTGCAGATTGTTTCTTGCAATTGGTTCCCCTAGCCTTTCCCCGCAGAATGGGAGCAAGAATCGTCGAAAACGGTTGAGAAACGAAGAAAACGAGATGGAAGAGCGCCACGGTCGAGGGGTAAGTTAGGAGGGAAGAGAGAGAAATCGTTTCCCCTTTTATACCCCTCGCCGATTCTATTGTCACCTTGGTCGAGGTGGTCCCGACTGGACCGAGGTGTCTGGACTGAGATGGAATATTGTCAGCCCTAGTGGCCTCGGTTGCTCAAGAATCATCTCGGTCGAGATGCTATGATTGCAACCGAGATGTGTCTCAGTCAAACTCCGTCTTCTCAATTTCTCGAACTTCTGTCCTTCCAGTGTTGCTCCTGGGTTGTATTCCTTCCTTAGAAAGTACCTGTTTTCTGTCTAGGACGCCAAAAACAAAGTGGAGCAAAGCAAAAGCAAATTATCTAAAGCTAGACTAGAGAAGGGAAAAGAAAGCAATACCTTGGGTTGCCTCCCAAGAAACGCTTGGTTAAAAAACGTCGCTAGCTAGACTGTACGGCATCCCTAAACATGCTGGAAGGTGTCCTCACCCCATACTTCACCTTCATCGTGGGGTGAGATAAAGAAGTCTATCAAACGTTCCAGCAAATGTAAGTGCTCATCAGGGAAGGAATCATCTATGGGTGGTTCGTCCTTTTCGCGTGAAGAGGGAGGTAGCCGGCTGAGGTGATCTGCAACAGAATTTTCGGATCCCTTCTTATCGCGGATCTCTAGGTCAAACTCTTGAAGCAAGAGAATCCATTGAATAAGACGTGGCTTAGCATCCTTCTTAGCAAGCAAGTAACGAATAGCTGCATGGTCAGTGTAAACAATAACTTTTGCTCCTACTAAGTAAGAACGAAATTTCTCAAATGCATATACAACCGCCAATATCTCCTTTTCGGTGGTGGCGTAGTTCAGCTGGGCTTCATCTAGCATCTTCTAGCATAGTAAATGGCGTTGGTCCGACCATCCTTCTTTTGTCCAAGCACCGCTCCTACCGCCACATCACTCGCATCACACATGATCTCAAAGGGCAAGGTCCAATCCGGAGGTTGGATAATGGGAGCGGAGATCAACGCTTCCTTAATCCTATAAAATGCATCAAGACATTCCTGCGAAAACTCAAAAACAACATCCTTATTTAGGAGTTTAGTTAGTGGTTTAGAAATCTTCGAGAAATCCTTGATGAACCTCATATAGAAACCTGCATGCCCGAGAAAACTCCGCACAAGGGGGAGGAAGTTTCTCAATAGTCTCGATCTTAGCTCGATCGACCTCAATACCTCGGTTGGAAACGAGGTGTCCTCGCACGATGCCTTCATTAACCATAAAGTGATACTTCTTCCAATTCAAAACGAGATTAGTGTCTTCACATCTTTGTAGCACTAGAGAAAGGTTAGATAGGCAATCATCAAAAGAGGAACCATATACTGAAAAATCATCCATAAATACCTCCATGATCTCCTCTATGTAGTCGGAAAAGATAGCCATCATGCATCGCTGAAAGGTAGCGGGTGCATTACACAATCCAAATGACATCCTCCTATAAGCAAATATTCCCCATGGACAAGTGAAAGTGGTCTTCTCTTGATCATCCGGATGGATAGGAATCTGAAAGAAGCCACTATAACCATCTAAATAGCAAAAATGTGAATGTTGGGCTAACCGTTCGAGTATTTGATCGATAATGGGAAGTGGAAAATGGTCCTTCCGAGTGGCCACATTCAGCTTCCTATAATCGATGCACACCCTCCAGCCCGTGACGGTCCTAGTTGGGATTAACTCATTGTTCCTATAATCGATGCACACCCTCCAGCCCGTGAGGGGGATCCTTGCTTCCTTCTTCCAGTGGAGTAGATTTAGATCGGAGAACTGGACTTTCAGAAGTCTCAGTTGACATCATCTTGCTTTCGACCTCGGTCGAGGTCCAGAAAGGGTGACCGAGATGTTCTTCAGTCAAGAATACCTCGCTTGGTCCAGAAAGTGCCTCGGTCGAGGTACTGTAACTGGGACCGAAACTGGAGATTCTCTTCTCCTAGATTAGCTTTTCAATCTTAGCTCCTGGATCTTCTTCCAGTGCCTTTAGGCTCCGTATATCTGCATCACAAGAAGCATCTATACCTTCCTCCAATAAGCTAAAGCTAATAACTCTCTCAAGTGGATCATTAATAAGGATAGAGCTCAACAATTCTCTTGATTCTTCTTCATCATAGATGTTGAACATATCATCCTCCAGCGGCTCTCCTTTCATTGCTGCAAGCAATGCAAACTCAACTTGATCACCGCCAATGAATTGCAACTTGGCGTTCTTACAATCCACATTGCAACCCGAAGTTGCTAGAAATGGTCTCCCGAGAATGATAGGAACGGGATAATCTGCGGGAATATCAAGATCAACAAAGTCTATAGGTAAATAGAAGTAACCTAACTTAACCGGAACATCTTCCAAAATGCCCACGGGATGGGTAATGATGCAGTCTGCCATGTATAACCTTATCTTCACCGGCTTGGGTTCTCCAAGTCCGATCTTCACACATAGCTCCAGCGGGATGATGCTCAACTGGCCCCTAGATCACACAATGCCTCACAAGTGACATCCCCAACTTGAATTGGAATGCAAAATGAGCCGGGATCTCTCAACTTGGGTGGCATCTTTTCCTTCATGATTTGGATGAGCTCCGAGGATTTAGATGTTATCCTTACTTCACCAAAGTCTTCCAGCTTCCTCTTCTTTGATAGAATCTCTTTCAAGAACTTCCCATAGGTGGGCATCCCTAGAATAGCATCAAGGAAAGGGATATTAATATGTAGTTTATTCATCAAGTTAAGGAACTTACCAAAATGCTTGTCTAGATGTGCTTTGGCCCTTGACTGGGGGAATGGAAGTGGTGGTTTATAAGGTGGAGGTAGAACATAAACTTCAGATTTTTCCTCCGCTTTCTAAGGCTCCACCTCGGTTGGTACCTCGGCCGAAGTGTTCTTCGTCTGTACCTAGACCGAGGTTTTCTTCATTGGCATCGACCGAGGCACTAGATCTGCAGTTTTCAGTCCACTTCTCGTCGTTATTGCCGTGATCTGTCCCTTGGGGTTGCTCTCTGTCCTTGTTGGGAGCTTCCTTGGGTCTCAAGACGCTTCATTCGCCTTATTAAAGAATTGTTGTTCTAAGGCTTTTTGTGCCTTCGAAAATGAAGTCATGGACGTCTCCATAGCATTGAGCTTGATCAAGATAGCCTCCAGCACCGCATCTTTCTTCTCTAGCTGGGATGAGCTTGATCCAGGCTCCTGGCTCTTCAATGGAGTAGAAGAAGAATAAGAAGAGAGGAAAGCATTAGAAGAATTATTTAAATTGGAGTTAGAGTAAGGGTTACCCGAATTTTGATTGTTGGGTCTCCAATTGTTGTTGTTGGATCCTCTATTGTTGTAGTTGTTGTTCCGGGAACCATTGTTGTTGTTGTTGTTGTTGTTCCGGTAACCATTATTGTTCCTTGAGCTTTGATATCCTTCCTGATAACACGATTTATGACTTAGATTTAGACACTCATTTAGATAGATTTTCCGCTCATTCATGCATGGTTTAGTACTAGATCACGACGTTTGCACTCAGTTCACGTATTTTGTCGAGATAGACGTCTACACGGACTTGTGCATTGCTTTGTAGGTATTTTGGGAGATTTAGGAACTAAAACGATACGTTTGAGGATCGTTCATCAAGATGACCCACCCTCAGACTCATTAGGATGCAAGCTAAAGACTAGGGAGGACTCATGGAACCTTGCCAACACAAGCCATGCACCCAATCGAAGCTTAATGATCAAAGGCAAAGCTGAAGCACAAAATCACGGTTCACTGACACTCCACGGCCGTGGAAATGCCCGTGGATTTTGCCAGGTTTTCGTGACAGCTGTGCCACGATCTCTTGGCCAGCTCTTGCAAAGTTGTAGTATAAAAGTGGTCTTGCATTGTCTGAGAGAATCATCTTGGGGCAGCTCTCCATTATCCACTATCATCCAATCAAAATATTCTCTCAACAAGAAGATTCTTGGAAGAAGGAGGTAGAGGAAGGCTACCATTGGAAAAGAGCTTGATTGGAGAAGAAAAAGAACACACCATTGATAGGCTTGATAACTTTGTAGTGAAGAATTTCGGAATCGATTTCTAGACTTGTATGAACCATTTGAACCTTCTTTAAGAAGGGTTGTGAGTCATTCTAATTCCATTTTTCAGCTTGGTTTTGTTTACTTCACTTGTTCATTTCTTTCCCTTCATTATCTTGCAAATGGATGCCATGATTTTATGTTTGATGATTTCGATTGCTATGATGAATGTTGTAGGCTAAATAGATGTGATTCTACGGTAAGGGAAGAATGGTTATGGCTAGGACTATGATAGGATGGACTTAGATCAACCCTTGGATGACTTGTGTGCTTGAACGTAGCCTCTGTTAGGATCCACGGTTTGTTCTTGCCAAACCACGGCCGTGGACTTGGTAGAACAACCCGTGATCTTCCCTGGTTCGGTGGATATAGTCTTAGATTGTTAGAATGTTGAAACCCTAAGTGTTTGTCGAGTTAAATCTATCCTAGGGTGACCTAGTGTTAGCAACTAAGTGTTAGGAGAGACTTACCCGGTAATCCTTACTCTTAGATTCCAAAGATAACAAACCCTAGGTAGTGGTGAGCCTCATAAGCCGCCATTGGACTAAGTGTGCTAGATGGTTGCTTAGGACTAACCCTTCCGAGACTTACCCGGTAAGGATAGGTTAGATCTCTAGGTAACAATCCGGTATGTGTAGAATTTCGTCCCTTAGGTTCTTAGAGACTTACCTGGTGATGAGATCTTAGGGACGGACTAGTGGATCATGAGACCTACCCGGTAATTGATCCCAATCTAGAAACACTAAATCCCGACAAATCATAGTTAATCCAAGGAACGATTAGATAGCTTGAGTCCTATTCCATAACCGGAACTTCCAATCCCTAGAATCCGCCTTTCTATCTTTGATCTATATCTCGTATTTAGCTTGTTTGTTTGCGTTGATTTGTTAGCTTAGTTGATTATTATATTTCGCATGATTTGTGATCTTTGATTGATCATCGAAAAACCAACCAAAAACATTTGAGATTTTCATTTCTTTATTTCTTTCTCTTGTCTTAACCTAGATCTTCACTAGACTTAATCATAAATCGAATCAATCTCACCTTAGTCTTTGTGTTCGACCTCGGAATACTATCCCTACTACAAACGTCCCGTACACTGTGGGTTCGCTAGGAGTTAGGATAAATATAACGAGAATATAAATTTAAAACCCATTGCGTATCACATCCTGAGCGTAACAAGTTTTTGGGATGTTGCCGGGGACTAGGTCTAGATTGAGTCTATTTTGTGATTGTTTATTAGTGTAGATCTTTCTTGTTGCTTTTGATCTCTTTTTGGTTTGTGTCTTTGCTTTTCAGGACATCTCTTACTCTTTATGTGTATGCGAAGATCTCGTGGCAAGGATTTAGCTCCATTCGATCCCGAACCGGAGAAAACCCTTAGATCTAGATCCAAGAGCATTAAAAAAGGAAAAAAGATGGCCGGAAGAGATCTCCAAGCTGAGTTGGAAGAGGCTTTAGAGAAAATTAGGATAAGGGATGAAGCCTTGGAGGGAGATTGAGGAGATTAGGCAAGCTCTTGTGCAAAGAGAGCTTAACCGTCAACAACCTCCTCCACCTCCACCACAACCGCAGCCGGCGGCGGTGAATATTAGGGTTGTGCCCATTGCTATGGAAGAGCAACAAACGTTGGGGCAACGTATGGATCCGGCACAAAGAGCACACCGTCCGGGTGTGAACTTAGGAGATCCCGCAGCCCATGATTACGAACTCCGCCCTCAAGTACTACAAATGATCCGGCATAATCAATTTGGAGGGATGGAAGGAGAGTCTCCTCATCAACACTTGATGAATTATGAGATCTTGATGGAGACTCTTAGACCGCCAAGATTGGAGAGCAACAACCATAAACTTAGGGATTTTTCCTTCTCTCTTAAGGATAAAGCCTTGGCTTGGTATCAATCTATTCCACAAGGGCGAGTTGGTACTTGGGAGGAGATGACAACCGAGTTTTTGACTAAGTTCTTCCTACCTTCCAAGACTACCGAGTTAAGAGGGAAGATCAATGCCTTCGTGATGAAGGATAGAGAGAGTTTATTCAAGTCTTGGGAGAGGTTCAAAGACCTTCTCCTAGATTGTCCACACCATGGTATACCGAAAATTGAGCTATTGGAGATCTACTTCAAAGGACTTGATGAAGATAGCCAATTCAAGCTCCAATCTCTTTCCGGTGGGACTTTTATGGAGAAGCATGTAGACGAAGCTTGGGAGTTTGTGGAGAAACAAGCTCTAGTGATTGAGAAATACTCCCATAGGAAGAGTGAAGGGAGAAAGGCGGGAGCATATGAGGTGAGTGAAGTCACCATGAGCAATTTCAAGCTTGACGCTATCAACAATGAATTGAAATCTTTGAGAGAGTTGTGTGCTACAACCTTGAAGAACCAAGCAACTTCTCAAGTGCTTCCACAAGCTAACTTGTCTTCCAAGGAGGAGGATGTGAATTACATGGGAAGGGGCAATTACAACAATTATCAAGGCCCAAGGAACTTCAACAACAACTGGCAATTCAACAATTACCGGCCCAACCACAACCATCCCGGGTTTTCCTACTCTAACCCGGATGGAGCCTTGAACCCTCTCGCTTCCACAAGCACAACTCCACCACCAAGAGCTTCACAAGAACCTCCACCCGGATTTACTCGACCTCCAAAGGATAGGACCGAAATGATGTTTGAGCAATTGCTTGGAAGGTTGAGTGGTCTTGAGAGCACCGTGACTTCAATTTCTAAGGCTCAAAAGGTTTTGGAAGCACAAGTGTTCCAAAAAGCGGGTGAAGCCCATAGAGATCCGGGAAAGCTTCCCGGAAGGACCGAAGACAACCCAAGAGGCCAAGTGTTGGCCATTACAACAAGGAGTGGGTTGAGCATGAAAGATCCTTTGCCTAAGGACAATGCTAAAGGGAAACAAGTGGTGATAGAGGAAGAGACTTTGCAAGGAGATGGAGGCAAGAGCAAAGATGTAGAGCCAACCTATGTGGCACCGCCTCTATACAAGCCACCACTACCGTTCCCTCAATCACGAGCAAGAGCTCATTTGGACAATCACTTTGGTAAGTTCCTTGAACTTATGTCTAAATTGCATATTAACATTCCGTTCATGGATGCTATTTTAGGAATGCCGGCATATGGCAAGTTCTTGAAAGAGATACTCTCCAACAAAAGGAAGTTGGAGGAGTATGGGGAGATAAGAATGACCAAGAGATCTTCAGAATTAATCCAAACAATGAAGGAGGAGATGCCTCCCAAGCTAAGAGATCCGGGTTCCTTTTGTGTCCCAATTGGAGTGGGAGATGTGAAGTATGAGGCCCTTTGTGATCTTGGAGCAAGTGTAAGCATCATACCGCTTGCACTTTGCAACAAGGTTGGGCTAGGAGAGCCGAAACCGGTCAAGATGACCCTCTATATGGCGGACCGTTCTATCACTCACCCGGTTGGGATCTTAGAAGACATCCCGGTGCAACTAGGAGGATTCTATGTGCCAATTGATTTTGTTGTCTTGGATATTCCGGCGGACTATCCGGTTCCCATCATTTTGGGAAGACCTTTCCTAGCCACCTCCGGATGCCTAGTGGATTGCAAGAATGGGACTCTCTCCTTCAACATTTGAGAAGAGAACATCAAGTTCAAATTGTCCACAATGATGAAAGGGCCAACCCTTGATGAGGGTGTCTTCAACATAGTCGAGCAAGAAGAATCTAGAGAAGTTGTGAGCTCGATCTTGATCAAGGATCCCTTGTAGAAGGTTCTTACCTTAAGTATGATGGAGGAAGGTGTTGAGGAGGCTTGCAATGAAGAAATCAAGGCCTTAGAAGCATTAGAAGAGAAGACAAGTGCTCAAGATGAAGGCCACGAAGAGGAGCTGAATAACTGGAAGTTCCACGGGCGTGGAAGTGGTTCCATGGCCGTCAAACTCTCTGTAAAGCCTCAACAAATGAGCCAGGCAAGGTCCGCGGCCGTGGACTTGGAGCAAACCGTGGAGTTGGCCGTGGTTTCCCCTTAATCAAACCTTATTGATGATCAAGCTTCAAGGAGCCTAGGAGAGCCTTCATTTGCTTTGGATTCATCTCATCCAACCTTGTTTGGATCGTCTACACTCGATAAAGGTCCTTCTAAACTTGAACTCAAACCCCTCCCCTCTCATTTAAGGTATGCTTTCCTTGGTGATAACTCTACATATCCGGTGATTGTGAATGCATGCTTAAGTGATGATGAACTTGCTAAGTTGTTGCATGAGCTAAGATTGCATAGGAAAGCCATTGGCTATACTATTGATGATTTGGTTGGCATTAAGCCTTCTTTGTGCATGCATAAGATAATGATGGAAGATAATCATAAACACTCTATTGAACATCAAAGGAGATTGAATCCTATAATGAAAGAGGTAGTCAAAAAGGAAATCATTAAGTTGCTAGATGCGGGGATAATCTACCCTATCTCGGATAGTAGGTGGGTTAGTCCCGTCCATGTAGTTCCTAAGAAGGGTGGAATGACCGTAGTGACTAATGAGAATAACGAACTAATCCCAACTAGGACGGTTACAGGGTGGAGAATGTGCATTGACTATAGGAAGTTTAATATGGCCTCAAGGAAAGATCACTTCCCTCTCCCCTTCATTGACCAAATGCTAGAGAGGTTAGCTCAACATTCTCATTTTTGCTATTTAGATGGCTATAGTGGATTCTTCCAAATCCCTATCCACCCCGATGACCAAGAGAAAACTACATTTACATGTCCATGGGGTACCTTTGCATATAGGAGAATGCCATTTGGGTTGTGTAACGCACCCGCCACCTTCCAAAGGTGTATGATGGCTATCTTTTTGGAATACATTGAAAATATCATGGAAGTTTTCATGGATGATTTCTCTGTTTATGGTTCTTCCTTCGATAATTGCTTGGCTAACTTGTCATTAGTATTGCAAAGATGTGAGGAGACAAATCTTGTCTTGAATTGGGAAAAATGCCACTTCATGGTAAGTGAAGGCATTGTGTTAGGACACTTGGTGTCTAACCGTGGCATTGAGGTTGATAGAGCCAAGATTGAAACGATAGAGAAGTTGCCACCACCTACCTCGGTAAAAGGGGTAAGGAGTTTCTTAGGGCCGGTTTTTACCGGAGGTTTATTCAAGATTTCTCTAAAATTTCTAAGCCTCTCACTAACCTACTAATGAAGGATGTTGATTTTGTCTTTTCCAAAGATTGTCTTGAGGCTTTTTGTAGGTTGAAGAACGCCTTGATCTCCGCACCTATCATGCAACCTCCGGATTGGAGTTTACCATTTGAGATCATGTGTGATGCAAGCGACGTAGCCGTTGGGGCTGTTTTGGGGCAAAGTAAAGATGGGCGCACTCATGCCATTTATTATGCTAGCAAGACGCTAGATGATGCCCAACTCAATTATGCTACCACCGAGAAGGAGTTGCTAGCGGTTGTGTATGCATTTGAGAAGTTCCGCTCATATCTTGTTGGAGCGAAGGTCATAGTTTATACGGATCATGCTGCGATCCGTTATCTACTTACCAAGAAGGATGCAAAGCCTAGATTGATTCGGTGGATCCTTCTTCTTCAAGAGTTTGACTTGGAAATCCGGGACAAGAAAGGATCCGACAACTCCGTGGTGGATCACCTTAGTAGACTCCCACCATTGGAGCTTGAAAGAGATGACATCCCGATTGATGACTCGTTCCGGGATGAGCAATTGCAAATGGTGGAGGAATGCTTGTTCCAAGTGTCTAGAGGAAGCGAGCCATGGTTTGCCGACATTGTGAACTACTTAGTGTGTGAGGAAGTGCCTCCCGGTTTGACATATGCCCAAAGGAAGAAGTTCTTCAAAGATGTGAGGCACTACTATTGGAGCGAGCCGCTTTTGTTCAAGAGAGGGCCGGATGGAATGTTTAGAAGATGCATACCGGAGGATGAGGTGGAGAGTGTGATCCGCCATTGTCATTCCTTGCCATGTGGAGGGCATGCTAGCTCCCACAAGACATGTGCGAAGGTGTTGCAATCGGGCTTCTTTTGGCCGAGTTTGTTCAAGGATGTGCAAAGCTTTGTGGTAGCTTGTGATGCTTGCTAAAGGACGGGTAACATCTTAAGGAGGAATGAGATGCCCTTGAACAACATACAAGAAGTGAAAATATTCGATGTGTGGGGTGTGGACTTCATGGGACCATTCCCTTCTTCATGTGGCAACCTCTACATCCTATTGGCGGTTGATTATGTATCAAGATGGGTGGAGGCAATCGCTTCTCCTACAAATGACGCCAAGGTTGTGGTGCGGTTTTTCAACCGAGTGATCTTTCCTAGGTTTGGAACACCAAGGGTGATCATAAGTGATGGAGGGAAGCACTTCACCAATAGGAACTTTGGGGCACTTTTGGCTAAGTATGGGGTGACGCATAGGGTGGCAACACCTTACCATCCCCAAACTAGTGGCCAAGTGGAGATCTCTAACCGGGAGATAAAGGCCATTCTCGAGAAGACGGTATCTTGAACTAGAAAGGATTGGGCTATGAAGCTCAATGATACCTTGTGGGCATATAGGACCGCTTTCAAGACAGCAATTGGCACCACTCCTTACAAGTTGGTCTATGGAAAGTCTTGCCACCTTCCGGTAGAAATAGAGCATAGAGCGCATTGGGCCATCAAGTGGCTAAATTTTGATCTCAAGGAGGCGGGAGAAAAGAGGTTGCTTGATATGAACGCCCTTGAGGAGATCCGGTTGGATGCATACGAGAATGCCCGGATCTACAAGGAAAGGACGAAGCGGTGACATGACAAGAGGATCATCCCCAAGGAGTTGAGTGAAGGAGACCTTGTCCTTCTCTTCAACTCAAGGCTGCGACTCTTTCCCGGAAAGCTCAAATCAAGATGGACCGGGCCATATGTGGTGAAAAAGATCTTTCCCCATGGAGCTATTGAGATAGGAGGGGAGCATTGTGAAAACTTTAAGGTGAATGGGCACCGGTTGAAGAAGTATATCCCGGGAGCTCCGGTGGATATGATTGCCCCACTTTACCTTGAGTAGACGCCCCGAGTTTGGTCAAGTTAACGACCTTAAAGAAGCGCTTGGTGGGAGGCAACCCATTGGTAACATTTTCCCTATTTCGTTTTGTTTTTGTTTAGATTTTCCTATTTTTGTGTGTGTTTCGTGTGCTTTGTGTGTGTGCTAGAACATTAGTGGCATTGGAAGCCTTGCTTGACATATGAATGATGATGATGAACCCCTCATCAATTATGGGTGGAGCGGACGCGGAACTTGGACGGCTAGCGGTGCCTAGCGCGGGTCCCGACGCCTTGATGAACACTTATAGCTCTCTACCATGGTTGATAGGATCATCCAATATCAATTCCACTTGAGAATCCCAAATACCATAGCAAACCATTTCTACATTGTGAGAACCTTCTTTCACTCTTCTTTACTTCATTTACACATTGGGGACAATGTGTTTCTAAGTATGGGGTGGGGTTTGCATGATCCTTTGCATGATGAGCATCTAGGTTAGTTAATATTTGCACATGTCTTACTTTGTATATATTCATTTCGAAAATCCCATAAAAATTCAGAAAATTTAAAAAATTTTGTGCTTTCTAGGCTTGGATATGACCCTAATGATGAATCTTGTCTTGTGAATTGGCTATGGATAGCCTTATGTGTTGAATTAATGAACGCATGTGTGGACTTGAAGTACTTCTCTTGAATTCAATGAATGAGTTGTGATCATGATGTTTGCCTATAATGGATTGAGTATTGAAGGTCGAAATTACATGATAGTTCTTGCATACCATCTAGGAATGAATGAGGCAATTCATCATTCTCTACTTCTCATCTTAATCATGATTGTTTGAGCACCTCAATTGAGATAAATTTGACCTCTTTTGACCCATCCGGGAATAGGAGCATGTTAGTGTGTTGATGTGTGTGAAAAGCAAGTGTGGGGTGAAGATGTTGATGAAAGAATGTCATGAATAAAATGCTGAATTTGTTGTGAAAGTGTAGCCAAAAATATAGGTTTGGGGACGTTGGTTTAAATGACAAGTAACTCGGTACACTTCACATAATCGGGTGTTGGTGCCTTGCCAAAGTCAAATAAACCGATAGTCCTAACGAGCTTTGGTATGTGTGCCCGGTGTGGATACACCTCGAAAAATAGAAAAAGCCCGAGGATGGCTAATCACCAAGGTTTCGGCTTTTGTACACCAATGCCATTGTCTCAAAAATAAGTCAAAGAAAAAGAAAAGAAAGAAAAGATAGAGAAAAATATACACTTGAGGGAAGTTCATCGAGGACAAGATTGTGGAGTTAGTTCTATTCCCGGATTAGCATCACATAACCTAGAAAATCCCCACCTAAGTCACAACGTTTCTTGGCCTTTTATTTCACAAGACCTTATGACCTATTTGCATGTTTGTAAGACTTAGTGATTTAGATTGGATATACTCTTGATCTTCTTGACTTCTTCATCCTTACATTTCATGCATACTTTCGAGTTAAGTGCAACTGTCTTTCCATGCCTTCACTTGTTTGATGCATGATTTCTTATCCTTTGCCATGAAACATGACTTTGAAGGTGATCCAATAGTAGAAGCACAAACCCAAAAAGATTTCGCCATTTTTCTGCATACATAAATCATGTTATCTTGTAGTCTATAGTTGAGAATTTGCTCGGGGACGAGCAAACCTTAAGTATGGGGTATTTTGATAACACGATTTATGACTTAGATTTAGACACTCATTTAGATAGATTTTCCGCTCATTCATGCATGGTTTAGTACTAGTTCACGACGTTTGCACTCAATTCACGTATTTTGTCGAGATAGACGTCTACACGGACTTGTGCATTGCTTTGTAGGTATTTTGGGAGATTTAGGAACTAAAACGATACGTTTGAGGATCGTTCATCAAGATGACACACCCTCGGACTCATTAGGATGCAAGCTAAAGGCTAGGGAGGACTCATGGAACCTTGCCAACACAAGCCATGCACCCAATCGAAGCTTAATGATCAAAGGCAAAGCTGAAGCACAAAATCACGGTTCACTGACACTCCACGGCCGTGGAAATGCCCGTGGATTTAGCCAGGTTTTCGTGACAGCTGTGCCACGATCTCTTGACCAGCTCTTGCAAAGTTGTAGTATAAAAGTGGTCCTGCATTGGCTGAGAGAATCATCTTGGGGCAGCTCTCCATTATCCACTATCATCCAATCAAAATATTCTCTCAACAAGAAGATTCTTGGAAGAAGGAGGTAGAGGAAGGCTACCATTGGAGAAGAGCTTGATTGGAGAAGAAGAAGAACACACCATTGATAGGCTTGATAGCTTTGTATGAACCATTTGAACCTTCTTTAAGAAGGGTTGTGAGTCATTCTAATTCCATTTTTCAGCTTGGTTTTGTTTACTTCACTTGTTCATTTCTTTCCCTTCATTATCTTGCAAATGGATGCCATGATTTTATGTTTGATGATTTCGATTGCTATGATGAATGTTGTAGGCTAAATAGATGTGATTCTACGGTAAGGGAAGAATGGTTATGGCTAGGACTATGATAGGATGGACTTAGATCAACCCTTGGATGACTTGTGTGCTTGAACGTAGCCTCTGTTAGGATCCACGGTTTGTTCTTGCCAAACCACGGCCGTGGACTTGGTAGAACAACCCGTGATCTTCCCTGGTTCGGTGGATCTAGTCTTAGATTGTTAGAATGTTGAAACCCTAAGTGTTTGTCGAGTTAAATCTATCCTAGGGTGACCTAGTGTTAGCAACTAAGTGTTAGGAGAGACTTACCCGGTAATCCTTACTCTTAGATTCCAAAGATAACAAACCCTAGGTAGAGGTGAGCCTCATAAGCCGCCATTGGACTAAGTGTGCTAGATGGTTGCTTAGGACTAACCCTTCCGAGACTTACCCGGTAAGGATAGGTTAGATCTCTAGGTAACAATCCGGTATGTGTAGAATTTCGTCCCTTAGGTTCTTAGAGACTTACCCGGTGATGAGATCTTAGGGACGGACTAGTGGATCATGAGACCTCCCCGGTAATTGATCCCAATCTAGAAACACTAAATCCCGACAAATCATAGTTAATCCAAGGAACGATTAGATAGCTTGAGTCCTATTCCATAACCGGAACTTCCAATCCATAGAATCCGCCTTTCTATCTTTGATCTATATCTCGTATTTAGCTTGTTTGTTTGCGTTGATTTGTTAGCTTTGTTGATTATTATATTTCGCATGATTTGTGATCTTTGATTGGTCACCGAAAAACCAACCAAAAACAATTGAGATTTTCATTTCTTTATTTCTTTCTCTTGTCTTAACCTAGATCTTCACTAGACTTAATCATAAATCGAATCAATCTCACCTTAGTCTTTGTGTTCGACCTCGGAATACTATCCCTACTACAAACGTCCCGTACACTGCGGGTTCGCTAGGAGTTAGGATAAATATAACGAGAATATAAATTTAAAACCCATTGCGTATCACATCCTGAGCGTAACACTTCCTCTTCTTTTTTGGTGTGAGCAACCAAAAGATCCTTTAATTGCTTTACCTTATTCTTGAGGTAGGTGAGTTGATTATCATTTGATGGAGCTTCTTGGAAATTAACTCTCTTAACTCCATTCCCAGCTCCTTGGTGTGAGTACTTCTCCATGTGCAAAGCTTATTTTTCAATGAATTCCCAAGCTTCATCAATCGGCATGTCCATGAATGTGCCGGCGGATAGTATTTGAACGCTGAATTGGGTAGCTCCATCCAATCCCTTGAAGTAAATCTCCAACAACTCTATCATTGGATACCCATGATGTGGGCAATCCAAAAGAACATCTTTAAATCTTTCCCATGACTTGGACAAACTCTCCTTGTCCTTCATGATGAATGCATTGATCTTCCCTCTCATTTCAGCAGTTTTGCAGGGGGAAAGAATTTTGTCAAGAACTCCGTTGTCATCTCTTCCCAAGTGTTGATCTTTCCGGGAGGAAGAGACTGGTACCAAGTAAGCGCCCAGTCTTTCAAAGAAAAGTAAAAAGGCCTTAACTTGTAATTGTTATTTTCCACTCTTGAAGGTTTCAAGGTCTCCATCAAAATCTCATAGTTTTGTAAATGATGATGAGGAGGCTCCCTTTCTAGACCTCCAAACTGGCATTGGCGGATCATGGAAAGAACTTGCGGTCGAAGTTCATAGTCATGCTCTGCTGGATCTATTAGGTTGACTCCTGGACGCCTCACTTGTTGGTTTGGGTCCATCCTCTACCCTAGGGTCTGTGGAATACCTGCGAAAAGAACATCTCGGACTAGCATCCGAGGTGGAAGTATCTCGTCCGCGGCAACTGGAGCGGGGTCCTGCCTCGGTCGAGGGTCTGGTCGAGGCAACTACTGAGCTCATAACTCAGCCATATCTGCTTCAATCTCTGCAGTTCTGGTGCGATTTTGCTCCCTCCCGCGCTGCAGTTCT
This sequence comes from Fagopyrum esculentum, assembly GCA_033239045.1. Lineage (NCBI taxonomy): Eukaryota > Viridiplantae > Streptophyta > Magnoliopsida > Caryophyllales > Polygonaceae > Fagopyrum > Fagopyrum esculentum. The sequence continues at coordinate 66,979,767 of BSUD01000008.1, read as the reverse complement.
TCCCTTTTGAGACGCAGCTGTTCCATCGCCTCTTTCAATTCGGCCTCAAGATCGCGATCATCTCGATTGGCCATCTTCGCTCCTTCAAGCGTCTCTCATATGTCTTTTCTGGTTCGGGAGAGTAAGGAACGATTTCCTTCCCAACACGGATTCTTCGCATAAACCTAAAAAGAAGAACCTGCGAAAGTCACTCAAGTAGAGTAGTTAGTAGAAACAGGGGCAATGGCCCCGAAAGACACCCGTAACCGGCTCGGTCTAGACCAAGTCCCCGGCAACGGCGCCAAAAACTTGTTCGCTCCAAATGGTGTGTGCAAGCTTTAAATTTATAACCAAAGAAATATGCTTAAAACAAGGATGCGAACCCGCAGTGTACGGATCAATTATATTAAAAGCAAGAATTCTTGGGTGTCGATCTCAGGGACTTAGGTGAAACAAAGCAAGTATAGGTTGTCTATGCAACTAATAACCACAAAAGCAATTAAAGCAATCAAAGATGATAATAAGGTCAATTAATAGAAATATGCAAATTCTAGGGATTAAAGCATCTAGTTGTGGTTCCAACTCAAGATCTCTAGATAAGCAGACAAAGTTGAGGTTTTGCAAAGGGAATGTGTTACTAAAGTGGAATAGATCACCGGGTAAGTCTCATTACTCACAATCCCAAGCCAAAGAACCTATCACCGGGTAAGTCTCAAGGTACTAAGGAAAGGAATTATAACCTCAAACCAACACACCAACTAAGGGAATAGAATCAACCTTTACCGGGTAAGTCTCAGGCTAACTCACAAAGATGGAATGAAGGCACACTCAAACCCCAATAAAGGATAAACCTTTATTACCTACACTTATAAATCTTGGGTAAACAAACAAAGGAATTACCGGGTTAGTCTCATCCTAAGCTTGCATTGAACCAGGAAAGGTGTAATAAGAATAGGATTTGGCAAACTTTAACACTTAACTCTCAATTATGGATCATATAAGTCACCTCGGTCAGTCAAATTTCACTCCGGCCGAGATGTTCATCGACTGAGCGAGATGTTTTAGGGTTAAGGATAAAGACTCAAGCTTTCAGGGTCCTACTGGGATTTAAGATTATTCTATCATTGTTTTTCCCACAACCTTCAGCCAATTACCCTAGAATCGCACAAAGAAATTAGCCACTCATCATCATGAAAGCAATAATCAAATATATGGGAAGAGAATGAATATTTGAACGCGAAACCTTAAGAACAAGGCTTCAATAACTGAATCAAATAAACAAATCAACGTTCCTTGGATCACAAATCCAACAAGACAATCAAACAAAAAGGGAATCTAAAAAAATCTTACAAATCCCTTCACAAAAGTAATAACAAGCTATGAACTTCTTTCCTTCAATCTTCCTTCAACCTTCCAAAAATCCTTCCTAAGTTCAGCTTCTTCAATCTTCAAGTGCTGCGATGGTAGCGGGTTGCTGAATTTGTGGAAAATCCAGCCCTTTATATAGGAGAATTATCTTTCAAAGATAATAATATCTTCAAAAGATAATTTCCTAATAAAAGATCTCAGCCAAATAAAATTATCTTGCCGCGTCCATGGTGTTCGCCTCGGTCGGGGTGCTCCTCTAGATCACCTCGGTCTAGGTGATTCTGTGGTCAACCGAGGTGACTCTCACCTAAAGGTGAAATCTCTCAAATCTGGTCCAAAGTAAATCTTCTTTGTGAATTCCTTGCTTCCTAGGCTCCTCTTAAAGCTCCTGAATGTGGCTCCAATGACTCCTTTGCTCCTTAGCTCCATTTTGTTGCAAAACGTGCCATTTTACCTACGATTACAACGAAATTTGGTGTAGACCTCGATTCCCGTAAAGGTAGATGAAACGACAATATAATCACATAATATACATCCAAACATGCAGATTATTGAAGATAAAACGTCTAAACAAGTCCCAAAATATAGACTATAATACATGCTATCAGAAGCTTAGCTGCTGCTTAGAGATTTGCTTGAGGATTGAAGATTTGTGAAGGTCGTAATTTCGGAGATTGTGTACTTAGGATATTATAGGGTTTTCATTTGAGAATGGATTGACATCCCGTTCTTTGTGACTTCTCTAGATCTTTGTGAGGGTTTCTGTTCCTATTCTTCTAGATTCATAAACATTATACTTGTGTTTAGATTTCGAGATTGACTTTGAGTTTTATTTGAGTTTTCGAGGGTTTTCATATTTTATTCTTCTTAATTTGATTATTGATATCATGACAATGATTGTTGGCTAAAACTCTTTACCAATTCTAAGGTGAAGGGTTGATAGTTGTGGCTTAGATGATGATAGATCGATTGTAATTTGATTGGACCATGAGAGTTAGAGAAACTTCATCGAAATCCTAAATCACGGGCTGTTCTTGGATTCCACGGCCGTGGTTCTCAAGATCTAGCCGTGATTTCCCCTGATTTACGAACTTTGCTTTTGCTTTGATCCAAAGTTAAAGATTTGCTTTAACCTAGCCTTGGCTTGCCTTTTCTAGGTAGTAGTGAGACTCAACATCCTCTATTTTGATTTCGAGTGTCACAACCTTAACCGTTTTGGCTTGTCTTTGATTCCTTGGGTTTGGGCATGGGTATTTGAGATTAATTCTTATCTTTAGATACTTTCTATATACAGCAGCCTCAACAACCTTTATAGAGAGTGTCTTTGGGTGAGACATATAGGGTTTTAGAACTTCACCGTACTCAACCTTACCTTAGTATACCTTTGTAATTCTGAACTCTGTCCTTATTTATATAGTATATCTTGAATCGATTGCCACAATTGGATACTTGGATCTTTAGGGTTGCTATTTTCCCAATAATTGCAAAGCTTCTATAATTTCATTGCTCGATAATTTGAAACTGATTTTGTTTCACCAATTCCCTGAGATCGATACACTAGAATACTTGCTAATCTATGCCGATCCGTACACTGCGGGTTCACTTGCTTTTATTCTAATTTTATAAATTTAAAATTTATTTGCACGCACGCTTTTGGGCAAACAAGTTTTTGGCGCCGTTGCCGGGGAATTGGTTAAGACCATTTCCGGTTTTTGGTTGTCGAGCTTGGGAGCTTTTGCTCTTGTTATTTGATATCTTTTTGTGAGTGCTTTTTGAAGATTCTTTAGGTATATGCGAAAGACTAGATCTACCAAAGATCTAGTTCCTTTCGATCCAGAACATGAGAGAACCTTAAGAAGAAAGTTGAAAGGGAAAAAGATGGTTGAAAATAATGAAAGAAACATCCAAGTTGAGTTGGATGAAGCTCAACTTCAACTTAAGTTGAGTGAGAAAGCTCGTTTGGACGAGGTAACGAGTCATCAATTCTAAGTTGATGAATGTTCGCTCCAAACGGTGTGTGCAAGATTTAAATTTATATCCCAAGAAATATGTGTAAAACAAGGATGCGAACCCACAATGTATAGATCAATTAATGTAGGCCAAAAGAAACCGGAACGTAATACCTTAGCGCATGTTTTGTGAGCGCTAGCATGTCCTCCACAAGGAAGTGAGTGGCAATGCCGTATGACACTAGTAGCTTCATCTTCTGGAATGCATCTTCGAAGTATCCCGTCTGGACCTCTCTTAAACATCATAGGTTCATCCCAATAGTAGTGGCGTACATCTTTAAAGAATTTCTTCCTTTGAGCATACGTCAATCCGGGTGGTATTTCCTAGCAAACAAGATAATTAACAATGTCAGCATACCAAGGTTCTTTATTATCAGAAGCTTGGTGGAGGAAGTGCTCCACCAACTGTGAATTAGTTTCAGAAAAAGGAGTAAGAAGTTTGTTATTTTCAGTGGATGGCATCTTGCTTGCGACCTCGGTCGAGGTCCAGAGTGGGTGACCGAGATGTTCTTCAGTTAAGAACACCTCGCTTGGTCCAGAAAGTGCCTCGGTCGAGGTACTGCAACTGGGACCGAGACTGGAGATTCTCTTCTCCTGGATTAGTCTTTCAATCTTAGCTCTTGGATCTTCTTCCAGTGCCCTTAAGCTCCGTATATCTGCATCACAAGAAGCATCTACACCTTCCTTCATTAAGCTAAAACTAATAACTCTTTCAAGAGGATCACTAATAAGGATAGAGCTCACCAATTCTCTTGATTCTTCTTCATCATAAATGTTGAAGATATCATCCTCCAGCGGCTCTCCTTTCATTGCAGCAAGCAATGCAAAATCCACTTGATCTCCACCAATGTTGAATTGCAACTTGGCGTTCTTACAATCCACATTGCAACCTGAACTTGCTAGAAATGGTCTCCCGAGAATAATAGGGCGGGATAATCTGCGGGAATATCAAGTACAACAAAGTCTATAGGTAAATAGATGTTATCTAACTTAACCGGAACATCTTCCAGAATGCCCACGGGATGGGTAATGGAGCGGTCCGCCATGTATAGCCTTATCTTTACCGGCTTGGGCTCTCCAAGTCCGATCTTCACACATAGCTCCATCGGGATGATGCTCACGCTGGTTCCTAGATCACACAATGCTTCACAAGTAACATCCCCAAGTTGAATGGGAATGCAAATTGAGTCGGGATCTCTCAACTTAGGTGGCATCTTCTCCTTCATGATTTGAATGAGCTCCGAGGATTTAGATGTCATCCTTACTTCACCAAAGTCTTCCAGCTTCCTCTTCCGTGATAGAATCTCCTTTAAGAACATCCCATAGGCGGGCATCCCTAGAATAACATCAAGGAAAGGGATGTTAATATTTAATTTATTCATCAAGTCAAGGAACATACCAAAGTGCTTGTCTAGATGTGCTCTAGCCCTTGATTGGTAGAATGGAAGTGGTGGTTTATATTCAGGAGGTGGGACATAAACTTCAGTTTTGTCCGACGCTTTCTGAGACTCCACCTCGGATGGTACCTCGACCGAAGTGTTCTTCGTCTGTACCTGGACCGAGGTGTTCTTCGTTTGCACTAGCATCGACCGAGGCACTAAATCTGCAGTTTTCAGTCCACTTCTCATCGTTATTGCCATGATCCGTCCTTTTGGGTTGCTCTTTGTTCTTGTTGGGAGCTTCCTTGGATCTCTTGGCGCTTCATTCGCCTTATTAAAGAATTGTTGCTCTAAGGCTTTTTGTGCCTTCGAAAATGAAGTCATGGACGTCTCCATAGCGTTGAGCTTGAACAAGATGGCCTCCAGCACTGCATCTTTCTTCTTTGGCTGGGACGAACTTGATCCAGGCTCCTGGCTCTTCAATGGAGTAGAAAAAGAAGAAGAGAAAGGGTTAGATGAATTATTAGAATTGGATTTAGAGTAAGGGTTACCCGGATTTTGATTGTTGGATCTCCAATTGTTGTTGTTGGAGCCTCTATTGTTATTGTAGTTGTTGTTCCAGGAACCATGATTGTTGTTCCTTGACCCTTGATATCCTCCCTCCTCCTTTTTGGTGTGAGCAACCAAAAGGTCCTTCAATTGCTTCACATCATTCTTGAGGGAGATGAGTTGATTATCATTTGAGGGAGCTTCACGGAAGTTAACTCTCTTAACTCCATTTTCAGCTCCTTGGTGGGAGTACTTCTCCATCTGTAAAGCTTGTTTCTCAATGAACTCGCAAGATTCATCAATCGGCATGTCCATGAATGTGCCGGCGGATAGTAGTTGAAGGTTGAATTGGGTAGCTCCATCCAATCCCTCAAAGTAAATTTTCAACAACTCTATCTTTGGAATCCCATGATGTGGGCAATCCAAAAGAACATCTTTAAACATCTCCCATGACTTGGACAAAGTCTCCTTGTCCTTCATGATAAATGCATTGATTTTCCCTCTCATTTCAGCAGTTTTGGAGGGGGGAAAGAATTTTGTTAAGAACTCCGTCGTCATCTCCTCCCAAGTGTTGATCTTTCCGGGAGGAAGAGACTGATACCAAGTAAGCGCCCTATCTTTCAAAGAAAAGTAAAAAGGCCTTAGCTTGTAATTATTATTTTCCAGCCTTGAAGGTCTCAAGGTCTCCATCAAAATCTCATAGTTTTGTAAATGTTGATGTGGAGACTCCCTCTCTAAACCTCCAAACTGGGATTGGCGGATCATGGATAGAACTTGCGGTCGAAGTTCATAATCATGCTCCGCTGGATCACCTAGGTTGACTCCTGGACGCCTCACTTGCTGGTATGGGTCCATCCTCTGTCCTAGGGTCTGTGGAATACCTGCAAAAAGAACATCTCGGACAGGCATCCGAGGTGGAAGTATCTCGTCCGCGGCAGCTGAAGCGGGATCCTGCCTTGGTCGAGGGTCTTGTCGATGCAGAATCTGAGCTCGTAGCTCAGCCATATCTACTTCAATCTCTGCAGCTCTGGTGCGAGTTTGCTCCCTCTCGCGCTGCAGTTCTTCCCTATTGAGGCGTAGTTGTTCCATCGCCTCCTTCAATTCGACCTCAAGATCGCGATTGTCTTGGTTGGCCATTTTAGCTTCTTTCAAGCGTCGTTTGTATGTCTTTTCTAGTTTGGGATCGTAAGGAACGATTTCCTTCTCAGCACGGGTTCTTCGCATAAACCTAAAAAGAAGAACCTGTGAAAGTCACTCAAGTAGAGTGGTTAGTAGCAACAGGGGCAATTGCCCCGACAGACTACCACAACCGGCTCGGTCTAGACCTAGTCCCCAACAACGGCGCCAAAAACTTATTCGCTCCAAACGGTGTGTGCAAGCTTTAAATTTATATCCCAATAAATATGCTTAAAACAAGGATGCGAACCCGCAGTGTACGGATCAATTATAGTAAAAGCAAGAATTCCGGGGTGTCGATCTCAGGGACTTAGGTGAAACAAAGAAAGTATAGGTTGTCAATGCAACTATCAACCACAAAAGCGATTAATGCAATCAAAGAGATGGTAATAAGGTCAATTAAAGGAAATATGCAAATTCTAGGGATTAAAGAATCTAGTTGTGGTTCCAACTCAAGATATCAAGATAAGCGGACAAAGCTGAGATTTTGCAAAGGGAAGGTGTTTCTAAGGTGTGAATAGATCACCAAGTAAGTCTCACTATTCACTAATCCCAAACCAAAAGCTCCTATTACCGGGTAAGTCTCAAGGTACTAAGGAAAAGAATTATAATCTCAAACCAACACACCAACTAAGGGAATAGAATCAACCTTTACCGGGTAAGTCTCAAGCTAACTCACAAAGATGGAATGAAGACACACTCAAACCCCAATAAAGGATGAACCTTTATTACCTACACTTATGATTTTGGTAAACAAACTAAGGAATTACCGGGTAAGTCTCATCCTAGGCTTGCATTGAACCAGGAAAGGTGTAATAATAATAGAATTTGGAAAACACTAACACTTAACTCTCAGTTACGGATTAGAAAAGGTCACCTCGGTCAGTCAAGTTCCACCCCGGCCGATATGTTCATCGACTGAACGAGTTGTTCTAGGGTTAAGGATAAAGACTCGAACTTTCAGGGTCCTACTGAAATTAAGATTATTCTATCATTGATTTTCCCACAACTTTCAGCCAATCACCCTAGAATCGCACAAGGAAATTAGCCAATCATCATCTGATGATGAAGATCCGGATATGCCGGAACTTGAGGAAATCGATCTGGTGATTCACCCCGTTCGTAAAAACCCAAGACCACCGGTTGTTCCTCGCATTCCAGCTGGATTTGTGAGAGTTGCTAATGGAGGGGATGAACCACAAACTCTCGGGCAAAGGATGGATCCAATTCAGCAACCACGCCGTCTAGGTGTGAATTTCGGAGTGGAGGATATCCAGGAATTCAGCTTTAGCCCGCAAGTTATCACCATGGTTTGCCAAAGTCAATTTGGTGGAACTAGTGCTGAATCTCCACACCAACATTTACAGAATTTTGAGATTCTAATGGAAATATTAAAGCCGAAAAGGGCTACTAACAATAGCTATAAAATCAAGCCGTTTTTCTTTTCTTTGAAGGAAAAAGCTTTGGCTTGGTATCAAGCTCTTCCAGCTGCAAAGCTGGCCACATGGGAGGATCTATCATTGGAGTTCCTCACCAAGTTCTTTCCGCCATCCAAGACGGCGGAGTTGAGAGGTAAGATTAATGCATTTTCTATTAAAACTAACGAAAGTTTGTTTCAATCAAGGGAAAGATTGCAGGACCTCTTATTGGATTGCCCACACCATGACATTTCAAAGCTTGAGTTGCTAGAGATTTACTACAAGGGGTTGGATGTGGACACACAATTCAACCTCCAATCTATCTCTTGTGGTACATTCATGGACATGAGAGAGGATGATGCTTGGGACTTCATTGAGAAGCAAGCCCAAGTGATTGAGAAGTATTCCCACAGGAAGATTGAGCCGAGAGTGAAGCTAACACAAGCTGGAAAAACTCAAATCTTTTCCCTCAATACCGAAATCAAGGAGTTGAAGGCAGTTATTAGAGCTGGCCTTCAATAGCCAAAGGAGCAAGATGTTGGCTATTTAGGCAACAACAATAACAACAACAACCACCAAGGGAATCGGAACAACAAACGAAACAACAATTGGAACAACAATAATTGGAATAACAACAACCGAAATTCCAACAATAATTGGCGTTCCAACCAACAACAACAAAATTCCGGCAATCCCTATTCAAATTCTGGAAATTCACTAACATCTCCCTCTTCTTCTACCCCTTTGAAAAGTCAGGGGCAAACATCAAATGGTTCAAACAATAAGGAGAAGGAGAAGCCCGATCCTATGTTGGAGACAATTCTAGGAAAGCTTCAAGGGATAGAGTGCTACATAACTAAGGTTGATAAAGCTTAAAAATCTTTAGAAAACCATATGTTCAGCAAGGCTAAAGAAGTTCCTAGGGATCAAGGAAAGCTTCCCGGGAAGACGGAGGACAACCCAAAGGCAAGGGTGATGGCTATCACCACTAGGAGTGACGTTACAACCACCGACCCGCAACCCAAGTTTGTGGGAGTCCCAACTGAGAAGGAGAAAGATAAGGGGAAGGAGAAGGAAGATGTCTACGTTCCTCCTCCAGCTTATAAACCTCCCCTACCATTTCCGCAGTCTAGAGCAAGAGCGCGCCTAGACAAGCAATTCGGTAAGTTTATTGAACTCATGAGCAAACTGCATATTAATATACCTTTTATTGATGCAATTGTAGGTATGCCCGCTAATGGGAAGTTCTTGAAAGAGCTCCTCTCTAACAAGAGGAAGCTAGAAGATTTTGGAGAAGTCAAGATGAGTTCCGAATCCTCGGAGCTCATCAAAACGATGACTGAAAAGATGCCCCCAAAGGTGAGAGATCCGGGGTCATTTTGCATTCCGATTAGAGTTGGAGAAGTCACATGTGACGCTCTTTGTGACTTGGGAGTAAGTGTAAGCATTATTCCACTTGCTTTGTGTAGGAATATCGGTTTAGGCGAACCTAAACCGGTGAAGATGACGTTATACATGGCGGATCGATCCATAACTAGTCCCGTCGGTATCATTGAAGACGTCCCAGTCAAGCTCGGTAAGTTTTACATTCCAATTGATTTTGTAGTGCTTGACATTCCTAATTATTATCCGGTTCCAATCATACTCGGAAGACCGTTTCTTGCAACATCAGGTTGTATAGTGGATTGCAATAATGCTAGATTGGCATTTGACATAGGTGAAGAGAAGGTTGAGTTTGTTCTCTCTACTTTGGTGAAAGAGCCAGCTCTTGGAGAGGACATGTTCAATGTCTATGATGAGGAAGCATCTAGAGAAGAAGTGAGCTCGATTCTATTCAAGGATCCATTGCAAAAAGTAATCACCATGAGCATCATGGAAAAGGGAGATGAAGAGGATTGCAATGAGGAGATTGAAGCCTTGGATGAGCTAAAAGAAGTGCATGAGGAAGAGTTTGAAAAACTCTATGAAGGGTCAGAAAACGTGAGGAATCACGGCCAGTCGTGCTATTCCACGGCCGTGGTTTCCCCCAACATGACCGTAATCAGCTATTCGGAGAGCTCCAGTAAGTGACACAGCCAAAACCACGGCCGTGGAACCACCAGTGGTGTCGTAATTGACTTCCACGCCCTAAACCACGGCCGTGGAAGTAACAGTGGTGCCGTAATTTTGGGTATCCCAGAGAACAATTCCGTTCTTTTCACAAATACTCTTGAGTCTTCTTCCACGACTCCTACACCCTTAGAGACCACTAAGGAAGCGTCGGACACATCTGAAGACTCATCAAAAGCATTAATAGCAATGGAATTGAAGCCACTTCCCACACATCTTCGGTATGCATTTCTTGGAACTAATTCTAATTTTCCCGTAATTGTTAGTTCCGAATGAAGATGAACATGAGAGACTAATGGTTGTTCTAAGGAAACATAGGAAAGCCTTAGGTTATACTATAAAGGATCTCGTAGGAATTAAACCATCATTATGCATGCACAAGATTCTAATGGAGGAAGATTTTAAGCCTTCGAGACAACCTCAAAGACGGTTAAATCCGATCATGAAGGAGGTTGTCAAGAAGGATATTATTAAGTTGCTTGACGCAGGTATCATCTATCCTATATCGGATAGCAAGTGGGTGAGCCCTGTTCAAGTTGTTCCAAAGAAAGGAGGAATGACGGTTATAACAAACAAGAACAATGAACTCATTCCTACAAGAACCGTCACGGGATGGAGGATGTGCATTGATTGATCAAATGCTTGAGAGGTTAGCACAACATTCCTATTTTTGCTATCTTGACGGTTATAGTGGTTTTTTCCAAATACCGATCCATCCGGACGATCAAGAGAAGACCACATTCACGTGCCCATGGGGGACGTTTGCCTTTAGACGGATGCCATTCGGGCTTTGCAACGCCCCAACCACCTTTCAAAGGTGCATGATGGCCATCTTCTCGGAGTACATTGAGGAGATAATGGAGGTTTTTATGGATGATTTTTCTGTTTATGGTTCTTCATTTGATAATTGTCTATCTAACCTCTCTCTTGTGTTGCAAAGGTGTGAAGACACTAACCTAGTTCTTAATTGAGAGAAGTGTCAATTCATGGTAAAAGAAGGCATTGTGCTAGGACACTTAATCTCTAGTAGAGGGATTGAGGTAGACAAGGCTAAGATAGAGACCATAGAGAAACTTCCTCCTCCATCTTCGGTGACGGGGATAAGGAGTTTTCTAGGACATGCTGGATTCTATAGACGTTTTATCAAAGAATTTTCTAAGATATCAAAACCGCTTACTAATCTATTGATGAAGGATGCAGTTTTTGACTTTTCGCAGGATTGTTTAGATGCATTCTATAAGATTAGGGAAGCTCTCATCTCATCCCCGATTATCCAACCTCCGGACTGGAATCTCCCGTTCGAGGTTATGTGTGATGCGAGTGACGTAGCTGTAGGAGTTGTGCTTGGGCAAAAGAAAGAAGGACGAACCCATGCTATCTATTATGCTAGCAAGACGCTAGACGAAGCGCAGCTCAACTACGCCACAATTGAGAAGGAATTTTTAGCTATTGTATATGCCTTTGAAAAGTTTCGTTCTTATCTTGTAGGTGCAAAGGTGATTGTATACACGGACCATTATGCGATCCGGTATTTACTTGCCAAGAAAGATGCGAAACCCAGGCTGATTAGATGGATTCTTCTCCTACAAGAGTTTGATCTAGAGATCCGTGACAAGAAAGGCTCGGAAAATTCTATTGCGGATCATTTGAGTCGTCTACCACACATGGAAGACGACGAAGTACCTATAGATGACTCCTTTCCGGACGAACATTTACATATCATTGAGGAGTGCATCGACAAGATATCAAGAGGTAATGAACCATGGTTTGTTGATTTTGTTAACTATTTGGTTTGTCAGGATATACCTCCCGGATTATCCTATGCACAAAACAAGAAGTTCTTTAGGGATGTCCAGCAATACTTTTGGAATGAACCTCTACTCTTCAAGAGAGGTCCTGACGGCATCATTAGGCGATGTGTGCCGGAAGACAAAATGCAAAATGTCATTCGTCATTGTCATTCACTACCTTGTGGAGGACACACTTGTTCCAATAAAACTAGCCCTAAGGTATTGCAATCTGGATTCTTTTGGCCTACTTTGTTTAAGGATGTGCAAACCTTTGTTTCGTGTTGCGATGCTTGTCAAAGAACTGGAAACATCTCTAGGGGAAACGAGATGCCCCTCAACAACATTCAGGAGGTGGATATCTTTGACGTATGGGGAGTAGACTTCATGGGACCTTTCCCATCATCTTGTGGAAACCAATACATACTTCTAGTTGTAGATTATGTTTTGAAATGGGTTGAAGCTATTTCTTCTCCAACTAATGACGCCATAGTTGTAGTTAAGTTCTTTAATAGAACTATTTTCCCAAGGTTTGGGACACCACGGACCATCATTAGTGACGGAGGTTCTCACTTCATTGCCCGACGATTCAAAACTCTACTAGGTAAGTATGGGGTGACTCACAAGATCGCCACCCCCTACCATCCATAAACAAGTGGACAAGTGGAGATTTCGAATAGAGAGATCAAAGGCATCCTTGAGAAGACGGTCTCAAAGACGAGGATGGATTGGTCTTTGAAGTTGGATGATGCATTATAGGCATATAGGACTGCATACAAGACTCCCATAGGTACAACACCAAACAACCTTGTGTATGGGAAGTCTTGTCATCTCCTGGTTGAGCTAGAACATAAGGCGTACTGGGCTGTGAAGTGGTTGAACTTCGGCATGAAGGAAGCGGGCGGGAAGCGCCTCTTAGACCTTAATGAGCTTGAAGAACTCCGCTTGAACGCCTATGAAAACACCAAGATCTACAAAGAAAGGGCGAAGCGTTGGCATGATAAGCATATCATTCCAAAGGATCTCAAAGAAGGAGATCAAGTTCTCCTCTTCAATTCGAGACTTCGGCTCTGTCCAGGTAAGCTTAAATCTCGTTGGACTGGACTTTATCTAATCAAATGTGTTTTTCCCCATGGCACAGTTGAAGTATGGGGTGAAAAGAGAGGAAGTTTTAAGGTTAATGGCCAACGCCTTAAGAAGTATTCACTAGATCTGCCGGTTGAGGAAATCGCGCCGATTACCCTCAAATAAACACATCAACGGTCTAGCTACGGACCCAAAACAAGCGCTTCTTGGGAGGCAACCCAAGGTATTGCACTTACGTTTTTGTTTTTCTTTCTTAGAGTAGCTTAGTTTAGTTGTTTTTGCTTTGTTTTTCCCTCGATACCTCTGGTATGTTATGTTTTTGGATGTAAGAATAATGATTGGGCAAAGGAAAGTTGCAAAAGTTGGAAGGAATTGACGAAACTTGGATGTTGGCACACAACAGAGACTTCCACGCCCTAAACCACGGTCGTGGAAGTAACAGGTGATAGTAATTCTGCAAAATAGGCAAAAATTCATCAAAACCATGGCCTCCGTACATTTCCACGGTCGTGGTTTGCCCCGAGTGACCGTGATTTTCAAAATTTTTACGGGCCACTATATAAACCACCTTCCTTCACAAAACACACCAAAAATCCCAAATCCACGCCCCAAACCACGCCCAAAAACGCCGAAAATCTTCCCCAACTTGCAATTCTTCGTTTGAAGTCCGATTCAAGCGATTCTTTGGCCTAAAGTGAAGCATTTTTGATCATCTACACGATCCAAGCAACAAACAAAGTTAAAAATCCACTCAGCAGAAGGAATTTGGATTTAAAGATCTAAAACCTAGGTTTTTCTCTACTTTCTCTACTTTGTCAATTCGGCTCTATTTTTCGCAAGAAATTAGAAGAACTGAATAGAATTGGAATTGAAATTAGTCTAGGACAGTGATTGCTGAGTTTGGTGTGAGATTGTTGAGATTTGTGAAAAACAGACCAAAACTACGGTCCTTGTACGTTCCACGGCCGTGGTTTTCCAAGAACAAGCCGTGATTTTCTATGATGTTGAAAAATATGATTAGAAGGAAATCCAGTAGGACCAAGAAGTGAAAATATGGTAGTTCATCCTCTTCTCAACCTCCCCCTAGTGAACCACCATCACCACCACCTCCTAGAATCCAAACCATCCATGAAAACTACTTAAGATATTTAGAGAGGATCGAAAAGAGGCCGGTCATAGGACCTCGTTACTTAGTCCTTGAGGAGCTTGAGCCGCTCAATGTTGTCAATTATTTGACGTGGCTTTTGGATAGAGCTGGTTTGATAGTCTTCTCCGCCATTAGAGAGGACGCTTATGAGGAGATCACTAGGGAGTTGGTCACCTCCTTTGAGCATAGCCACATGAACCGAACCATATATTTTAGGCTAATGGAGCAAGACTACGAGTTCTCCATTGTTCAGTTTGGGACCTTCTTTGGGTTCCATGAGAGTTTTAATGGTAGATTTCCTAGTGGTGTGTACCCTAAGGACTTTTAGAAGGAGATTGCCATGATTTATGCTAGTGAGGATCGTTCGCAACCGGCCGACACCAAGGCTAAGCTCATCTATCACTTAGCCTTGAAGATAGCTCATAGGGTCCTTTCCGAGTGTCTCTTCCCTTGAACCGAGACCCCCCAAAAGATTAAGACCGATGAGCTCTTTCTCCTTATTGCATGGTCTATGGTAGATTCGCTGATTGTGCTACCCTCCTTGCCTCCACTATGAGTAAGCTGGAAAAAAAAAAGAAGGCCGGGAACATTGGTTATGGTGGCATGGTTACTCATATAGCCAACCAACTAGGGATAGACTACTCCGCCTGTACTAGGATAGCGGCGAGACCTTTGGGTCTCAACAACCTTATGACTAGAGGCATCATCTTTCTCCGCCACCAAGCTCCACCTACCGCAGCCATGCCATGAGAGGAGAGAGGTGGTAGAGGTATCCCTTGGCTTCCTAATTACTTCATTATGGCCGGACGCCATAATTGGAAGGCGACCTTTGCGGCTATGCATGCCAATAGGATAGTAGCTCCTCCGTATGTGCCGGATGATATCCCAGCTGAGGATGTTAATGAGGAGATGGGAGGAGGTGATTATCATGAGGTAGGAGGTGATGAGCAAATATTTGGTACATTCCCGGATCAACCGGACACCTTCCCGGAGCCACCTAGACGTTCTCCCCGCCCTTCTAGACCCTCCGGTTCCTCTTCTTCATGCCGTGCTAGCGTGAGTGAGAGGCCGACTTGGATGGACGCTCCTCCCACTTGGTATGGAGCGCAGCCGGACTAGATGGGAGCTCCTCCCCCGTGGTACGAGTAGGCGCCGGTAGCACCGCCAGTTCCCCCACCTCAGGACGCTCCAGCTTGGTACGGACAACCACCGGGTTGGTATGAGCAGCTACCGGAGTATGCCACCGATCTATCCAGGAGAGTGGGAGACTTGGAGATTCATAGGGACACTCGTGATGTACGGGCTGAGGAGCATGATCAGATGATGAGAGACATATACCTCCAGCAGTTTGGGCGGAACTACAACTCCGATTTCCGTCCATTTCCACCACCGCCTCCTCCATAGTGATGAGATGATTGCCGGTTTTAGCCGCCCCACCACACCGTCTAGTGAGTTTCTTTGTTTTCTTTTCTTTTCTTTATTTCTTTTGAACATTGAGGACAATGTATGTTTCAAGTATGGGGTGGGGTATGACTATGTTTGTAATAACTCTACTTACTTTGCTTTGATGATTCTACGAACACTTGCATGTCTCCTTTCATTGTCAAACGTTTCATTATTGCATTGTATGAAAAAGACTTTAAAAAACCCATAAAAATTTGAAAAATTTGAAAATATTGTGCTTCTAGGATTAGAGATGATTTCTATGATGAAAACTACTTGTGGAATGATTTTTTGATGACAATTGTATGCTTAAATTAAGTTATGAATTGTGAAGAGATTGAGTATGTTGTTTATCCTTTCTTGCAAATTTCATAATGTGAAGGTTTTATCTAAATCATATTGAGAAACAAAGGTTGAAATCACAATATAAGTTCTTATACTTCTATATGAAATGATTAAGGCACCTCAAATTTCTTACTTCTTTCTTTGATCATTTAGCCCCTCAATGAAATAATTGCCTCCTTTACCTATCCGGGATTTAGGAAGAGTTGAATTTGGCATGTTTGATGTGGGAGGGCCATGAAAGCAATTGTTTTCAAAGTGTAGCAAAAATTCTAGGTTTGGGGAAGTCAATCATGACGATGAGTAACTCGGCACCATTCACATAGCCGGGTGTTTGTGTCTTGCCAAAGTCGGATTGAGCGATATTCCATGGTATGTGCATCAAGGGTTCGAGGCATCTCGAAATTGAGAAACGCCAATTTCCTAGGCTTCGGTTATTGTGCACCGCTGTCCAAATTTCCAAAAGTAAAGTCGAAAAATTATGTGCAAAAAGTCTAGAGCGAAGCTCTAAGTTGGTGGAAGTTCAAATGGTAAAAAGAGAAGAGTTTGTGTTGTCCTTCTTCCCGGATTCATACACCACATTCCATTACAAGTTTCCCACCTTCTTCCGCATTCTTGGCCTTATTTGAATGTCCTTGAGATCATAAGAGTGTTATTTGACTTGGTGATCTAAATTGAAGTTTCACATGCTTGATTTTGACAATGCTTGAAGGTTATGATGTTTATTTTGAAGTATTTGCAATTTATGAAGTTTCTTTGTTTTGCATATTTTAGTTTATGGATATAAGCGTTTTTAAGGATGAATGAAGCAAGGTTTGAGGGTGATCTATTGACTAGAAGCACACCAACCAAAAAGATTGTTTTGTTTTGTTTTGCATTCATATTTCATTCTACCTTATTTTCTAAGCTTTTAAAAACCTTGCTTGGGGACAAGTAAGTGGCAAGTATGGGGTATTTTGTTAGCATGAAATATGACGATATTTTAGGCACTTGTTTTAGTTGTTTTTCCCTCTTTATAGTGTTCTTAGATATGTGTTTGAAGCAATTGTGAGCTAGTTCACTCACTTTGTCAATATAGAGATCTACACTAGCTTCATAGTGTTTTTAGGTGAATAAAGCTAGGATTGGAGAAAAATAAGGAAGGAAAGGAGTGTTTGATCACATTTTATGGCAAGGAGATGTATTGGAGAGGCTAAGGAAGGAGCATGGATGAAGGATGTCACGAAACTAAGGCAAAAACGAGGATTTTGAAGAACCACGCCCTGAAATACGGTCGTGGAAGAGGATTTGAGGAATCACTCTCTAAAACACGGCCGTGGATTTGGCAACATGAACGTGAACGTGAGTTTGGAAACACTCCAGAGAGTTACACGATCTAAATTACGGTCGTGAAAATCATATGGCACCGTAATCTGGTTCCACGCCCTAAACTACGGTCGTGAAAAGTTGTTCTTAGCCGTGATTTTGGTGATTCTATAACGTGTCATATTTTGCCACGTCAGCCACGTCATTGGGCTTTCTCGTAACCCTACCTCGCCTTATAAAAAGGCTTGAGAAGAGAGTTTTTCGGACCTTCGCTTACTTTTGCATACGGACACTTAGCCGCTGCTTAGTGATTCGCTTGAGGATCAAAGATTTGTGAAGGACGTAATTTCGGAGATTGTGTACTTTGGATATTCTAGGGTTTTCATTTGAGAACGGATTGACATCCCATTCTTTGTGACTTCTCTAGATCTTTGTGAGGGTTTCTGTTCCTATTCTTCTAGATTCATAAACATTATACTTGTGTTTGGATTTCGAGATTGACTTTAAGTTTTTTTTGAGTTTTCGAGGGTTTTCATCTTTTATTCTTCTTAATTTGATTATTGATATCATGACAATGATTGTTGGCTAAAACCCTTTAGTAATTCTAAGGTGAAGGGTTGATAGTTGTGGCTTAGATGATGATAGATCGATCGTAATTTGATTGGACCCTGAGAGTTAGAGAAACTTCGTCTACACCCTAAATCACGAGTTGTTCTTGGATTCCACGGCCATGGTTTTCATGATCTAGCCGTGATTTCCCCTGATTTACGAACTTTGCTTTTGCTTTGATCCAAAGTGAAAGATTTGCTTTAACCTAGCCTTGGCTTGCCTTTTCTAGCTAGTAGTGAGACTCAACATCCTCTATTTCGGTTTCAAGTGTCACAACCTTAACCGTTTTGGCTTGTCTTTGATTCCTTCGGTTTGGGGATGGGTATTTGAGATTAATACTTACCTTTAGATCCTTTCTATACTGCAGCCTCAACAACCTTTATAGTGAGTGTCTTTGGGTGAGACATATAGGGTTTTGGAACTTTACCGTACTCAACCTTACCTTAGTATACCTTTGCAATTCTCAATTCTGTCCTTATATATAGAGTATATCTTGAATCGATTGCCATAATTGGATACCTAGATCTTCAGGGTTGATGTTTTCCCAATATTTGCAAAGCTTCTATAATTTCATTGCTCGATTATTTGAAACTGATTTTGTTTCACCAATTCCCTGAGATCGATACTCTGGAATACTTGCTAATCTACGCCGATCAGTACACTGCGGGTTCGCTTGCTTTTATTCTAGTTTTTATAAATTTAAAACTTATTTGCGCGCACGCTTTTGGGCGAACAATAGCCGATCATGAAGAAGATTCAAATCACTATGTTGATGGTAGCAACAAGGTTAAGGAGCATAAATGGATATTAGATAGTGGTTGCTCAAGACATATGAGTGGAAAAAGCTCACTGTTTTCACATTTAAAGAAACAATCATATGGAATCATTACACTTGGTGATAAAGGAAAGCGTAAAGTCATTGGCATTGGTAAAATTGGTTACAATTCATCCAACTTTATTGATGATGGTTATCTTGTTGACGTTTAAAGTATAACTTGCTTAGTATCTCTCAAATATGTGATAAAGGCAACAAGGTGACTTTTGATTCAGATAAATGTGAAGTTCAAGATAAAATATCGGGTGATTTTTTGCTTACTGCTCCTAGGTGCAACAATGTTTATTCAATGAGCACTAACCAAGTTTTAGGAACTAAGCTAACGTGTCTCAAGGCCATGATTGACGATCCAAGGCTTTGGCATAGACGAATTGGTCACATAAGCATGCATACGATGAAGTGACTTATTTCCAAGGATTTGGTACGTGGTTTACCAAACCTAAACTTTAAGGTAGATGAACTATGTAAGGCTTGTAAACAATGTAAACAAACAAGAGGTTCATTCAAACCAAAGAAGGTTGTAAGTTCTTCTCGACCCATTGAACTGTATACCAATCAAACTAAGAGGTCTCAACGCCAAAAATGATGAACCTATCTGATAAACTCCACCTTGATTACGAATTGTCTATGTAGATGATGGAAGACTTTAACATTTATGAGCGGTTTTATAAACTAACAAATATCGATTGTATTTTTAGATTGCATGTTTTCGTTTTGTGATTGATAAATGTGTGTAGGCGTTGAAAAGCATTTCAAAGGATGAACATGGGCCTTGAAACTCATTACAAGGGACAAGCACGGAGATCTTGAAAAGTATTTCAAGGGACAAATGTAGAGGCCTTGGAAAGCACTTCAAGGAATAAACGCAGAAGCCTTGAAAAGCGTTACAAGGTAGAATTTGGCTGAAGGCTTCGCGAAATCGAGATTCAAATCTCAACAACCAAATCTACCAAGGATAATAAGAAGATCTTCAAACAAGATTTCAAGAGAAGATCTCGGCCAGCTCTAACAAACATATCTTCAACGGATTTGAAGATAAGATTTCGGCCACAACAAAGATCTCACAAAGATCTTAACAACCGACGCAAAAGGACAAGAAGATCTTTCCAATGTATGCAACACAAAGATCTCGGATTCATGAAAATCTTCAACCGTCCTCAAGAGAGAAGTCTTCAACGGCTTGGAAGATCTTGGAGCGTGAACTAAGGACTTCAACAAAAAAGATCTTCAACGGCTCTTTCAAGGAGAAGATCTCTAAGGTGAAGATTCTCAAACGTGCGTCAAGGAGAAGAAGTAGATGAAGAAGATAGAAGATTTACAATCGAAACTTCATCTCATCCAAACACTGTTTTCCATGGAGAAAGAAGAACATCACAACAACCCTATTATAACGGCTAGAAGAGTTCTCCATAGAAGACTATAAATGAAAATGATGGTTGAAGAGAACAACAACAAGCTTGCACGGAAACAACTAAGTCTTCAAGCGATCAAAATTATCATCATTCATTCCAAAAGTTTTTCTGCCTCTTAGTTGACAAAAATTTACATCCTTATAGAGAGGAAAACAATAGAGCTTCATTAGCATATCTAGAGAGTGTTATACTCGAGTGTGTGTTACTCTACTATGTTACTAGGCTATTATTGCTAGGTTAGAGTTGGAACTAGATCGTAGGATTGTCCACAATTTGAGAAGGAGGGGATTTCTTCTAGGTTGTATCTAGGACTCTTTGAAGCAGATAATATTAGACCGTACGGGTAAAGAAACCCTAGGGCGGAGACGTAGGTTGTTAGAGCTGAACTTCATACACATATCACTGTTTCGATCTTTTAATTCCGCACTATATCTTGCTTAATTGTGACTAACGTTGTTTTTGCAGGTTTTCGAAGTCAAGGCCTTGAAATCATTTTCAAAGCCCTTGAAAATTAGTTTTGTCACAAAGAGCACATATCGACTTCAAGGCCTTGAAATCAGTTTCAAAGCCTTGAGATAGGTTTTTGTGAAAAGTTCTCATACTCTATTCAACCCCCCATCTAGAGTATTTATATCTTTATTATTCACCTATACGGTTCTTCACTATCACTCAAATTTTTTACTCATTTTGCCAAGGCACCCTTTCAGGTTTTCACCTTTCCACTCTTCTTTTTGTAGGATGGTATCACAATAACTCAAGTTCATTTTTGCATCAACCTAATGTTGGTCGGACTACTTGTTTTTTACCTAATCCGTCCTTTTGGGTTTTTGACTTATCCCACGATTTTACTTGTCTTTTTTCATTGTTTTTTGGCTTTTTGTTTAGATGAGTTCAATTGTACATACATGAATAGCATAAAATGTAGCATACGATCCCCCCCCCATTCTTGAAGCACACATTTCCCTCAAGTTTTGAAAATAAAACAATATCAAAATAAGTTGAGAAAAAAAGAAAAATCACTTACTATAAAGGTGGGCCAAATGGTCTAGATGGACTAGCTAGACTAGGTGGATACGGCAAATGAGACAAGAAGTGCTCCTACCTCTATGTAGCTCAAAAATCTATTGGCTCTACTCGTCTATGTGAGATAACATCCTCGCCTCAAACCCCGACTGCCATGTTTGTTGTTGGTGGTCCATCCGAGAGAACATTATCTCCTCAAAACTAGCCTGCCAGGTCTACTGTTGGTGATCCATCAAAGAGAAGATCCTCTCCTTCAAACTTGACTATCAGGTCTCTTGTTGTATTGTCAAGGCCCTGACGTGGGCTATATCTACTATTGAAATAGATCCAAGTCCTCAACAATCTCCTCATCCTCAGCAACAGACACAAACAAATGAGCAAGCGCTTTAATTTAAATCACAACATACCGCTCGATTATTGAAACGCGCCTCGGCCTCGAATTGACCAGGTCAATGCATATGTAGAAATCAGCTAGCTTGTGACCGTAGGATAACAGATGGGGCAGGTAGTTGACATGGCTCTGATCATGGAATGATGTCCAAAAATGATGTTCTCCCTCAATCTTCAACATCTTACAACGCCGAAGTAGGGGAACTGTAAATAGAGCAACTAGGAGGGGATCCTCTAGGACCGAAATATCCAATACATGAGCTACATTAAGTGTGATAAAACCGCCTCTAAAAATATCCATGGGCTCACCCTTCTTGATCTTCTTTAGTACGGCCATGAATAGATGGATCCAATCTGGGACTACCTTATAGTCCGGAATGCAAGCTTATAGGCAGTCTAGATCCTTTAGGGCAACCTTGTTAGCCTCCTTATGCCCACAAAAAGTGATCATAATCACCTTGCAAATGAGTATCAAACAAGGTTGAGTGAGCTTGTTGTTATACTCACCACGTGGGCATAAGTTGGACATAGTAGTTGCCGAACAAAAAGCAAACAAGTCACCGGTGGTGGAACCGGATTTCCAGTCATCGGTAGGGGCCTTAGTAAGCCCAAATGCAGCTCTCAGTTGCTCAAGATTCACAAAATACTGTATGTTTTCAAACTTGAAAATGAGAGCACTTAGAACATGGTCTTCTAACTAACCCTAATATGTCGCTATACATTGCCAACATAGATCAGGATAGACAAGAGTTTCCTTGTCCAAAAAATTTCCCATCACGCTTTGATAGCATGAATTATAGTCTATATTTTGGGGTTTGTTTGGACGTTTTATCTTTCATAATCTGCATGTTTGTATGTACATTATGTGATTTTACTACCATTTCATCTACCTTTGCGAGAATCGAGGTCTACACCTAGTTTCGTTGTAATTGCAGGTAATATGGTACGTTTTGCATCGAAAAGGAGCAAAAGGAGTCAAGAGTCATTTGGAGCTACATTCAGGAAGCACAACCATGGATTAAAGATTTACTTTGGACCAGTTTTGAGAGATTCTACACTCAGTTATGATCACCTCGGTTGCCCAGAGATTCATCTCGACCGAGGCGATCCAGAGACGCCGACTCGACCGAGGCGAACACCTAGGACGCGGCGAGAATATTTTATTCTTGGCTGAGATCTTTTAAAATTGGAAAGTGATCTTATATTTTTGGGCTGAGCTTCTAGAAGGAAGGAGATATGCAGAATCATATATTTTACCTATTTTTATGGGAATATATCTTCTTAAGATTTATTATCTTTGGAGGTTTATTTTTCCTATAAAAAGGGTTGGATTTCCACAATTCGAGAAGCCCGCTTACACCGAAATACAGACTGCATACACCCGCTATCAGCGCAGCAGCCGCATCCTACTCCAATTTGGGAGAGA
The DNA here is from genome assembly GCA_033239045.1 of Fagopyrum esculentum. NCBI lineage: Eukaryota > Viridiplantae > Streptophyta > Magnoliopsida > Caryophyllales > Polygonaceae > Fagopyrum > Fagopyrum esculentum. The sequence continues at coordinate 66,956,975 of BSUD01000008.1, read as the reverse complement.
GTTGAAGAACCTTTTTGAAGGTTGAAGGAAGATTGAAGACTATAGCTTTATAGCTTTTTGGAGGGTTTTGTAAGATTGTCTTCAATTCCTTTCCTTGTTGTCTTGTCTTGTTGGATCATTATCCAAGGAACGATTTTGTGTGATATTTGATTCAGTTATTGAAGTGTTTTCATTAAATTCTTCTTTGTTCAAATATTCACCTTCTTCCCATATATTTAATACTTTCATTATGATGATGAGTGGCTAATTTCCTTGTGTGATTCTAGGGTGATTGGCTGAAGGTTGTGGGAAAAACAATGATAGAATGATCTTAATCACAGTAGGATCCTGAAAGTTCGAGTCTTTAACCTTAACCCTAAGCATCTCGTTCAGTCGATGAACATCTCGGCCGAGGTGGAAACTGGCTGACCGAGGTGGCTTATCCGATCCTTAACTGAGAGTTAATGTGTTAGAGTTTGCCAAATCCTATTCTTATTATACCTTTCTGGTTCAAAGCAAGCTTAGGATGAGACTTACCCGGTAATTCCTTAGTTTGTATACCAACGATCATAAGTTTAGGTAATAAAGGCTTGTCCTTTATTGGGGTTTGAGTGTGCTTCCATCCCATCTTTGTGAGTTAGCCTGAGACTTACCCGGTAAAGGTTGATTCTATTCCCTTAGATGGTGTGTTAGTTTGAGGCAATAGTTCTTTATCTTAATTCCTTGAGACTTACCCGGTAATAGGAGTTACGGTTTGGGATTAGTGTGTAGTGAGACTTACCCGGTGATCTACTCCACTTTAGAAACACCTTCCCCATGCAAAAACCTCAGCTTTGTCCGCTTATCTATAGATCTTGAGTTGGAACCACAACTAGATGCTTTAATCCCTAGAATTGCATGTTTGCTTATTTGACATCTTATTCATCTTTGATTGTATACTTGCTCTTGTGGTTAGCGTCAACACTAGCATACCGTATTGGACTTTGTTTCACTAAGTCCCTGTGATCGACCCCTGGAATTTTCTTGCTTTTACTACGATTGACCCGTACACTGCGGGTTCGCATCCTTGTTTTAAGCTTAAGTCTAGGGTTATAAATTTAAAGCTTGCACACACCGTTTGGAGCGAACAAGTTTTTGGCGCCGTTGCCGGGGACTTGGTCTAGACCGAGCCGGTACGGTTTGCTCTTGGGGCATTTGCCCCGTGTTGTCTTACCACTCTACTCGAGTGACTTTTGCAGGTTCTTTCTTAGGTATATGCGAAGAACCCGCACTGGGAAGGAAATCGTTCCTTACGATCCCGAACCAGAAAAGACATACAAACGACGCTTAAGAGAAGCGAAGATGGCCCAACAAGACGATCACGATCTTTTGGCCCAATTGAGAGAGACGCAGGAGCAGCTACGTCTCAGTAAAGAAGAGCTAAGGCAGGAAAAAGAAGAGAATCAGGCCAGGAATGCAGCAATCGAAGCTGAGATTGCAGCAATTCGGAACCAGATTCAACCTCGACCGATGCAGGATCCAGTAATTGATCCTCGACCGAGGCAAGTCCCAGTTCCTGACGCCCCGGCCGATGTGCATCCACTTCGGATGCCAGTCCGAGATGTTCTTCTTGCAGGAATTCCACAAACCCTAGGTCAAAGGATGGACCCTAATCAACAGCTGAGGCGTCCAGGAGTGAACCTAGGAGATCCAGCGGACCATGACTACGAACTTCGACCACAAGTTCTAGCGATGATTCGCCAATGTCAATTCGGAGGGCTAGAGAAGGAGTCGCCGCATCAACATCTTCAAAACTACGAGATCTTGATGGAGACCTTGCGACCTCCCAGAATTGAAAATAACAACTACAAGCTAAGACCTTTCTACTTTTCTCTTAAAGATAGAGCTCTTACTTGGTATCAATCTCTTCCTGCAGGAAAGATCAGCACATGGGAAGAGATGACTACGGAATTCTTGACTAAATTCTTTCCCCCCTCAAAGACTGCTGAAATGAGAGGGAAGATCAATGCTTTCATCATGAAGGACAAGGAGAGTTTGTCCAAATCATGGGAGCGGTTCAAGGATATCCTTTTGGATTGCCCACATCATGGGATTCCAAAGATCGAGTTGTTGGAGATCTACTTCAAAGGGCTGGACGGAAACACCCAGTTTAATCTCCAACTACTCTCCGCCGGCACATTTATGGATATGGCGGTTGACGAGGCTTGGGATTTCATCGAGAAGCAAGCCTTGCACATGGAGAAGTACACCCACCAGGGAGCTGAAGGTGGAGTTAAAAGAGTCAACTTTCAAGAGACTCAAACCAACAACAACCAATTCACGTCCTTGAAGAACGACGTGAAGCAGTTGAAGGAGCTATTGATGGCTCAAACTAAGAAGGAAGAGCAAGGGCAAAGGAACAACAACAACTACAACAAGAACGGGTACCGTAACAACAACAACGGACCCCAAAACAACAACTACAACAACAATAGAGGATCCAATAGCAACAATTGGAGAGCGAATAATAACCAAAACAACGGTAACAATTATTCAAACTCCAACTCTAATGATTCCTCTAACCCTTTCCTCTCTCCTCCTTCTCCTTCTTCTACTCCATTGAAGAGCCAAGGGCAAGGATCAAGTTCGTCTCAGCCGGAAAAGAAGGACGCAGTCCTGGAGGCAATCTTGATCAAGCTTAGTGCTATGGAGAATTCTATGACTTCATTTTCGAGGGCCCAAAAGTCCTTCGAACAACAACTTGCTAATAGGGCGAATGAAGCGCCAAGAGATCCAGGGAAGCTTCCAGCAAAGACGGAAACTAACCCTAAGGGCCAGTGCATGGCCATCACGACGAGGAGTGGACTCAAAACCACAGATCCAGTACCTCGCTCGACGCAGACCACCTCGGTCCAGATCCAGTCGAAGAACACCTCGACCGAGATGCCAACCGAGGCGGTGCAACAGAAAGCAGGAGGAACAACTGAAGCCTATGTTCCACCTCCTGCATATAAACCACCACTTCCATTTCCCCAGTCCAGAGCCAGAGCACATCTTGACAAGCACTTTGGTAAGTTCCTTGACTTGATGAATAAGCTCCATATTAATATCCCTTTCCTTGATGCTATTTTAGGTATGCCCGCCTACGGGAAGTTCTTAAAGGAGATCCTATCAAGGAAGAGGAAGCTGGAGGATGTTGGTGAAGTTAGGATGACATCTAAGTCTTCGGAGCTTATAAAGATCATGAAGGAGAAGATGCCACCTAAGTTGAGAGATCCCGGCTCATTTTGCATTCCCATTCAAGTTGGGGATGTCACTTGTGAAGCCCTATGTGATCTAGGAGCCAGCGTGAGCATCATTCCGCTGGAGCTATGCATTAAGATCGGTCTTGGAGAGCCCAAGCCGGTCAAGATTCGACTTTACATGGCGGATCGCTCCATCACCCATCCCGTGGGCATTTTGGAAGACGTTCCGGTCAAGTTAGGTAATTTCTATCTACCCATAGATTTTGTCGTACTTGACATTCCCGCAGATTATCCTGTTCCTATCATTCTCGGGAGGCCATTTCTAGCAACTTCGGGTTGCAATGTGGATTGCAAGAACGCCAAGTTGAAATTCAACGTTGGTGGCGATGAGGTGGAGTTCGCACTACTTGCAGCCATGAAAGGGGAGCAAATAACTGATGATATCTTCAACATCTACGATGAAGAGGAATCAAGAGAATTGGTGAGCTCTATCCTTATTAATGATCCACTCGAAAGAGTTATTAGCTTCAGTTTAATGGAGGAAGGTATAGATGCTTCTTGTGATGCAGATATACGGAGCCTGAAGGCACTGGAAGAAGATCCAGGAGCCATGACTGAGAAGCTGATCCAGGAAACGAAGATTTCCAGCCTCGGATCCAGTAGCAGTACCTCGACCGAGGCACTTTCTGGACTGAGCGAGGCGTCTGAAGAACACCTCGGTCAACGCCTTTGCGCCTCGACCGAGATCGACAGAGAGACGATTCAAACTGAGACTGCACATAGTCCAGTTCCTGACACCACTCCACTGGAAAGAGGAAGCACAGATCCCTCCCAGAAAGCACCCCCAGTTGTGGAGCTTAAACAACTCCCTAGTCACTTGAGGTATATCTTTCTTGGGCCGGATTCTACTTATCCCGTTATTGCTAGTGCTTCCCTCTCCAATTCTGAATTATCTAAGCTAATGCATGTCCTGAGAAAGCATCGGAAAGCCATAGGCTACACCACGGACGATCTTATTGGCATTAACCCTTCTTTCTGCATGCATAGAATTCTAATGGAAGATAATCATAAGACTTCACGGGAACCTCAAAGACGGTTAAATCCGATCATGAAAGAGGTTGTGAAGAAGGAAGTTCTTAAGTTGTTGGATGCAGGTATTATTTATCCTATCTCGGACAGCAAGTGGGTTAGCCCGGTGCATGTCGTTCCGAAGAAAGGAGGGATGACTGTTGTGACGAATAAGAACAACGAGTTGATCCCAACAAGGACCGTTACGGGCTGGAGAGTTTGCATCGACTATAGGAAGCTGAACACGGCTACTAGGAAAGATCATTTTCCGCTTCCCTTCATTGATCAAATGCTCGAACGATTGGCCCAGCATTCACACTTTTGCTACTTGGACGGCTATAGTGGATTCTTCCAGATTCCTATCCATCCGGATGATCAGGAGAAGACCACTTTCACATGTCCTTGGGGGACGTTTGCTTATCGGAGGATGCCATTCGGGTTGTGCAATGCACCAGCTACCTTCCAGCGATGCATGATGGCCATCTTCTCTGAGTACATAGAGGAGATCATGGAGGTATTTATGGATGATTTTTCTGTATATGGTTCCTCTTTTGATGATTGCCTATCTAACCTTTCTCTAGTGCTTAAAAGATGTGAGGACACTAACCTTGTTTTGAATTGGGAGAAGTGTCATTTTATGGTTAATGAAGGCATTGTGCTAGGACACCTCGTTTCTAATCGAGGTATTGAGGTCGATCGAGCTAAGATCGAGACTATTGAGAAACTCCCTCCTCCTTGTTCTGTTAAGGGTGTGAGGAGTTTTCTCGGGCATGCAGGTTTCTATAGGAGATTCATCAAGGACTTCTCCAAGATTTCTAAACCTCTAACTAACCTCTTGAATAAAGATGTTGTTTTTGAGTTTTCGCAGGAGTGTCTTGATGCTTTTTACAGGATTAAGGAAGCGTTGATCTCCGCTCCCATTATCCAACCTCCTGACTGGACCTTGCCCTTTGAGGTCATGTGTGACGCTAGCGATGTAGCCGTAGGAGCGGTGCTTGGGCAAAAGAAGGATGGACGGACCACCGCCATTTACTATGCTAGCAAGACGCTAGATGTAGCACAACGCAACTACGCTACCACTGAGAAGGAGTTATTGGCAGTTGTATATGCTTTCGAGAAGTTTCGTTCCTATCTAGTAGGGGCGAAAGTCATTGTCTACACCGACCACGCAGCCATTCGTTACTTGTTGGCTAAAAAAGATGCAAAGCCGCGCCTTATTCGATGGATTCTCTTGCTCCAGGAATTTGACCTAGAGATCCGCGATAAGAAGGGATCCGAGAATTCAGTTGCGGATCACCTCAGCCGGTTACCGGAATCCTCCCGCGAGACGGATAGCCCACCCATAGACGATTCATTCCCCGACGAGCACTTGCACGTTTTGGAGCGTTTGATGGACTTACTTACTTCACCCCACGATGGAGGTGAAGTATGGGGTGAGGGAACCTCCTACCTCGTTTGAGACGCATCATGGTCCAGCTAGCGACCTTAAATCAAGCGCTTCTTGGGAGGCAACCCAAGGTATTGCTTTCTTTCCCGCTTTCTAGTCTAGTTTAGATAGTCTTTTGTTTTTGCTTTGCTTTGCTTTGTTTTTGGTGTTTTAGACAGGTAACAGGAAGGAGCACTACAGAAAAGGGAGAAGTTCGAGATTCTGAGGAAGAAAGAGGCACCTCGGTCACTGTCAGAACACCTCGACCGAGTTGATTCTTGAAGCAACCGAGGCGACTAGGGTTTCTGCAGAACCGCCTCGGTCCAGACCACCTCGGTCCGGTCGAAACCATCTCGACCGAGGTGACAGCAGATTCAGTAAAAGTATAAAAGGGGGAAAAATTACATTTTTATTTTTTATTACCCACTTCGACCGCGGCGCACAGAATCACCTCGCTCCCTCATTTCTCGCTCGTTTTCGAAGATTTCTGCTTCCAAACCGAGATTAAAGAGTAGAGGAGTCGATTACTACAACAGATCTGCAAGAAATTTGAGTGATTCGACCGAAACGAGGTAAAAACCGTTCGAAAACCCTAACTCGTCGTTTACTGCTTATTGGGCTTTGGT
>BSUD01000008.1:66866286-66950318 GCA_033239045.1 Fagopyrum esculentum | reverse complement strand
TACCGCCCGGTCATCCACGAGAGATGTCGGGTAGATTACGAGAGGATAGCGGGCCGTCCAGTTATCGCACCGCGATTTCTGGAGGTATCCGCCTTTGACTGCCTAGGGTTAGAGGCCGACCTTAGGAGGATGATTGCCACAGTTGGGCTGGATCAGTTTTCTGAGATCCGAGCCCCAGCCTACATAGAGCCGACACTAGAGTTCGTCAGCTCCTTCTCCTACCTACCCACAGAGGGATCTGTGAAGTACCGGCTGATGAGCCGGAACTTCATAGTTCCATTAGAGATATTCAGAGAGATTTTCAGCTTTCCTACCCCTACAGCCGTAGACTTCCCCTCCCGATCCGTAGCTAGGGAGTTTTGGGGTCAGATCGCCCACATCACCACTCATGCAGACAGATGGCGCCCTGGAGATTCCAGGGAGAAGGTCATCTTCCACCCAGCTTTCAGACTCACCCACCGGATATTCAGCGAGATGCTTCTGGCGCGTACTGAGACGCCCCAGAAGATCAGACAGGGGGAGCTTTTCTCTTTATACTGCATGGTTACAGGCGGCTTCCCGGACTTTGGCTTGCTCCTGGCAGAGGATCTGCACAGGATCAAGGCCAAAGGGAAGGGTGATATTTGCTGTGGAGGTCTAGTCACCCACATCGCCTCCTACCACGGGATGGATCTCAGTATCTGCACATTGGCGGCGGCTCCGAAGCCGCTGGGTCTGCAGGAGATGATCACGAGGCGGATTCTTGTTCCTCGTGGGTTGACTACTCCGTATGTTGCCATGCCTTGGGAGCGGACAGCGCCTCAGGGCATCAGATGGTCTGCACAGTTTTCGGTCTTCGACCCACATTTTTGGCAGACAGCATGGGCCCCGCTGATGGAGGACTACAGAGAGGGAGCAGCTGCTGCTGCTGCAGCTGCTGAGGAGGCTGAGGAGGCTGAGGAGGAGGACGATGATGACGAGACAGTTGAGGAGAGAGGAGGCGGCGTCCCGATGGACACAGGGACAGACACTGCTGGGACGAGCGCGCCTCCCATTATTGATCTTGATGAGGACGAGGAGGACACTGAGCCAGCGCCAGCTGAGACTTCTCCAGTTAGGCCCGCTAGGCGCAGGAGGCAGAGGGTTAGGGACAGAGCAGCACACCGCCGGATTGATGACCTGACAGATCAGGTTATCGACACTTATGCTGCACTTTCTTTGGATATCCGGGAGATGCAGGAGCGACAGCATCATCAGCACATGATGGCTCAGCTACAGTTCCAGCATGTCATGGGCTATCCCTATGACCCTACTTTGTACCCGTACATGCCACCACCACCGCCGGATCAGGACTACTGAGGAGCTGCAGGATTTTATTTATTATATTTTTATGCAGTTCGGCTCTTTATCCGGTGAGTCCTCCTTTCTTTCAGACTTTTATTATACCCACTGGGACAGTGTGTCTCAAGTATGGGGTAGTTGATGTATTATCTGACTTATTTGACTCATGATGTATTATTCGACTTATGATGTATCGGATATTTTCATATTTATGCTTTATCTGCATTTATATGTTTATCTGAGATTGCATGCATACTTACAGGTTATTTGATTGAGAAAAACGTCGAAACCGAAAAAAAAAATGGTTTTAAAAAATTTTTGACCTCGACCGGGACAGTTCTGGCAAAACGAGGTGTTTCACCTCGGTTGAACCAAGAACATCTCGACCGAGGTGGGTTAACTGAGAGTTTTCGAAAACGATTTTTGTGTTACTTATCTGGATATGATCTCAGTGAAGATCTTGTTTACCGACTGGATTTAAATTCTTTATATGTTTGAAATGTTTTATGATATGTTTAAGTTGCTAAATGCTTTGTTTGAAATTATTGGCATGTTTAATACTTTATTTTTATCCAAATTATGTTGAATTTTAAGGTTGACACCGCAGCATAAGTTCTCTCACGTTCTTCTTGGAAAGACCAAGGCAATTCATTCTTCTTCTTCTTCTTCTTGATCATGCTTAGCCCCTCATATACATATTGCCTCCCTTTACCTATCCGGGAATTTGGAAGCAAGCGAAGTGGTGAAAGCAAGTCAAAAGTTGAGAAGTGGCTGAAAGTGAAAGTGTTAGAAAGCAATAATAGGTTTGGGGAAGTCAATCATGAAGATGAGTAACTCGGCACCATTCACATAGCCGGGTGTTTGTGTCTTGCCAAAGTCGGATTGAGCGATATTCCTAACGGGTCATGGTATGTGCATCAAGGGTTTGACGCATCTCGAGAAATTGATGATTGCGGATTTCCTAGGCTTCGGTTATTGTGCACCTCTGTCCATGCATCCCAAAAAAGTAAAGTAAAAAGAAAAAAAAAAAGTGTGAAATAAGCAAAGCTTATTGGTGGAAGATGTTGCAAGTCAAAGTGAAAGTGAAGTTCATCCTTTTCCCGGATTCTAGCACCACATTACCTTACATTCATCCCTACCCTACACGTTTCTTGACCTTTTCTTTTGGGAAGCCCTTGAGACCTTGAGCTTGTTGATTGACTTAGCGGTTTAAATCGGATTATACATGATTAATTTTGATAATTATGATTTATTATGCATTCTATGATTTTATGCAAAGATGAACAACTTTCCTATATTTATAAAATGTTTTGATCATATTGAGTTTTTAATTTCCAGGAAGTACTCTCTTAGAGTGATCTATGATGATTGCACACCATAAAAATATTTTTGAAAGACTTTTCATTGATTTTCTTGACTTATAATCCATTCTATCTTGATTTCTATATGAGGAACTTGCTTAGGGACAAGCAAGGGCTAAGTATGGGGTATTTTGATAGCATGAATTATAGTCTATATTTTGGGGTTTGTTTGGACGTTTTATCTTTCATAATATGCATGTTTGTATGTACATTATGTGATTTTACTACCATTTCATCTACCTTTGCGAGAATCGAGGTCTACACCTAGTTTCGTTGTAATTGCAGGTAATATGGTACGTTTTGCATCGAAAAGGAGCAAAAGGAGTCAAGAGTCATTTGGAGCTACATTCAGGAAGCACAACCATGGATTAAAGATTTACTTTGGACCAGTCTTGAGAGATTCTACACTCAGTTATGATCACCTCGGTTGCCCAGAGATTCATCTCGACCGAGGCGATCCAGAGACGCCGACTCGACCGAGGCGAACACCTAGGACGCGGCGAGAATATTTTATTCTTGGCTGAGATCTTTTAAAATTGGAAAGTGATCTTATATTTTTGGGCTGAGCTTCTAGAAGGAAGGAGATATGCAGAATCATATATTTTACCTATTTTTATGGGAATATATCTTCTTAAGATTTATTATCTTTGGAGGTTTATTTTTCCTATAAAAAGGGTTGGATTTCCACAATTCGAGAGGCCCGCTTACACCGAAATACAGACTGCATACACCCGCTATCAGCGCAGCAGCCGCATCCTACTCCAATTTGGGAGAGAGTTGAAGAACCTTTTTGAAGGTTGAAGGAAGATTGAAGACTATAGCTTTATAGCTTTTTGGAGGGTTTTGTAAGATTGTCTTCAATTCCTTTCCTTGTTGTCTTGTCTTGTTGGATTATTATCCAAGGAACGATTTTGTGTGATATTTGATTCAGTTATTGAAGTGTTTTCATTAAATTCTTCTTTGTTCAAATATTCACCTTCTTCCCATATATTTAATACTTTCATTATGATGATGAGTGGCTAATTTCCTTGTGTGATTCTAGGGTGATTGGCTGAAGGTTGTGGGAAAAACAATGATAGAATGATCTTAATCACAGTAGGATCCTGAAAGTTCGAGTCTTTAACCTTAACCCTAAGCATCTCGTTCGGTTGATGAACATCTCGGCCGGGGTGGAAACTGGCTGACCGAGGTGTCTTATCCGATCCTTAACTGAGAGTTAATGTGTTAGAGTTTGCCAAATCCTATTCTTATTATACCTTTCTGGTTCAAAGCAAGCTTAGGATGAGACTTACCCGGTAATTCCTTAGTTTGTATACCAACGATCATAAGTTTAGGTAATAAAGGCTTGTCCTTTATTGGGGTTTGAGTGTGCTTCCATCCCATCTTTGTGAGTTAGCCTGAGACTTACCCGGTAAAGGTTGATTCTATTCCCTTAGATGGTGTGTTAGTTTGAGGCAATAGTTCTTTATCTTAATTCCTTGAGACTTACCCGGTAATAGGAGTTACGGTTTGGGATTAGTGTGTAGTGAGACTTACCCGGTGATCTACTCCACTTTAGAAACACCTTCCCCATGCAAAAATCTCAGCTTTGTCCGCTTATCTATAGATCTTGAGTTGGAACCACAACTAGATGCTTTAATCCCTAGAATTGCATGTTTGCTTATTTGACATCTTATTCATCTTTGATTGTATACTTGCTCTTGTGGTTAGCATTAACACTAGCATACCGTATTGGACTTTGTTTCACTAAGTCCCTGTGATCGACCCCTGGAATTTTCTTGCTTTTACTACGATTGACCCGTACACTGCGGGTTCGCATCCTTGTTTTAAGCTTAAGTCTAGGGTTATAAATTTAAAGCTTGCACACACCGTTTGGAGCGAACAAGTTTTTGGCGCCGATGTATCGGATATTTTCATATTTATGCTTCATTCTGCATTTATATGTTTATCTGAGATTGCATGCATACTTACAGGTTATTTGATTGAGAAAAACGTCGAAACCGAAAAAAAAAAAATGGTTTTAAAAAAATTTTTGACCTCGACCGGGACAGTTCTGGCAAAACGAGGTGTTTCACCTCGGTTGAACCAAGAACACCTCGACCGAGGTGGGCGTAACAGAAAATTTTCGAAAACGATTTTTGTGTTACTTATCTGGATATGATCTCAGTGAAGATTTTGTTTACCGACTGGATTTAAATTCTTTATATGCTTGAAATGTTTTATGATATGTTTAAGTTGCTAAATGCTTTGTTTGAAATTATTGGCATGTTTAATACTTTATTTTTATCCAAATTATGTTGAATTTGAAGGTTGACACCGCAGCATAAGTTCTCTCACGTTCTTCTTGGAAAGACCAAGGCAATTCATTCTTCTTCTTCTTCTTCTTGATCATGCTTAGCCCCTCATATACATTTTGCCTCCCTTTACCTATCCGGGAATTTGGAAGCAAGCGAAGTGGTGAAAGCAAGTTAAAAGTTGAGAAGTGGCTGAAAGTGAAAGTGTTAGAAAGCAATAATAGGTTTGGGGAAGTCAATCATGAAGATGAGTAACTCGGCACCATTCACATAGCCGGGTGTTTGTGTCTTGCCAAAGTCGGATTGAGCGATATTCCTAACGGGTCATGGTATGTGCATCAAGGGTTTGATGCATCTCAAGAAATTGATGATTGCGGATTTCCTAGGCTTCGGTTATTGTGCACCTCTGTCCATGCATTCCAAAAAGTAAAGTAAAAAGAAAAAGTGTGAGATAAGCAAAGCTTATTGGTGGAAGATGTTGCAAGTCAAAGTGAAAGTGAAGTACATCCTTTTCCCGGATTCTAGCACCACATTACCTTACATACATCCCTACCCTACACGTTTCTTGACCTTTCTTTTGGGAAGCCCTTGAGACCTTGAGCTTGTTGATTGACTTAGCGGTTTAAATCGGATTATACATGATTAATTTTGATAATTATGATTTATTATGCATTCTATGATTTTATGCAAAGATGAACAACTTTCCTATATTTATAAAATGTTTTGATCATATTGAGTTTTTAATTTCCAGGAAGTACTCTCTTAGAGTGATCTATGATAATTCCACACCATAAAAATGTTTTTGAAAGACTTTTCATTGATTTTCTTGACTTATAATCCATTCTATCTTGATTTCGAGAAGTTGAGGAAACGAGCTTTACTGAGATACATCTCGGGGACTGTCAGAACACCTCGACCGAGATGTACTTCGCCAACCGAGATGGTCTTATCTGGGAGCTGTTTCTTACTTCTTCATGCAGTTTAGCTATGTTCGGTGCGTATCCTGTCCTTAGACTTATTTCGACCCACTGGGACAGTGTGTCCCAAGTGTGGGGTGTTTATGTAATATTTGATATTTTATGCTTCAGTTGCTTCTACATGTTTATCTGAGATTTCATGCATACTTACAGGTTATTTGATTGAGAAAAACGTCGAAACCGAAAAAAAAAGGGTTTTAAAAAAAAAAAAAATTTTCGACCTCGACCGGGACAGTTCTGGCAAAACGAGGTGTTTCACCTCGGTTGAACCAAGAACATCTCGACCGAGGTGGGTTAACTGAGAGTTTTCGAAAACGATTTTTGTGTTACTTATCTGGATATGATCTCAGTGAAGATCTTGTTTACCGACTGGATTTAAATTCTTTATATGTTTGAAATGTTTTATGATATGATTAAGTTGCTAAATGCTTTGTTTGAAATTATTGGCATGTTTAATATTTTGTTTTTATCCAAATTATGTTGAATTTGAAGGTTGACACCGCAGCATAAGTTCTCTCACATTCATTTTGGAAAGACCAAGGCAATTCATTCTTCTTCTTCTTCTTCTTGATCATGCTTAGCCCCTCATATACATATTGCCTCCCTTTACCTATCCGGGAATTTGGAAGCAAGCGAAGTGGTGAAAGCAAGTCAAAAGTTGAGAAGTGGCTGAAAGTGAAAGTGTTAGAAAGCAATAATAGGTTTGGGGAAGTCAATCATGAAGATGAGTAACTCGGCACCATTCACATAGCCGGGTGTTTGTGTCTTGCCAAAGTCGGATTGAGCGATATTCCTAACGGGTCATGGTATGTGCATCAAGGGTTTGACGCATCTCGAGAAATTGATGATTGCGGATTTCCTAGGCTTCGGTTATTGTGCACCTCTGTCCATGCATCCCAAAAAAGTAAAGTAAAAGAAAAAAAAGTGTGAAATAAGCAAGGCTTATTGGTGGAAGATGTTGCAAGTCAAAGTGAAAGTGAAGTTCATCCTTTTCCCGGATTCTAGCACCACATTACCTTACATACATCCCTACCCTACACGTTTCTTGACCTTTTCTTTTGGGAAGCCCTTGAGACCTTGAGCTTGTTGATTGACTTAGCGGTTTAAATCGGATTATACATGATTAATTTTGATAATTATGATTTATTATGCATTCTATGATTTTATGCAAAGATGAACAACTTTCCTATATTTATAAAATGTTTTGATCATATTGAGTTTTTAATTTCCAGGAAGTACTCTCTTAGAGTGATCTATGATAGTTGCACACCATAAAATGTTTTTGAAAGACTTTTCATTGATTTTCTTGACTTATAATCCATTCTATCTTGATTTCTATATGAGGAACTTGCTTAGGGACAAGCAAGGGCTAAGTATGGGGTATTTTGATAGCATGAATTATAGTCTATATTTTGGGGTTTGTTTGGACGTTTTATCTTTCATAATCTGCATGTTTGTATGTACATTATGTGATTTTACTACCATTTCATCTACCTTTGCGAGAATCGAGGTCTACACCTAGTTTCGTTGTAATTGCAGGTAATATGGTACGTTTTGCATCGAAAAGGAGCAAAAGGAGTCAAGAGTCATTTGGAGCTACATTCAGGAAGCACAACCATGGATTAAAGATTTACTTTGGACCAGTTTTGAGAGATTCTACACTCAGTTATGATCACCTCGGTTGCCCAGAGATTCATCTCGACCGAGGCGATCCAGAGACGCCGACTCGACCGAGGCGAACACCTAGGACGCGGCGAGAATATTTTATTCTTGGCTGAGATCTTTTAAAATTGGAAAGTGATCTTATATTTTTGGGCTGAGCTTCTAGAAGGAAGGAGATATGCAGAATCATATATTTTACCTATTTTTATGGGAATATATCTTCTTAAGATTTATTATCTTTGGAGGTTTATTTTTCCTATAAAAAGGGTTGGATTTCCACAATTCGGATCAGGCTTGAATGCTTAGAGGCTGCGTACACCGCATACACCCGCTATCAGCGCAGCAGCCGCATCCTACTCCAATTTGGGAGAGAGTTGAAGAACCTTTTTGAAGGTTGAAGGAAGATTGAAGACTATAGCTTTATAGCTTTTTGGAGGGTTTTGTAAGATTGTCTTCAATTCCTTTCCTTGTTGTCTTGTCTTGTTGGATCATTATCCAAGGAACGATTTTGTGTGATATTTGATTCAGTTATTGAAGTGTTTTCATTAAATTCTTCTTTGTTCAAATATTCACCTTCTTCCCATATATTTAATACTTTCATTATGATGATGAGTGGCTAATTTCCTTGTGTGATTCTAGGGTGATTGGCTGAAGGTTGTGGGAAAAACAATGATAGAATGATCTTAATCACAGTAGGATCCTGAAAGTTCGAGTCTTTAACCTTAACCCTAAGCATCTCGTTCAGTCGATGAACATCTCGGCCGAGGTGGAAACTGGCTGACCGAGGTGGCTTATCCGATCCTTAACTGAGAGTTAATGTGTTAGAGTTTGCCAAATCCTATTCTTATTATACCTTTCTGGTTCAAAGCAAGCTTAGGATGAGACTTACCCGGTAATTCCTTAGTTTGTATACCAACGATCATAAGTTTAGGTAATAAAGGCTTGTCCTTTATTGGGGTTTGAGTGTGCTTCCATCCCATCTTTGTGAGTTAGCCTGAGACTTACCCGGTAAAGGTTGATTCTATTCCCTTAGATGGTGTGTTAGTTTGAGGCAATAGTTCTTTATCTTAATTCCTTGAGACTTACCCGGTAATAGGAGTTACGGTTTGGGATTAGTGTGTAGTGAGACTTACCCGGTGATCTACTCCACTTTAGAAACACCTTCCCCATGCAAAAACCTCAGCTTTGTCCGCTTATCTATAGATCTTGAGTTGGAACCACAACTAGATGCTTTAATCCCTAGAATTGCATGTTTGCTTATTTGACATCTTATTCATCTTTGATTGTATACTTGCTCTTGTGGTTAGCGTCAACACTAGCATACCGTATTGGACTTTGTTTCACTAAGTCCCTGTGATCGACCCCTGGAATTTTCTTGCTTTTACTACGATTGACCCGTACACTGCGGGTTCGCATCCTTGTTTTAAGCTTAAGTCTAGGGTTATAAATTTAAAGCTTGCACACACCGTTTGGAGCGAACACGCTTAAGACACAACTACATACAATCTAGCATACCAAGTTTCTCCAAAGTCGGTCTATGCATGAACTTAGTAGCTATCGTTACTCTCTCCTTAACAACTTCATACCGTTGTAAATCTTTAGTAGACATCCTAGTTTTTCTTCCTCTATCCATTTC
This sequence comes from Fagopyrum esculentum, assembly GCA_033239045.1. Classification (NCBI taxonomy): domain Eukaryota; kingdom Viridiplantae; phylum Streptophyta; class Magnoliopsida; order Caryophyllales; family Polygonaceae; genus Fagopyrum; species Fagopyrum esculentum. The sequence continues at coordinate 66,941,068 of BSUD01000008.1, read as the reverse complement.
AATTAATAAAGTACAAGTGTTGAACTTAATGATGAATGAAGAACAAACTAACAAAAAATAGAATGTTTTTGGTGTACAACCGCGAGAGCGGGAATTTGAGGTTGCGGGTGCATTGTCTTGGAGAAAAGCTGTGGGTTGGTGGAGTCATGGCCGCTCGTGCATGAGCTGTGTGATGCCACGGTCACAGTGTATTTTGGTCGGGTTGTGGGCTCAAAAATTCAGGGCGATTACGAAATCGGTATGAGTAGTGGTTGGAGGTGGAAATCAAAGGTTTTGTGAGGTAGTGCTAGGGTGATAAAGTCGGAGACAGCGGGAGATGGGGTGGGAACAGGTGGTGCGACCGATGATTGGTGGTGGCGAGTGAGAGTGAAATGGTGGCTTGGAGTGGTGGCGAGGTGATAAGTCGGAGGCAAAGGTGTAATACGGAAAACAGTTGTGGTGGAAAGGTGGTGGTGGACGATGACTTATGGGTGGCTCCGGAGGTCGTGGAGGCGGTGGTTGCGGATTGAGGGTAGCAGCGGTCGTGGGGCTTGGGTATTTTTGTGAGCACATGAATGTGAGTAGAAGTGGTCAGAGAGGAAGGGCTTAGGGTTAGGTTTCGAAACTTTTTTTACCTCACTTTGCTTATCACGGGAGCAACCCTTCCTGACTGCGGGTGCGTGGTGGTAGAGGTTGCCACGGTGAGCCTTTTGGTCTCTACTTCTACTTCCTCGGGTTGACTCCCAAGCAACACCTTTGTTTTTATGTTATTGGCTCGACATAGAACCTTTCTAATGTTGTGTTTGGTTCCTCTAGAATCAGTTTTTTCAATCGGATCATTTGAGACTCCTTCATGATATAACTTGAGACTTTGTCCATTCACCTTGATAACCTTATGGGATTGTGGATCATATAGATCCACAATGCCATATGGATACACCTTAACAATGACAAAGGGACATGTCCATCCTGAACGAAGTTTCCCTACAAAAAGTTTTATACGAGATTGGAAGAGGAGTACCTTGTTACTTGGTGATAGAGAAGTACTCCCATAGGAAGAGTGATGGGAGGAAACTGGGGGTTTATGAAGTGAGTGAAGTCACCATGAGCAACTACAAGCTCGATGCAATCAACAATGAGGTTAAATCTTTGAGGGAGTTGTGTGCCACAACCTTGAAGAATCAAGCAAGTCCTCAAGTGCAAGTGCAAGCCAATTTGGCTTCCAAAGAGGAGGATGCTAACTACATGGGAAGGGGTAATTACAGCAATTATCAAGGCCCAAGGAACTTCAACAACAACAGCCGGCAATACAACAATTACCGGCCTAATCACAACCATCCCGGGTTCTCCTATTCTAACCCGGATGGTGCCTTGAACCCTCCCGCTTCCACAAGTACAACACCACGACCTAAGGCTTCACAAGAGCCTCCACCCGGTTTTTCTCAACCTCGAAAGGATAGAACCGAAATGATGTTTGAATAATTGCTTGGAAGGTTGAGTGGACTTGAGAGCACGGTGTCTTCCATTTCGAAAGCTCAAAAGGTGCTAGAAGCACAAGTGTTCCAAAAAGCGGGTGAAGCACAAAGGGATCCGGGAAAGCTTCCCGGAAGTATCGAAGATAATCCAAGAGGCCAAGTGTTGGCCATTACAGCAAGGAGTGGGATGAGCATGAATGATCCCTTACCAAACGAGAATGATGATAACACGATTTATGGCTTAGGTTTAGGTAATCATTTAGATAGTTTTTCCGCTCATTCATGCATGGTTTGGCACTAGTTCACGACGTTTGCACTCAATTCATGTATTTTGTCGAGATAGACGCTTACGCGGACTTTTGCTTGCTTTGTAGGTATTTTGGGAGATTTAGGAGCTTAATCGATACATTTGAGGATCGTTACTCGAGATGACACACCTTCGGACTCATTAGGATGCAAGCTAGGGGCTAAGGAAGACCCATGGGACCTTGTTGTTGCAAGCCATGCACCAAATCGTGGCTTGATGATCCATATAGTGTAGGAACACCAGAACCACGGTCACTAGAAGAACCACGCCCGTGGAAATGGACCGTGGTTTTTGCCAGACGGTTGTGACAGCTGTGCCACGATCTTCATGGCCGACTCTTGCAAATTTGTAGGATAAATAGGTTGTCCTGCAAGGCTGAAAGGACATCCACTCTCACTCCCATTCTCTCCCACACTCTCAACAAGAAAGATTCTCTCAATTAGAAGCTTGGATTGGAGCTACTCTTGGAGGAGAAGAAAGCTTCCATTGGAGAAGAAGAGAAGAACACACTATTGTTAGTCTTTGATAGATTTTAGAGAGAAGATTATCGGAATTGTTTTCTAGAGTTGTAAGAATCGATTGGACCTTCTTTGGAAGGGTTGTGAGTCTTTCTAATTCTCATATTCAGCTTGGTTTTCTTTGTTCAACTTGTTCATCTCTTTCTCTTTATTTTCTTGCAAATGGATGCCATGATTTTATGCTTGATGATTTCGATTGTGATGATGTATGTTGTTGGCTAAATAGATGCGATTCTAGGGTAAGGAAAGGATGGTTATGGCTTGGAATATGATAGGATAGACTTAAATGTATGCTTGGATGATTCCTTTGCTTGAACCTAGTCACTGTTAGAATCCACGGCTTGTTCTAGACAAACCACGGCCGTGGACCTTGATGAACACCCCGTGATTTTGATGAATTTGCTTGTAATGATAAATCCAAGTGTTAGGTTGTTAGATTGTTGAAATCCTAGTGTTTGTTGAACTAATTCTATCCTAGGGTGACCTAGTGTTAGCAACTAAGTGTTAGAAAAGACCTACCCGGTAATTCTTGCTCTTAGATACCGAAGCTGACAAACTTATGTAGTAGTGAGCCTCACAAGCCGCTATTGGACTGAGTGTGCTAGGATAGGTGTTTAGGACTTGCCTTCCCGAGACTTACCCGGTAAGGAGAGGTTAGACCCCTAGATAACCATCCGGTTTGTGTAGAATTCCTATCCTTAGGCTCTTTGAGACTTACCCGGTGATGAGACCTTAGGAATGGACTAGTGGACCATGAGACCTACCCGGTGATTGATCCTAATCTAGAAACGCTCACTCCCAACATACTATAGTTGATCCATGGAATGATTAGTTAGCTTGAGTCCAATTCCATAACCGGAATTTTGCAACCCCTAGAATCCACTTTTCTCCCTTTGATTACATATTTCGTATTTGCTTGTTTACTTGTGGTGTTAGCTAGTTGATTGTTGATTTCGCATGATTTGTGATCCTTGATTGATCACCTAAAAACCAAACCAAAAACATTGAGATTTTCATTTCTTTATTCCTTTCTCTTTTCTTAGCATAGATCTTCACTATGCTTAGTCATTAATCGATTGAATCTCACCTCAGTCTTTGTGTTCGACCTCGAAATACTATCCCTACTACAAAACGTCCCGTACACTGCGGGTTCGCTAAGAGTTAGGAGAAATATAACGAGTTATAAATTTAAGACTTTTGCGTGTCACGTTCTTAGCGTAACCAGTTTTTGGCGCCGTTGCCGGGGACTAGGTTAAGATTGAGTCATTGTTTGTGATTGTTTATAGTGTAGGTCTTTCTTGTTGCTTTTGATCTCGTTTGGTTTGTGTCTTTGCTTTTCAGGACATCTCCCACCTCTTAGGTGCATGCGAAGATCTCGTGGCAAGGATTTAGCTTCATTCCATCCCGAACTGGAGAAAACCCTTAGATCTAGATCCAAGAGCATTAGAAAGGGAAAAGAGATGGCCGGAAGTGATCTCCAAGCTGAGTTGGATGAGGCTTTAGAGCAAATTAGGTTAAGGGATGAAGCCTTGGAGAATGAAAGGAGACTTGCCAATGAGAGGCAAGAAGCAACTAGGAGGGAGATTGAAGAGATTAGGCAAGCTCTTGTGCAAAGAGAGCTTAATCGTCAACAATCTCCACCTCCACCACAACCGCAGCCGGCGGTTAATATTCGGGTTGTGCCCATTGCTATTGAAGAGCCACAAATGTTAGGGTAACGTATGGATCCGGCACAAAGAGCACACCATCCGGGTGTGAACTTAGGAGATCCCGCAGCCCATGATTATGAGCTCCGCCCTCAAGTTCTACAAATGATCCGGCATAATCAATTTGGAGGGATGGAAGGAGAGTCTCCTTATCAAACTTGATGAACTATGAGATCTTGATGGATACTCTAAGACCGCCTAGATTGGAGAGCAACAACCATAAGCTTAGGGCTTTCTCCTTCTCACTTAAGGATAAAGCCTTGGCTTGGTATCAATCTATTCCACAAGGGCGAGTGAGTACTTGGGAGGAGATGACAACCAAGTTTTTGACTAAGTTCTTCCCACCTTCCAAGACTACCGAGCTAAGAGGGAAGATCAATGCCTTCGTGATGAAGGATAGAGAGAGTTTATTCAAGTCTTGGGAGAGGTTCAAAGACCTTATCCTAGATTATCCACACCACGGTATACCAAAAATTGAGCTATTGGAAATCTACTTCAAGGGACTTGATGAAGATAGCTAATTCAAGCTCCAATATCTTTCCGGTGGGACTTTCATGGAAAAGAATGTAGATGAAGCTTGGGAGTTTGTAGAGAAACAAGCTTTGGTGATTGAGAAGTACTCCCATAGGAAAAGTGATGGGAGGAAAGCGGGAGCATATGAGGTGAGTGAAGTCACCATGAGTAACTTCAAGCTTGATGCAATCAACAATGAGTTGAAATCTTTGAGGGAGTTGTGCACTACAACTTTGAAGAATCAAGCAACCTCTCAAGTACAAGTGCAAGCAAACTTGTCTTCCAAGGAGGAGGATGTGAACTACATGGGAAGGGGCAACTACAACAACTATCAAGGCCCAAGGAACTTCAACAACAACCGGCAATTCAACAATTACCGGTCTAACTACAACCATCCCGAGTTTTCCTATTCTAACCTGGATGGTGCCTTGAACCCTCCTGCTTCCACAAGCGCAACTCCTCCACCAAAGGCTTCACAAGAACCTCCACCTGGATTTACTCAACCTCCAAAGGATAGAACCGAGATGATGTTTGAGCAATTGCTTGGAAGGTTGAGTGGTCTTGAGAGCACGGTGACTTCTATTTCTAAGGCTCAAAAAGTGTTGGAAGCACAAGTTTTCCAAAAGGCGGGTGAAGCTCATACGGATCCGGGAAAGCTTCCCGGAAGAACCGAAGACAACCCAAAAGGCCAAGTGTTGGCCATCACAACAAGGAGTGGGTTGAATAAGAAGGATCCCTTACCTAAGGGAAGTGACAAGGGGAAGCAAGTAGTGGTAGAGGAAGAGCCATTGCAAGAAGATGGAGGCAAGAGCAAGGATGATGAGCCAACATATGTGGCACCACCTCCATACAAGCCACCACTACCGTTCCCACAATCACGAGCAAGAGATTGCTTGGACAAACACTTTGGTAAATTCCTTGAACTTATGTCTAAATTGCATATTAACATTCCATTCATGGATGCTATTTTAGGAATGCCGGCATATGGCAAGTTTTTGAAGGAGATACTCTCCAACAAAAGGAAGATGGAGGAGTATGGAGAAGTGAGAATGACGAAGAGGTCCTCGGAATTGATCCAAACCATGAAGGAGGAGATGCCTCCTAAGCTAAGAGATCCGGGATCCTTTTGTGTGCCAATTGGAGTGGGAGAAGTGAAGTATGAAGCCCTATGTGATCTTGGGGCAAGTGTAAGCATCATACCACATGCACATTGTAACAAGGTTGGGCTAGGAGAGCCAAAGCCGGTCAAGATGACCCTTTACATGGCGGACCGTTCGATCACTCACCCGGTTGGAATATTGGAAGACATACCGGTGCAACTAGGGAAGTTCTATGTGCCCATAGACTTCGTTGTTTTGGACATCCCGGCGGACTATCCGGTTCCCATCATCTTGGGAAGACCTTTCTTGTCTACATTCGGATGCTTGGTGAATTGTAAGAATGGAATTCTCTCCTTCAACATTGGGGAAGAGAATATCAAGTTCAAGCTGTCCACAATGATGAAAGGGTCAACCCTTGATGAGGATGTACTCAACATAGTCGAGCAAGAGGAGTCTAGAGAAGTTGTGAGCTCGATCTTGATCAAGGACCCCTTGGAGAAGGTTCTTAGCTTAAGTTTGATGGAGGAAGGTGTTGAGGAGGCTTGCAATGAAGAAATCAAGGCTTTGGAAGCATTAGAAAAGGAGACAAGAGCTGAATTTGAAGTCCACGAGAGTGTGCTGAATTCCTGTAGGAACCACGGCCAGGGACTAAGAACCACACACGTGGAATGACCCGTAGAACTCTCTGGAATGCTCCGAAATGCAAGCTTTGCAAGTTCCACGGCCGTGGTTGTGCCAGAACCCGTGGATTTGCCCGTGGTTTCTCCAGAAACTGCCTTAGTTGATGATCAAGCTTCAAGGAGCCTTGAGGAGTCTTCCATGGCTATGGATTCATCTCAACCAACGTTGTATGGAGCGTCTCCACTCGATAAAGGTCCTCCTAAACTTGAACTTCAACCCCTCCCCTCTCATTTGAAGTATGCTTTCCTTGGTGAGAATTCTACATATCCGGTTATTCTGAATGCATGCTTGAATGATGATGAACTTGCTAGATTGTTGCATGAATTGAGATTGCATAGGAAAGCCATTGGCTATACCATTGATGATTTAGTTGGCATTAAACCTTCTTTATACATGCATAAAATATTGATGGAAGATAATCATAAACCTTCAATTGAACCTCAAAGAAGACCAAACCCAATCATGAAAGAAGTAGTAAAGAACGAGATTCTTAAATTGCTAGATGTGAGAATCATTTTCCCGATTTCGGATAGTAAGTGGGTTAGTCCCGTACATGTGGTTCCTAAGAAGGGTGGGATGACCATAGTAACTAATGAGAACAATGAAATAATCCCAACTAGGACGGTTACGGGATGGAGGATGTGTATTGACTATAGGAAACTAAATGTGGCCTCTAGGAAAGATCATTTCCCTCTTCCTTTCATTGACCAAATGCTAGAGAGATTAGCTCAACAATCCCATTTTTGTTACTTAGATGGTTATAGTGGATTCTTCCAAATCCCTATCCACCCCGATGACCAAGAGAAAACTACATTCACATGTCCTTGGGGTACATTTGCATATAGGAGAATGCCATTTGGGTTGTGTAATGCACCCGCCCCTTTCAAAGGTGTATGATGGCTATCTTTTCTGAATATATTGAGAACATCATGGAAGTGTTTATGGATGATTTTTCTGTTTATGGATCTTCTTTTGATGATTGCTTAGCTAACTTGTCTTTAGTACTTAAGAGATGTAAGGAGACTAATCTAGTCTTGAATTGAAAAAAATGACACTTCATGGTTGTTACGCTAAGATCGTGATGCGCAAATGGGTTTTAAATTTATACTCGATATATTTCTCCTAACTCCTAGCGAACCCGCAGTGTACGGGACGTTTGTAGTAGGGATAGTATTCCGAGGTCGAACACAAAGACTAAGGTGAGATTGATTCAAATTATGATTAAGTCTAGTGAAGATCTAGGTTAAGAAAAAGAGGAAGAAATAAAGAAATGAAAATCTCAAATGTTTTTGGTTGGTTTTTGGTGATCAATCAAGGATCACAATTCATGCAAAGTAAACAATTAACTAAACTATGAATTAACGCAAATAAACAAGCTAAACAAGATATAGATCAAAGAAAGAAAAGACGGATTCTAGGGGTTGGAAGTTCCGGTTATGGCATAGGACTTAAGCTATCTATTCATTCTTTGGATTAACTATGTTGGGGTTAAGTGTTTCTAGATTGGGATCAATCACCGGGTAAGTCTCATGATCCACTAGTCCATTCCCTAGGTCTTATCACCGGGTAAGTCTCTAAGAACCTAAGGGACGGAATTCTATACAAACCGGATTGTTACCTAGAGATCTCACCTATCCTTACCGGGTAAGTCTTGGAAAGGGAAGTCCTAAAAAACTATCCTAGCACACTTAATCCAATGGCGGCTTATTAGGCTCACCACTACCTAAGGTTTGTTATCTTTGGAATCTAAGAGTAAGGATTACCGGGTAAGTCTCTCCTAACACTTAGTTGCTACACTAGGTCGCCCTAGGATAGATTTAACTCAACAAACACTTAGGATTTTAACATTCTAACGATCTAAGACAAGATCCATCGAACCAGGGAAAATCACGGTTTGTTCTACCTAAACCACGGCCGTGGTTTGACAAGAACCAACCGTTATTCCTAACAGAGGCTACGTTTATGCACACAAGTCATCCAAAGATAAATCTAAGTCCGTCCTATCATAGCCCTAGCCATAACCATCCTTTCCTTACCCTAGAACCACATCTATTTAGCCTTCAACATTCATAATAGAAATCGAAACGATCAAACACAAAATCATGACATCCATTTGCAAGATAATGAAGAGAAAGAGATAAATAAGTGAAGTAAACAAAACCAAACTGAAAATGAGATTAGAATGACTCACAACCCTTCCAAAAGAAGGTTCAAATGGTTCATACAACTCTAGAAATAGAATCCGGAATTCTTCAATACAAAAAACTATCAAGGTGTGGTAATGGTGTGTGTTCTTCTTCTCCTCTTCAATGGAGCTCTTCTTCTTCCTTTTTGACACTTTCCTTCCTAGAAAGACTTCTGGTTGAGAGGATATTTTTGTTAGAGGATAATGGATAATGGAGAGCTGCTCCAAGATGCTCTTCTCAGCCAATGAAGGACCACTTTTATAACAAATTTTGCATGAGCTGGCCATGAGAGTCGTGGCACAGCTGTGACAAGAATCTGGCAAAATCCACGGGTAGAATCACGGCCGTGGAAAGTGCCAGTGAACCGTGATTTGCTCCAGAAACTTCGTCTTGGATCATTAAGCTGTGATTTGGTGCATGGCTTGTGTTGGCAAGGTTCCATGAGTCCTCCTTAGCTTTTAGCTTGTGTCCTAATGAGTCCGAGGGTGTGTCATCTAGATGAACGATCCTCAAACGTATTGTTTTAGCTCCTAAATCTCCCGAAATACCTACAAAGCAACGCACAAGTCCGTGTAGACGTCTATCTCGACAAAGTACGTGAATTGAGTGCAAACGTCGTGAACTAGTGCTAAACCATGCATGAATGAGTGAGAAATCTATCTAAATGATTACCTAAAACTAAGCAATAAATCATGTTATCAAAATACCCCATACTTAAGGTTTGCTCGTCCCCGAGCAAATTCCCAACTATAGACTAAGAGATGACATGATTTATGTATGCAGAAAAATGGCAAAATCTTTTTTGGTTTGTGCTTCTATTATTGGATCACCTTCAAAGTCATGTTTCATGGTAAAGGATAAGCAATCATGCATCAAACAAATGAAGACATGGAAAGACAATTGTACTTAACTCAAAATATGCATGAAATGTAAAGATGAAGGAGTCAAGAAGATCAAGAGTACATCCAATCTAAATCACTAAGTCTTACAAACATGCAAATAGGTCATAAGGTCTTGTGAAATAAAAGGGCCAAGAAATGTAGTGATTGGGTGGGGATTTCTAGGTTATGTGATGCTAATCCGGGAACGGAACTAACTCCACAATCTTGTCCTCGATCAACTTCCCTCAAGTGTATATTTTCCTCTATCTTTTCTTTCTTTTCTTTTTCTTTAACTTATTTTTGAGACAATGGCATTGGTGTACAAAAGCCGAAACCTCGGTGATTAGCCATCCTCGGGCTTTTTCTATTTTTCGAGGTGCATCCACACCGGGCACACATACCAAAGCTCGTTAGGGCTATTGGTTCATTTGACTTTGGCAAGGCACCAACACCCGATTATGTGAAGTGTACCGAGTTACTTGTCATTTAAACCAATGCCCCCAAACCTATATTTTTGGCTACACTTTCACAACAATTTCAGCATTTATTCATGACGTTCTTTTCATCAACAACTTCACCCCACACTTGCTTTTCACACACATCAACACACTAGCATGCTCCTATTCCCGGATGGGTTTAAAAGAGGTCAAATTTATCTCAATTGAGGTGCTCAAGCAATCATGATTAAGATGAGAAGTAGAGAAAGATGAATTGCCTAATTCATTCCTAGATGGTATGCAAGAACTATCATGTAATTTCGATCTTCAATACTCAATCATTTCTAGGCAAACATCATGATCACAAATCATTCATAGAATTTCAAGAGAAGTACTTCAAGTCCACATATGCGTTCATCAATCCTAACACATGAGGCCATCCATAGCCAATTCACAAGACAAGATTCATCATTAGGATCATATCCAAGCCTAGAACGCACAAAAAAATTTTAAATTTTCTGATTTTTATGGTATTTTCGATTTAAGTATGTACAATGCAAGACATGTGAAGATTTTAAACTATCCTAGATGCTCATCATGCAAAAGATCATGCAAACCCCACCCCATACTTAGAAACACATTCTCCCCAATGTGGTATACAAGTAAAGAGAGTGAAAGAAGGTTCTCACAATGTAAAAGTGGTTTGCTATGGTATTTGGGATTTCTCAATAGTGAATTGATGTTTGATGATTCTATCAACCATGGTAGAGAGCTCTAAGCATCCATCAAAGCTTTGGGACCCGCGCTAGGCACCGCTAGCCGTCCAAGTTCCGCGTCCGCTCCACCCATAATTGGTGAGGGGTTCATCATCATCATTCATATGCCAAGCAAGGCTTCCAATGCTACTAAGGCTCTAGCACACACACAAAGTAGACAAAACACACACAAAGATAGAAAAGTCTAAAAGCGAAAACAAAAGGAAAAAGGAAAAATGTTACCAATGGGTTGCCTCCCACCAAGCGCTTCTTTAAGGTCATTTGCTTGACCAAACTCGGGGGCGTCTATTCAAGGTGAAGTGGGGCAATCATGTCCACCGGGGCTCCCGGAATATACTTCTTCAAGCGGTGCCCATTCACTTTGAAATTCCCACAATGTTCCCCTCCTATCTCAATAGCTCCATGGGAAAAGATCTTCTTCACCACATACGGCCCGGTCCATCTTGATTTGAGCTTTCCGGGAAAGAGCCTTAGCCTTGAGTTGAAGAGAAGGACAAGATCTCCTTCACTCAACTCCTTGGGGATGATCCTCTTGTCATGCCATCTTTTGGTTCTCTCCTTGTAAATCCAGGCATTCTCATAAGCATCCAACCGGATTTCCTCGAGGGCATTCAATTCAAGCAATCTCTTTTCTCCCACCTCTTTGAGATCAAAATTTAGCCACTTAATGGCCCAATAAGCTCTATGCTCCATCTCTACCGGAAGGTGGCAAGACTTGCCATAGACCAACTTGTAAGGAGTGGTGCCAATCGGTGTCTTGAAGGCGGTTCTATATGCCCATAAGGCATCATTGAGCTTCATACCCCAATCTTTTCTCGTCCTAGAGACCGTTTTTTCGAGAATGGCCTTGATCTCCCGGTTGGAGATCTCCACTTGGCCACTAGTTTGGGGATGGTAGGGTGTCGCACCTTATGAGTCACCCCATACTTAGCCAAAAGTGCTCCAAAGTTCCTATTCGTGAAGTGCTTTCCTCCATCACTAATGATCACCCTTGGTGTACCAAACCTAGGGAAGATAACTCGGTTGAAGAACCGCACCACCACCTTGGCATCATTTGTAGGAGAGGCGATTGCCTCCGCCCATCTTGACACATAGTCCACCGCCAATAGGATGTAGAGATTGCCACATGAAGAAGGGAATGGTCCCATGAAGTCCACACCCCACACATCAAATATTTCCATTTCTTGGATGTTGTTCAAGGGCATCTCATTCCTTCTTGAGATGTTGCCCGTCCTTTGGCAAGCATCACATGCCGCTACAAAACCTTGCACATCCTTAAACAAGTTAGGCCAATAAAAACCGGATTACAATACCTTTGCACACGTTTTGTGTGAGCTAGCATGGCCTCCACATGGTAAGGAGTGACAATGCTGGATCAAACTCTCCACTTCATCTTCCGGTATGCATCTTCTAAACATTCCATCCGGCCCTCTCTTGAATAGAAGTGGTTCACTCCAATAGTAGTGCCTCACATCGTTGAAGAACTTCTTCCTTTGTGCATATGTCAAACCGGGAGGCACTTCTTCACACACTAAGTAGTTCACGATGTCGGCAAACCATGGCTCACTTCCTCTAGACACTTGGAACAAGCATTCCTCTACCATTTGCAATTGCTCATCCCGGAATGAATCATCAATAGGGATGTCATCTCTTTCAAGCTCCAATGGTGGGAGTCTACTAAGGTGATCCGCCACGGAGTTCTCGGATCCCTTCTTGTCCCGGATTTCCAAATCAAATTCTTGTAGAAGAAGGATCCACCGAATCAACCTAGGCTTGCCATCCTTCTTGGTAAGTAGATAACGGATCGCAGCATGATCCGTATAAACTATGACCTTCGCTCCAACAAGATATGAGCGGAACTTCTCAAATGCATACACAACCGCTAGCAACTCCTTCTCGGTGGTAGCATAATTGAGTTGGGCATCATCTAGCGTCTTGCTAGCATAATAAATAGCATGAGTACGCCCATCTTTTCTTTGCCCCAAAACAGCCCCAACGGCCACATCGCTTGCATCACACATGATCTCAAACGGTAAACTCCAATCCGGAGGTTGCATGATAGGTGCGGAGATCAATGCGTTCTTTAACCTACAAAAAGCCTCAAGACAATCTTTGGAAAAGACAAAATCAACATCCTTCATTAGTAGGTTAGTGAGAGGCTTAGAAATTTTAGAGAAATCTTGAATGAACCTCCGGTAAAAACCGGCATGCCCTAAGAAACTCCTCACCCCTTTCACCGAGGTAGGTGGTGGCAACTTCTCTATAGTTTCAATCTTGGCTCTATCAACCTCAATGCCACGGTTAAACACCAAGTGTCCTAACACAATACCTTCACTTACCATGAAGTGGCATTTTTCCCAATTCAAGACAAGATTTGTCTCCTCACATCTTTGCAATACTAATGATAAGTTAGCCAAGCAATTATCAAAGGAAGAACCATAAACAGAGAAATCATCCATGAACACTTCCATGATATTTTCTATGTATTCCGAAAAGATAGCCATCATACACCTTTGAAAGGTGGCGGGTGCATTACACAACCCAAATGGCATCCTCCTATATGCAAAAGTACCCCATGGACATGTAAAGGTTGTTTTCTCTTGGTCATCGGGGTGGATGGGGATTTGGAAGAATCCACTATAGCCATCTAAGTAACAAAAATGAGAGTGTTGAGCTAACCTTTCTAGCATTTGGTCAATGAAGGGGAGAGGGAAGTGATATTTCCTAGAGGCCATGTTTAATTTCCTATAATCAATGCACATCCTCCACCCCGTAACCGTCCTAGTCGGGATTAGTTCATTGTTCTCATTAGTCACTACGGTCATCCCACCCTTCTTAGGAACTACATGAACGGGACTAACCCACTTACTACCCGAGATAGGGTAGATAATTCCCGCATCTAGCAACTTAATGATTTCCTTTTTGACTACCTCTTTCATTATAGGATTCAATCTTCTTTGATGTTCAATAGAGGGTTTGTGGTTATCTTCCATCATTATCTTATGCATGCACAAAGAAGGCTTAATGCCAACCAAATCATCAATAGTATAGCCAATGGCTTTCCTATGCAATCTTAGTTCATGCAACAACTTAGCAAGTTCATCATCACTCAAGCATGCATTCACAATTACCGGATATATAGAATCAACACCAAGGAAAGCATACTTTAAATAAGAAGGGAGGGGTTTGAGTTCAAGTTTAGGAGGACCTTTATCGGTTGGAGACGATCCAAATAAGGTTGGATGAGATGAATCCAAAGCAAATGAAGACTCCTCATGGCTCCTAGAAGCTTGACCATCATCAAGGACTGGTCCAGGGAAAACCACGGCTGGAACCACGGTTTGCTGAACTTCCACGGCCGTGGTTCCTGCCAAGCCTGCTTCTCGAAGTTGTCCAGAGAGTTTGACGAATGTGGAACATAAATCTCGATCGTGGAACTTGCAGTTGTTCAACACCTCTTCGTGGCCTTCAAATCCAACTCTTCGCTCCTCTTCCAATGCTTCCAAGGCCTTGACCTCTTCATTGCAAGCTTCCTCAACACCTTCCTCCATCATGCTTAAGGTAAGAACCTTCTCCAAGGGATCCTTGATCAAGATCGAGCTCACAACTTCTCTAGATTCCTCTTGCTCGACTATGTTGAAGACATCCTCATCAAGGGTTGGCCCTTTCATCATTGTGGACAATTTGAACTTGATGTTCTCTTCTCCAATGTTGAAGGAGAGAGTCCCATTCTTGCAATCCACTAGGCATCCGGAGGTGGCTAGGAAAGGCCTTCCCAAGATGATGGGAACCGGATAGTCCGCCGGAATGTCCAAGACTACGAAATCAATTGGCACATAGAATCCTCCTAGTTACACCGGGATGTCCTCTAAGATCCCAACCGGATGAGTGATAGAACGATCCGCCATATAGAGGGTCATCTTGACCGGTTTCGGCTCCCCTAGCCCAACCTTGTTGCAAAGAGCAAGCGGTATGATGCTCACACTTGCTCCAAGATCACAAAGGGCCTCGTACTTCACATCTCCCACTCCTATTGGGACACAAAAAGAACCCGGATCTCTTAGCTTGGGAGGCATCTCCTCCTTCATTGTTTGGATCAATTCCGAGGATCTCTTGGTCATTCTTATCTCCCCATATTCCTCCAACTTCCTTTTGTTGGAGAGTATTTCTTTCAAGAACTTGCCATACGCCCGCATTCCTAAAATAGCATCCATGAACGGAATGTTAATATGTAATTTGGACATTAGTTCAAGGAACTTACCAAAATGATTGTCTAAACGAGCTCTTGCTCGTGATTGTGGGAATGGTAGTGGTGGCTTGTATGGAGGCGGTGCCACATAGGTTGGCTCTAAATCCTTGCTCTTGCCTCCATCTTCTTGCAACCTTCCCTCTTCTACCACTACTTGCTTTCCCTTAGCATTGTCCTTGGGCAAAGGATTTTTATTACTCAACCCACTCCTCGTTGTGATAGCCAACACTTGGCCTCTTGGGTTGTCTTCGGTTCTTCCGGGAAGCTTTCCCGGATCTCTATGGGCTTCACCCGCCTTTTGGAACACTTGTGCTTCCAAAACCTTTTGAGCCTTA
This sequence comes from Fagopyrum esculentum, assembly GCA_033239045.1. NCBI lineage: Eukaryota > Viridiplantae > Streptophyta > Magnoliopsida > Caryophyllales > Polygonaceae > Fagopyrum > Fagopyrum esculentum. The sequence continues at coordinate 66,925,925 of BSUD01000008.1, read as the reverse complement.
GAAATTGAAGTCAATGTGCTCTCAAGACCACTCAACCTTCCAAGCAATTGCTCAAACATTATTTCGGTTCTATCCTTTGGAGGTTGAGTAAATCCGGGTGGAGGTTCTTGTGAAGCTCTTGGTGGTGGAGTTGTGCTTGAGGAAGCGGGAGGGTTCAAGGCTCCATCCGGATTAGAGTAAGAAAATCCGGGATGGTTGTGGTTGGGCCGGTAATTGTTGAATTGCCGGTTGTTGTTGAAGTTCCTTGGACCTTGATAATTGTTGAAGTTGCCCCTTCCCATGTAATTCACATCCTCCTCCTTGGAAGACAAATTGGCTTGTGGAAGCACTTGAGGAGTTGCTTGGTTCTTCAAAGTTGTAGCACACAACTCCCTCAAGGACTTCAATTCATTGTTGATGGCGTCAAGCTTGAAATTGCTCATGGTGACTTCACTCACCTCATAAGCTCCCGCCTTTCTCCCTTCACTCTTCCTATGGGAGTATTTCTCAATCACTAGAGCTTGCTTCTCCACAAACTCCCAAGCCTCGTCTACATGCTTCTTCATAAAAGTCCCACCGGAAGGAGATTGAAGCTTGAATTGGCTATCTTCATCAAGTCCCTTGAAGTAGATCTCCAATAGCTCAATTTTCGGTATGCCATGGTGTGGACAATCAAGGAGAAGATCTTTGAACCTCTCCCAAGACTTGAACAAGCTCTCTCTATCCTTCATCACGAAGGCATTGATCTTCCCTCTTAACTCGGTAGTCTTGGAAGGTGGGAAGAACTTAGTCAAAAACTCGGTTGTCATCTCCTCCCAAGTACCAACTCGCCCTTGTGGAATAGATTGATACCAAGCCAAGGCTTTATCCTTAAGAGAGAAGGAAAAAGCCCTAAGCTTATGGTTGTTGCTCTCCAATCTTGGCGGTCTAAGAGTCTCCATCAAGATCTCATAATTCATCAAATGTTGATGAGGAGATTCTCCTTCCATCCCTCCAAATTGATTATGCCGGATCATTTATAGAACTTGAGGGCGGAGCTCGTAATTGTGGGTTGCGGGATCTCCTAAGTTCACATCCGGACGGTGTGCTCTTTGTGCCGGATCCATACGTCTCCCTAATGTTTGTGGCTCTTCAATAGCAATGGGGGCAACCCTAACATTCGCCGCCGGCTGCTGTTGTGGTGGAGGAGGTGGAGGTTGTTGACGATTAAGCTCCCCTTGTACAAGGGCTTGCCTAATCTCATCAATCTCCCTCCTAGTTGCTTCTTGCCTCTCATTGGCAAGTCTCCTTTCTTCCTCCAAGAGCTCATCTCTTAGCCTTATTTGCTCTAAGGCTTCATCCAATTCAGCTTGGAGATCTCTTCCGGCCATCTCTATTCCCTTTTTAATACTCTTGGATCTAGATCTAAGGGTTTTCTCCGGTTCGGGGTCGAATGGAGCTAAATCCTTTCCACGAGATCTTCGCATACACCTAAAGAGTAAGAGATGTCCTGAAAAGCAAAGACACAAACCAAAGAGATATCAAAAGCAACAAGAAAGATCTACACTAATAAACAATCACAAAATAGACTCAATCTAGACCTAGTCCCCGGCAACGGCGCCAAAAACTTGTTACGCTAAGATCGTGATGCGCAAATGGGTTTTAAATTTATACTCGATATATTTCTCCTAACTCCTAGTGAACCCGCAGTGTACGGGACGTTTGTAGTAGGGATAGTATTCCGAGGTCGAACACAAAGACTAAGGTGAGATTGATTCAAATTATGATTAAGTCTAGTGAAGATCTAGGTTAAGAAAAAGAGGAAGAAATAAAGAAATGAAAATCTCAAATGTTTTTGGTTGGTTATTGGCGATCAATCAAGGATCACAATTCATGCAAAGTAAACAATTAACTAAACTATGAATCAACACAAATAAACAAGCTAAACAAGATATAGATCAAAGAAAGAAAAGACGGATTCTTGGGGTTGGAAGTTCCGGTTATGGCATAGGACTCAAGCTATCTATTCATTCTTTGGATTAACTATGTTGGGGTTAAGTGTTTCTAGATTGGGATCAATCACCGGGTAAGTCTCATGATCCACTAGTCCATTCCCTAGGTCTTATCACCGGGTAAGTCTCTAAGAAGCTAAGGGACGGAATTCTATACAAACCGGATTGTTACCTAGAGATCTTACCTATCCTTACCGGGTAAGTCTTGGAAAGGGAAGTCCTAAACAACTATCCTAGCACACTTAATCCAATGGCGGCTTATTAGGCTCACCACTACCTAAGGTTTGTTATCTTTGGAATCTAAGAGTAAGGATTACCGAGTAAGTCTCTCCTAACACTTAGTTGCTACACTAGGTCGCCCTAGGATAGATTTAACTCAACAAACACTTAGGATTTAAACATTCTAACGATCTAAGACAAGATCCATCGAACCAGGGAAAATCACGGTTTGTTCTACCTAAACCACGGCCGTGGTTTGACAATAACCAACCGTGATTCCTAACAGAGGCTACGTTTATGCACACAAGTCATCCAAAGATAAATCTAAGTCCATCCTATCATAGCCCTAGCCATAACCATCCTTTCCTTACCCTAGAACCACATCTATTTAGCCTATAACATTCATAATAGAAATCGAAACGATCAAACACAAAATCATGACATCCATTTGCAAGATAATGAAGAGAAAGAGATATATAAGTGAAGTAAACAAAACCAAACTGAAAATGAGATTAGAATGACTCACAACCCTTCCAAAAGAAGGTTCAAATGGTTCATACAACTCTAGAAATAGAATCCGGAATTCTTCAATACAAAAAACTATCAAGGTGTGGTAATGGTGTGTGTTCTTCTTCTCCTCTTCAATGGAGCTCTTCTTCTTCCTTTTTGACACTTTCCTTCCTAGAAAGACTTCTGGTTGAGAGGATATTTTTGTTAGAGGATAATGGATAATGGAGAGCTGCTCCAAGATGCTCTTCTCAGCCAATGAAGGACCACTTTTATAACAAATTTTGCATGAGCTGGCCATGAGAGTCGTGGCACAGCTGTCACAAGAATCTGGCAAAATCCACGGGTAGAATCACGGCCGTGGAAAGTGCCAGTGAACCGTGATTTGCTCCAGAAATTCGTCTTGGATCATTAAGCTGTGATTTGGTGCATGGCTTGTGTTGGCAAGGTTCCATGAGTCCTCCTTAGCTTTTAGCATGTGTCCTAATGAGTCCGAGGGTGTGTCATCTAGATGAACGATCCTCAAACGTATCGTTTTAGCTCCTAAATCTCCCGAAATACCTACAAAGCAACGCACAAGTCCGTGTAGACGTCTATCTCGACAAAGTACGTGAATTGAGTGCAAACGTCGTGAACTAGTGCTAAACCATGCATGAATGAGTGAGAAATCTATCTAAATGATTACCTAAAACTAAGCAATAAATCGTGTTATCAATGGTAAGTGAAGGTATTGTGTTGGGACACTTGGTGTCCAACCGTGGCATTGAGGTTGATAGGGCCAAGATTGAAACGATAGAGAAGTTGCCACCACCTACCTCGGTGAAGGGGGTAAGGAGTTTTCTAGGGCATGCCGGTTTGTACTGGAGATTTATTAAAGATTTCTCTAAGATTTCTAAGTCTCTTACTAACCTACTAATGAAAGATGTTGAGTTTGTTTTTTCCAAGGATTGCCTTGAAGCTTTTTGTAGGTTGAAGAATGCTTTGATCTCCGCACCTATCATGCAACCTCCCGATTGGAGTCTACCGTTTGAGATCATGTGTGATGCGAGTGATGTAGCCGTTGGGGCTGTTTTGGGGCAAAGGAAAGATGGGCTCACACATTCCATTTATTATGCTAGCAAGACGCTAGATGATGCCCAACTCAATTATGCTACCACCGAGAAGGAGTTGTTAGCGGTTGTGTATGCATTTGAGAAGTTCCGCTCATATCTTGTTGGAGCGAAGGTCATTGTTTATACGGATCATGCTGCGATCCGTTATCTCCTTACAAATAAGGATGCCAAGCCTAGGTTGATTCGGTGGATCCTTCTTCTTCAAGTGTTTGATTTGGAAATCTGGTATAAGAAAGGATCCGAAAATTCCGTGGCGGATCACCTTAGTAGACTTCCACCATTGGAACTTGAGAGAGATGACATCCCGATTGATGACTCATTCCGGGATGAGCAATTGCAAATGGTGGAGGAGTGCTTGTTTCAAGTGTCAAGGGGTAATGAGCCATGGTATGCCGACATTGTGAACTATCTTGTGTGAGGAAGTGCCTCCCGGTTTGTCATATGCCCAAAGGAAGAAGTTCTTCAAAGATGTGAGGCACTACTATTGGAGTGAGCCACTTTTGTTCAAAAGAAGGCCGGATGGAGTCTTTAGGAGATGCATACCGGAGGATGAGGTGGAGAGTGTGATCCGCCATTGTCATTCCTTGCCATGTGGAAGCCATGCTAGCTCACACAAGACATGTGCTAAGGTGTTGCAATCGGGTTTCTTTTGTCCAATTTTGTTCAAGGATGTGCAAAACTTTGTGGTAGCTTGTGATGCTTGCCAAAGGACGGGCAACATCTCAAGGAGGAATGAGATGCCCTTGAACAACACACAAGAGGTGGAGATATTTGATGTTTGGGGTGTGGACTTCATGGGACCATTCCCCTCATTATGTGGCAACCTCTACATCCTATTGGCGGTGGACTATGTTTCGAGATGGGTGGAGGCAATCGCCTCTCCCACAAATGATGCCAAGGTTGTGGTGCGGTTCTTCAACCGAGTGATCTTCCCTAGGTTTGGAACACCAAGGGTGATCATAAGTGATGGAGGGAAGCATTTCACCAATAGGAACTTTGGGGCACTTTTGGCTAAGTATGGGGTGACTCAGAAGGTGGCAACACCTTACCATCCCCAAACTAGTGGCCAAGTGGAGATCTCCAACCGGGAGATAAAAGGAATTCTTGAGAAGACGGTTTCTAGGACGAGAAAGGATTGGGCTATGAAGCTCGATGATGCTTTGTGGGCTTATAGAACCGCTTTCAAGACACCAATTGGCACCACTCCCTACAAGTTAGTCTATGGCAAGTCTTGCCACCTTCCGGTAGAGATGGAGCATAGAGCATATTGGGCTATAAGGTGCTTGAATTTTGACCTCAAGGAGGCCGGAGAGAAGAGGTTGCTAGACATGAATGCTCTTGAGGAGATCCGGTTGGATGCTTATGAAAACGCCCGGATCTACAAGGAGAGAACCAACCGTTGGCATGACAAGCGTCTCATCCCTAAGGAGTTGAGTGAAGGAGACCTTGTCCTTCTCTTCAACTCAAGGTTGCGGCTCTTCCCCGGAAAGCTAAAGTCAAGATGGACGGGTCCTTATGTGGTGAAGAAGATCTTTTCCCATGGAGCGGTTGAGATAGGAGGGGAGCATTGTGGAGATTTTAAGGTGAATGGGCACCGGTTGAAGAAGTATATCCCGGGAGCTCCGGTGGATATAATTGCCCCACTTCACCTTGAGTGAGACGCCCCCGAGTTTGGTCAAGCTAATGACCTTAAAGAAGCGCTTGATGGGAGGCAACCCATTGGTAACGTTTTTCCCTTTTCGTTTTTGTTTTTGCTTTTGAATTTTCTGTTTTTGTGTGTTTTTGTGTGCTTTGTGTGTGTGCTAGAGTCTTGGTAGCATGAAAGCCTTGCATTGCATGTGGATGATGATGATGAACCCCTCATCAATTATGGGTGGAGCGGACGCGGAACTTGGACGGCTAGCGGTGCCTAGCGCGGGTCCCGACGCCATGATGAACATTTAGAGCTCTCTACCATTGTTGATAGGATCATCCAACATCACTGCAATTAAGTGATCCCAAATACCAAATCAAACCATTTTTACATTGTGAGAACCCTCTTTCACTCTTCTTTACTTGAATGCCACATTGGGGACAATGTGTTTCTATGTATGGGGTGGGTTTTTCATGATCACTTGCATGATTAGCATCTAGGATAGTTTAATATTGTCACATGTTTTGCATTGTACATAGATATTTCAAAAAAATCCAAAAAAAATCAGAAAATTTAAAAACAGTTTTAGTGCTTCTAAGCTTGGGAATGACCCTTATGATGAGATTGTTGTGTGGATTGGATATGGATGGCTTTATGTGTTGAATAGATTAATGCATATGTGGACTTGAAGTACTTATCTTGAATCCCATGAATGGATTGTGATCATGATGTTTGTCTTGATTGGATTGAGTATTGAAAGTCGAAATTACATGCTAGTTCTTGCACATCATCTAGGAGTAATTAAGGCAATTCATCTTTCTCTACTTCTCGTCTTGATCATGTTGTTTGAACACCTCAATTGATATAAATTTGACCTCTCTTGACCCATCCGGGAATAGGAGCATGTTAGTGTGTTGAGTGTGTGAAAAGCAAGTGTGGGGTGAAGATGTTGATGAAAGAATCTTATGGATGAAGTGCTGAATTTGTCGTGAAAGTGTAGACAAAAATATAGGTTTGGGGACGTTGGTTTAAATGACGAGTAACTCGGCACCATTCACATAATCGGGTGTTTGTGCCTTGCCAAAGTCAAATAAACCGATAGTCCTAACGAGTTTTGGTATGTGTGCCCGGTGTGGATACACCTCGAAAAATAAAATAGCTCGAGGACGGCTAATCACCAAGGTTTCGGCTTTTGTACACCAATGCCATTGTCTCAAAAATAAGTGCAAGAAAAAGAAAAGAAAAGTTGGGAAAATATACACTTGTGGGAAGTTGATAAAAAAATGTGAAGTTGAAGTTAGTTCCATTCCCGGATTAGCATCACATAACCTAGAAAAATTCCCACCTAATCACAACGTTTCTTGGCCTTTTATTTCACAAGCCCTAGTGACCTATTTGCATGTGTGTAAGACTTAGTGATCTAGATTGAATATGCTCATGATCATCTTGGCTTCTTCATTTCTACATTTCATGCATGCCTTCGAGTTAAGTATAATTGTCTTTCCGTGCCTTCATTATTTCGAAGCATGATTGCTTGTCCGTTCCCATGAAACATGACTATGAAGGTGATCCAATATTAGAAGCAGAACTCCAAAAAGATTTTGTTGTTTTTCTACATGCATAAATCATGTCATCTCTTAGTCTATAGTTGGGACTTGCTCGGGGACGAGCAAAACTTAAGTATGGGGTATTTTCGATAACACGATTTATGGCTTAGGTTTAGGTAACCATTTAGATAGTTTTTCCGCTCATTCATGCATGGTTTAGCACTAGTTCACGACGTTTGCACTCAATTCATGTATTTTGTCGAGATAGACGCCTACGCGGACTTTTGCTTGCTTTCTAGGTATTTTGGGAGATTTAGGAGCTTAATCGATACATTTGAGGATCGTTCCTCGAGATGACATACCATCAGACTCATTAGGATGCAAGCTAGGGGCTAAGGAAGACCCATGAGACCTTGTTGTTGCAAGCCATGCACCAAATCGTGGCTTGATGATCCATATAGTGCAGGAACACCAGAACCACGGTCACTGGAAGAACCACGCCCGTGGAAATGGACCGTGGTTTTTGCCAGACGGTTGTGACAGCTGTGCCACGATCTTCATGCCCGACTCTTGCAAATTTGTAGGACAAATAGGTGGTCCTGCAAGGCTGAAAGGACATCCACTCTCACTCCCATTCTCTCCAACACTCTCAACAAGAAAGATTCTTTCAATTAGAAGCTTGGATTGGAGCTACTCTTGGAGGAGAAGAAAGCTTCCATTGGAGAAGAAGAGAAGAACACACTATTGTTAGTCTTTGATAGATTTTAGAGAGAAGATTATCGGAATTGTTTTCTAGAGTTGTAAGAATCGATTGGACCTTCTTTGGAAGGGTTGTGAGTCTTTCTAATTCTCATATTCAGCTTGGTTTTCTTTGTTCAACTAGTTCATCTCTTTCTCTTTATTTTCTTGCAAATGGATGCCATGATTTTATGCTTGATGATTTCAATTGTGATGATGTATGTTGTTGGCTAAATAGATGCGATTCTAGGGTAAGGAAAGGATGGTTATGGCTTGGACTATGATAGGATAGACTTAAATGTATGCTTGGATGATTCGTTTGCTTGAACCTAGTCACTGTTAGAATCCACGGCTTGTTCTAGACAAACTACAGCCGTGGACCTTGATGAACACCCCGTGATTTTGATGAATTTGCTTGTAATGATAAATCCAAGTGTTGGGTTGTTAGATTGTTGAAATCCTAGTGTTTGTTGAACTAATTCTATCCTAGGGTGACCTAGTGTTAGCAACTAAGTGTTAGAAGAGACCTACCCGGTAATTCTTGCTCTTAGATACCGAAGATGACAAACTTTAGGTAGTAGTGAGCCTCACAAGCCGCTATTAGACTGAGTGTGCTAGGATAGGTGTTTAGGACTTGCCTTCCCGAGACTTACCCGGTAAGGAGAGGTTAGACCCCTAGATAACCATCCGGTTTGTGTAGAATTCCTATCCTTAGGCTCTTTGAGACTTACCCGGTGATGAGACCTTAGGAACGGACTAGTGGACCATGAGACCTACCCGGTGATTGATCCCAATCTAGAAACGCTCACTCCCAATATACTATAGTTGATCCAAGGAATGATTAGATAGCTTGAGTCCAATGCCATAACCGGAATTTCCAACCCCTAGAATCCACTTTTCTCCCTTTGATTACATATTTCGTATTTGCTTCTTTACTTGTGGTGTTAGCTAGTTGATTGTTGATTTCGCATGATTTGTGATCCTTGATTGATCACCTAAAAACCAAACCAAAAACATTGAGATTTTCATTTCTTTATTCCTTTCTCTTTTCTTAGCCTAGATCTTCACTATCCTTAGTCATTAATCGATTCAATCTCACCTCAGTCTTTGTGTTTGACCTCGGAATACTATACCTACTATAAAACGTCCCGTACACTGCGGGTTCGCTAGGAGTTAGGAGAAATATAACGAGTTATAAATATAAGACTTTTGCGTGTCACGTTCTTAGCGTAACAAATGACAAGGGAAAGCAAGTAGTGGTGGAAGAAGAGCCATTGCAAGAAGAAGGAGGCAAGAGCAAAGATGATGAGCCAACATATGTGGCACCGCCTCCATACAAGCCACCACTACCATTCCCACTATCACGAGCAAGAGCTCATTTGGACAAACATTTCGGTAAATTCCTTGAACTTATGTCTAAATTGCATATTAATATTTCGTTCATGGATGCTATTCTAGGTATGTCGGGTTATGGAAACTTTTTGAAGGAAATACTCTCCAACAAGAGGAAGTTGGAGGAGTATGGAGAAGTTAGGATGACAAAGAGATCTTCGGAGTTGATTCAAACTATGAGAGAGGAGATGCCTCCTAAACTAAGAGATCCGGGATCTTTTTGTGTGCCAATTGGGGTTGGAGAAGTGCAATATGAAGCCCTTTGTGATCTTGGAGCAAGTGTAAGCATTATCCCGCTTGCACTTTGCAACAAGGTTAGGCTAGGAGAGCCAAAGCCGGTCAAGATGACCCTCTACATGGCAGACCGTTTAATCACTCACCCCGTAGGAATCCTAGAGGACATACCGGTTCAGCTTGGAAAGTTCTATGTGCCAATAGACTTTATTGTTTTGGACATCTTGGTGGACTACTCGGTTCTTATCATTTTGGGAAGGCCATTCTTAGCCACATCCGGATGCTTAGTGGATTGAAAAAATGGAATCCTCTCCTTCAACATAGGAGAAGAGAATATCAAGTTCAAGTTGTCCACAATCATGAAGGGGCCAGCCCTTGGTGAAGATGTTTTCAACATTGTCGAGCAAGAGGAGTCTAGGGAAGTTGTGAGCTCGATCTTGATCAAGGAGCCCTTGGAGAAAGTTCTTAGCTTGAGTTTGATGGAGGAAGGAGTTGAGGATGATTGCAATGAAGAAATCAAGGCTTTGGATGCATTGGAAAAGGAGACAAGTGCTGAATTTGAAGTGCACGAAGTTATGTTGAACCACTGTAGGAACCCCGGCCAGGGAGGGGGAACCACGGCCGTAATTTTGCCCGTGGAACTCTCTAGAATAGAATGCTCAAATGTCCTAGCTTCTCAGATTCCACGGCCGTGGTTGTGCCAGAGGTCGTGGTTTTGCCCGTGGTTTCTCAAGAAAATGCCTTATTTGTTGATCAAGCTTCAAGGAGTCTTGGAGAGTCTTCCATGGCTTTGGAATCATCTCAATCTACATTGTATGGAGCGTCTCCAACCGATAAAGGTCCTCCTAAACTTGAACTTAAGCCCCTCCTGATGTGAGCCCACCGGACTTAAGCAACGAGACCAATGTGACAGCACCAAGATTAACACCACCTATCACTCGAGCTAGAGTCCGCATGCTAGGCCAAACCACTTTGATCTACCACCCTTTCGGAACCCCGACATTTGAGGACGTCCATGACTATCACTTAGTGAACGTACTTGAGGCGATTGAGGATGCTGGATCACTTTAAAACCTTAGACGTAACTTTTTTTTTATGTGTCATGCTTGATTTTTATTTCAACGGATTAAAACCACTTTTATTTGGAATTCTTTTCAGCCACGTTTTTTATCCTTGAAGCTTTAATTGGCCGGCCATATTTATGGTATTTAGGCCATTTATTTTCTTGAAGTTGTTGGTTGAAAGACCCTTGGTTTGCCTTCATTTAATGCACAACTCTTGAACTACTTGTAAGTTATTATTGTGGGGAGTTGGTGCTGAATTTTCAGCCCATATAAGGCCTTCTCCTACATACGTGTTAAGCAGATTATGAAGTTGAGTCAATCAAAAGTTGTGTTTTCACTTTGAGAAAAACAAACCTAGAGACTAAGGTGAGAGGCCGAAGTTTCGAAACCCATAAGGTGAGAGGTCGAGTGGTGTCCTTACGGTGCGAGGCTATGAGGACAAAGGAGATCCAATTTCCAAAGTGAGATTCTGAGGAAGGAAGATCTCGAGCAAAGGAGATCCAAGGTACGAGGCTGGACGATTCCTTGCTTGGCATATCCATATAAATCGAAAATACACAAAAGAAGCCGACGGAGGAACAACACCGGCGGATCCTTGCGTTAAACTGACGAAGAGCGCATCAAGTGGTATCAGAGCCCAACGGTGCGAGTTCCTCAAGCTTTCGGGGTACGAATTGCTTACCTAAACTTGTTTTTTGTTTTTGCAATTTTGAGTAGTTCCCCAAAATTTTTGGTGCTCACAATCTTCTTTCTTGTGTGAGTCTTTAGAGAGATCTTGTTGACCTTTTATTCAAAAAAAAAAAAAAAGCATATCTTATATCATCCAGTAAAGTAAAAAAAAACGACAAGAAAAGAAAAGAACAACAAAAAGAAAGAAAAAAAAAACGAACCGAAAAGAAAAGAAAAGAAAAGAAAAGTTGTTTGAGTATTTTCGTTGAAATCAAAATTGTCTTTGAGAGTGTTCTTGAAATTGTTATCAAAGTTGTTCTTGAGTGTTCTAGACATCCAAAACACAACTCGCACGTTTTGGGGAAAACTCTTGTTATTGCTTTGACTAACTACTTGTTAGGGACTAAGTATATACTCGCCGGAAGGCTCGTATTTGTTGTTTCTTATGTTGCCCTTTGTGTTTGCTTTTCTAAAGTTATATTTCATCTTGGCGTACCTTGCTTATCTTGTGAACTATCTTGAAATCTTGCGGAATTTTGTTACCAAGTGAAATATTTGAGTGGAGGGCATTGCCTAGTGCATTGGAAAAGGTGAGTGAGAGCTTTGCCTCGAAGCAAAGGAAAAAGGGAGTTGTGTGAACCCAAACACTATCAAACACTTGAGTGAATATGAGGAGAAATACACTTGAGAGAGGAGAGAGAGAGAACGTTTTTGTCTCTAACCTTTGCCTTTGAGTTTGTTTTTTAGCCATCCGACACCGTTTCGGTCACGAAATCGGCATCTATTATTACTTTCGGTTTTGCCTTTGAACACTTGGTTTTGCTATACCTTTGGACACTTGGTTTTGTTTGTTTCTTTGATTGTTTTGTAGAAAAAAAAGCAGGATGGCATCCGTCAATGGTAATGGGATCAATCAAGCCGACCCACGTATTGACCGCCTTGAAGCCCAATTCGCGGAACTTCTAAGGCAACTACCTCCCGTCCCACCTGAACAAATTCAAGGAGGAAGTAACTAGGGACCACCTAGAGGCCGGGATAGGAGTAGGAGTGTGAATAGCCATGGGAGCAGAAACCAAGATAGACGCCGAGATAGAGACCGGAATAGAAACCGGGACCATAGTCAAGCTTCTCGATACGATGACTCGGACGATGAAGACAATTGTGATCACCACAATAGGAGGCGTTACCATGGATCAAAAGTGGATGTTCCAAACTTCACTGGAACTGCAGAAGAGGAGACCTACATTGAGTGGGAGACTAAGGCTGAACAAGTCTTCCGTTATTATGATTTTAACGAGTATGAAAAGATTGAAGCTGCTACTATTCATTTTGTTGATTCTGCTCTAACTTGGTGGCAGGAAGAATTGGAATATGTGGAGGCACATCAATAGCCGCGCATCGACACCTGGTTTGAACTCCGTAGAAGGATGCGTGCTCGGTTCATACCTTCGGATTACAAGCAACAATTGTTGCTCAAACTTGAAAGGCTACGTCAAGGTAACCGAACTCCCGACGAGTACCACAAAGAGTTGAGAACTCTCCTTCAGAGATCGGGAACCCGACAACCCAACGACTATATCCTAGCCAAGTTCCTATCTAGGCTTAACCCCGATGTGTCCGAAATAGTTGAACAACTCCGACACACAAGCTTAACTGATGCCCTTCACCATGCGACCCATGCCTATAATGTCATCCAAAAACGTAAGGCATCCGGATCAACAAGAAGAGGGACAAGTCATGAATCCACTGAACCCTCTCGAAATACTCGTCCTACCCACACAACCGGTTCATCTCCAAGAGTAGTTCCCAAGGCCACCTCCGTCTCTAACCCTAGTGCTTCTCTTCCAGGTATCCCATCAACACTAGAAACGAGCCGGACTAGAGAAGTGAGGTGTTACAAGTGTTATGAGCATGGTCATTATGCCCGGGAGTGCCCTAATCCCCGTAAGGTTTTATTGAATGCATTTGGGGAAGAGGTCACCGAGAATCATGAATCCGAAGATGACTATGAAATAGTAGCTCCACTCATAGAAGGTATTGAAGTTGAAGCTCATGCTCCTGTGGGAGATTTCTGCCTTGTCACAAAAAAGGCCTTACAAGCAAGCGAACTTGTTCCCGATGTCTCACAAAGGGAGAATCTCTTTAACACTCATTGTTTAATTTCGGGACAATTGTTTACTATTATTATTGATAGTGGGTCTTGCTGTAACATTGTTAGTCAAGAGGTCGTTACACACCTAGGACTCAAAACGAAGGCACACTCACAACCTTATTCGCTCCAATGGCTCAACACCAACGCTCCCCTTCAAGTCAAGGAGCAATGTTTTGTTCACTTTGCCATCGGACCATACCAAGACGATGTTGTTTGTGACGTGCTTCCAATCACAACTTGCCATATCTTACTTGGGAGACCATGGCAGTTTGACCGAAGGGTGTTTCATGATGGTTACACCAACATATACTTCTTCGCCATGGCCGGGAAGAAAGTAAAACTCATGCCTCTCAGCCCATCCGAGATCATGGAAGACCACATGTGTAGAGAAAGGAAGAGGTTGGAGAAAGTTGAGGCAGTAAGGACAAAGGGGAAGACTAAGATGGTTCTTGAAACAGCATCCGACCCCAAGATCCTACTAACTGCACGGCTACACGATTCCCGTCGAGCCCTACAAAGGGGGGATATTTGCTTTCTTCTTGTTTGTGTAACAACTTTATCTACTATGGAAGCTAATGATCTATCTTTACCTTCTTGTATTTCAGGACTACTTGAGGAATTCGAGGAGATTATGCCCGAAGAGATTCCCCCGGGACTACCCCCTATCCGAGGCATAGAACATCAGATTGACTTCATACCTTGATCAACCATTCCAAATCGGCATGCATATCGAGCTAACCCGGTGGAAACAAAGGAGCTACAAGCTCAAGTGGAGGATCTTTTGAGTAAGGGATACATTCGGGAGAGCTTGAGTCCATGTGTTGTACATGTGCTATTGGTACCCAAGAAAGATGGGAGTTGAAGGATGTGCGTCGACTACCGTGCCATCAACCAAATAACTGTAAGGTACCGGCATCCTATTCCTCATCTTGATGATATGTTAGATGAACTTCACGGTGCTACTCTTTTCTCTAAAATAAACCTTAGAAGTGGTTATCATCAGATTAGGATGCATGAGGGTGATGAATGGAAAACTACTTTCAAAACTAAGTATGGATTATATGAGTGGCTTGTAATGCCTTTTGGATTAACGAATGCACCTAGTACTTTTATGCACCTAATGAACCATGTCCTACCTGATTTCTTAGGTAAATTTGTTGTGGTGTATTTTGATGACATCTTAGTTTATAGTCGGACGTTGAAAGAGCATGTTGAACAATTGAGAAGTGTATTTCTTGTGCTTAAAGAACAACAATTGTTTGTAAACTTTAAGAAATGCCATTTTTGCTCAGAATCTGTGGTCTTTTTGGGTTTTGTGGAAGGGAAGGAAGGCTTGCGAGTGGATGAAGAGAAGACCAAGGCAATATTAGAATAGCCACGTCCTACTACGGTTCCTCACATACGGAGTTTTCTTGGACTTGTCGGGTTCTATAGGAGGTTAGTGCGGGACTTTAGCACCATTGCCGCCCCCCTCACCAAATTGACCAAGAAGGGCGTGCGATTTGAGTGGGGATCCGCTCAAGAGGAGTCCTTTATGATACTTAGAGAGCGGCTGAGCCATGCCCCCGTTCTTGTGCTTCCGGACTTCTCGAAAACTTTTGAAATAGAGTGTGACGCTTCGGGAATCGGGATTGGAGGAGTTTTGATGCAGGAGGGACGCCCCGTGACATACTTTAGCGAGAAACTGGGAGGAGCCACCTTGAACTACCCTACTTACGACAAGGAGTTATATGCCTTGGTTCGGGTCCTCCAGGTTTGGGAGCACTATCTTCTACCTCGTGAATTTGTTATACATTCTGACCACGAGTCGTTGAAGTATTTGAGAGGACAAGCCAAGTTGAACAAACGCCATGTACGATGGGTGGAATATATTGAGGCTTTTCCATATGTTGTGCGCTACAAGAAAGGAAAGGACAACATCGTGGCTGATGCGTTATCTCGTAGGTACACACTTCTATCTTCCTTAGATGCATGCGTTTTGGGTTTTGGACTTTTTCGTGATTTATATGCTCTTGATGAGGACTTCCGGGACATTTTTGCTCTTTGTTTGCGCTCTAGTAGTGACTCTCATGCTAGTAGTTATTACATTCATGATGAATATTTGTTTAAAGCTTCTAGGTTATGTTTGCCTTCTTGTTCTTTGAGAGCTTTGATTGTTTTAGAGGCCCATGGAAGGGGATTGATGGGTCATTTTGAGGTTACAAAGTGTTCGCTCCAAACGGTGTGTGCAAGCTTTAAATTTATAACCCTAGACTTAAGCTTAAAACAAGGATGCGAACCCGCAGTGTACGGGTCAATCGTAGTAAAAGCAAGAAAATTCCAGGGGTCGATCACAGGGACTTGGTGAAACAAAGTCCAATACGGTGTGCTAATGTCAATGCTAACCACAAGAGCAATCAATACAATCAAAGATGAATAAGATGTCAAATAAAGCAAACATGCAATTCTAGGGATTAAAGCATCTAGTTGTGTTTCTAACTCAAGATCTATAGATAAGCGGACAAAGCTGAGATTTTTGCGTGGGGAAGGCGTTACCAAAGTGGAGTAGATCACCGGGTAAGTCTCACTACACACTAATCCTAAACCGTAACTCCTATTACCGGGTAAGTCTCAAGGAATTAAGATAAAGAAATATAACCTCAAACTAACACACCATCTAAGGGAATAGAATCAACCTTTACCGGGTAAGTCTCAGGCTAACTCACAAAGATGGGATGGAAGCACACTCAAACCCCAATAAAGGATAAACCTTTATTACCTACACTTATGATCGTTGGTAAACAAACTAAGGAATTACCGGGTAAGTCTCATCCTAAGCTTGCATTGAACCAGGAAGGTATAATAAGAATAGGATTTAGCAAACTCTAACACTTAACTTTCTGTTTTAGGTCGGATAAGTCACCTCGGTCAGAAGAATTCCACCCCGGCCGAGATGTTCATCAACCGAACGAGATGCTTAGGGTTAAGGTTAAAGACTCGAACTTTCAGGATCCTACTGGAATCTAAGATTATTCTATCATTGTTTTTCCCACAACCTTCAGCCAATCACCCTAGAATCACACAAGGAAATTAGCCACTCATCATCATAATGAAAGTATTAAATATATGGGAAGAAGGTGAATATTTGAACAAAGAAGAATTTAATGAAAACACTTCAATAACTGAATCAAATATCACAAACAAAAGCGTTCCTTGGATAGCAATCCAACAAGACAAGACAATCAATGAAGGAATTGAAGACAATCTTACAAAACCCTTCAAAAAGCTATAGAAAGCTATAGTCTTCAATCTTCCTTCAACCTTCAAAAAGGTTCTTCAAAATCTCTCCCAACTTGGAGTATGCGGCTGCTGCGTATGTAGGATGTTAATCGATGTATGCAGCCTCCTCAAATTGTGGAAATCCAACCCTTTTTATAGGAAAATAAACCTCCAAAGATAATAAATCTTAAGAAGATATTATCCCATAAATATAGGTAAAATATATGATTCTGCATATCTCCTTCCTTCTAGAAGCTCAGCCCAAAAATATAAGATCACTTTCCAATTTTAAAAGATCTCAGCCAAGAATAAAATATTCTCGCCGCGTCCTAGGTATTCGCCTCGGTCGAGTCGGTGTCTCTGGATCGCCTCGGTCGAGGTGAACCTCTGGTCAACCGAGGTGATCTCACGACAGAATGTGAAATCTCTCAAAACTGGTCCAAAGTAAATCTTTAATCCATGGCTATGCCTCCTGAATGTAGCTCCAAATGACTCATGACTCCTTTTGCTCCTTTTTGATGCAAAACGTACCATATTACCTGCAATTACAACGAAACTAGGTGTAGACCTCGATTCTCGCAAAGGTAGATGAAATGGTAGTATAATCACATAATGTACATACAAACATGCAGATTATGAAAGATAAAACGTCCAAACAAACCCCAAAATATAAACTATAATTCATGCTATCAAAATACCCCATACTTAGCCCTTGCTTGTCCCCAAGCAAGTTCCTCATATAGAAATCAAGATAGAATGGATTATAAGTCAAGAAAATCAATGAAAAAGTCTTTCGAAAAATATTTTATGGTGTGCAACTATCATAGATCACTCTAAGAGAATACTTCCTGGAAATTAAAAACTCAATATGATCAAAACATTTTATAAATATAGGAAAGTTGTTCATCTTTGCATAAAATCATAGAATGTATAATAAATCATAATTATCAAAATTAATCATGTATAATCTAGTTTAAACCGCTAAGTCAATCAACAAGCTCAAGGTCTCAAGGGCTTCCCAAAAGAAAAGGTCAAGAAACGTGAAGGGTAGGGATGTATGTAAGGTAATGTGGTGCTAGAATCCGGGAAAAGGATGAACTTCACTTTCACTTTGACTTTCAACATCTTCCACCAATAAGCTTTGCTTATTTCACACTTTTTCTTTTACTTTACTTTTTTGGGATGCATGGATAGAGGTGCACAATAACCGAAGCCTAGGAAATCCGCAATCATCAATTTCTTGAGATGCATCAAACCCTTGATGCACATACCATGACCCGTTAGGAATATCGCTCAATCCGACTTTGGCAAGACACAAACACCCGGCTATGTGAATGGTGCCGAGTTACTCATCATCATGATTGACTTCCCCAAACCTATTATTGCCTTCTAACACTTTCACTTTCAGCCACTTCTCAACTTTAACTTGCTTTCACCACTTCGCTTGCTTCCAAATTCCCGGATAGGTAAAGGGAGGCAAAATGTATATGAGGGGCTAAGCATGATCAAGAAGAAGAAGAAGAAGAGAATGAATTGCCTTGGTCTTTCCAAGATGAATGTGAGAGAACTTATGCTGCGGTGTCAACCTTCAAATTCAACATAATTTGGATAAAAACAAAATATTAAACATGCCAATAATTTCAAACAAAGCATTTAGCAACTTAAACACATCATAAAACATTTCAAACACATAAAGAATTTAAAACCAGTCAGTAAACAAGATCTTCACTGAGATCATATCCAGATAAGTAACACAAAAATCGTTTTCGAAAACTCTCAGTTAACCTACCTCGGTCGAGATGTTCTTGGTTCAACCGAGGTGAAACACCTCGTTTTGCCAGAACTGTCCCGGTCGAGGTCGAAAAATTTTTTTAAAACCATTTTTTTTTTTTTCGGTTTCGACGTTTTTCTCAATCAAATAACCTGTAAGTATGCATGCAATCTCAGATAAACATATAAATGCAGAATGAAGCATAAATATGAAAATATCCGATATAATACATCATAAGTCAAATAATACATCAACTACCCCATACTTGAGACACACTGTCCCAGTGGGTCAAAATAAGTCTAAGGACAGGATACTCACCGAACATAGCTAAACTGCATGAAGAAGTAAGAAACAGCTCCTAGATAAGACCATCTCGGTTGGCGAAGCACATCTCGGTCGAGGCGTTCTGACAGTACCCGAGATGTATATCAATAAAGCTCGTTTTCTAAACTTCTCGAAATTTTGTTCTTCCAGTGTAGCTCCTGAACTGTGATCCTTCCTTTTGGAATACCTGGTTGTTGTCTAGAGGAAAACAAAAACAAAGCAACTATCTAATCTAAACTAGAAAACGGGAAAGAAAGCAATACCTTGGGTTGCCTCCCAAGAAGCGCTTGATTTAAGGTCGCTAGCTGGACCCTTCTCCATAGAATTACTCAATGTACCTTGAACACCATGGAGTGCTCATCACATCCATCATAAAATTCTTCCAAAGAGGTTCCGGTTCCTAATTTCACCGGCAAATGGTAAGATCTCCCACGTACAAGCTTGTACGGTTTGATTCTCACCGGAATCCTTCTAGACTTCCTGCACTTCAATGGGACATAATCTAGCCTTGCGTCCCATCCTTTCCTTGATCGAGAAAATAGTTTCTCGAGAATCATAGCAGCTTCCCCATCTATAGCTTGGGGATGGTACAGGGTCCTGAGCATGCGAGGGACCCCATACTTGAACAAGAGATACTTCATCGACTTAGCGGTGTAGTGTTTGCAAACTCCACTCCTTATAATCCAAGGAGCTTCTTCTTCCAACAATTTCAAGGAAGACTTCATCTTGATTTTAGGAGGTTCTTTCGGAAGAGACCTCCAACTTTCCGGTGCATTCCTGAAAAATTCAGAAACTTTAATAGGGAGTTCAAATAAAGTAGGAGAAGGCACCTTATAAAGTTCTCCAAAGCTTGGGTCAAGTTTCATGTTAGGTTGATAATCCACACATGAAATCTTTCCTAGCTCAGCTGGCCTTTCCTCCACCTTGACCACAGTCTCAGTAATTTGGTCAGGGTTCGCTGCATCTTCCACTTCTGGTTTTGCAGATTCTTCTTCCACCTCGGCCGAGGTCTCAACAGTCGGATCGGGATCCTCCACATCCTCCTCTTCCACAAAAACTTCAGGAGAAGCTTCCGGTCCGACCAGAGGAATGCTTGGAAAGTGTAACACTTCCTTATGCTCCTCTTCTGGCTTAGCATAGGATATGGTGCTTTCCTTGAGCTCCTCCACCTTCTTCATCAACTTCTCCAATCTTGATTCGAGAGAGTCTTCGAAAGGTTGCTCATAAATGTTTTTAGGGACATTCTTCTCATCCCATATCGCAAGTTCATGTTGAATGGCCTCTTCTCTTTCCCATTCATTGTTGAACCAATAGAAGGAGTACTTCTCCTCCAAGTATTCATAATGGTCCGCCCTAGCACTTTGTCTTGCTATCCAGGCTGGATCAAATGTAGTCATCGGAAATCCTGAAAACTACAAAACTCATAGAAAGAGTAGTTAGTAGCAACAGGGGCAAGTGCCCCGAAAGCAAACCGCAACCGGCTCGGTCTAGACCAAGTCCCCGGCAACGGCGCCAAAAACTTGTTCTTTGGCGAAACTCTGTTCCGTTGCCGGAACAAGAACTTCGCGTGTACCTAAGAACACAAATCTGCAAGAACACTCAAGTAGAATGATTAGTAGAAAAAGCAAGAACAATCCCCGGCAACGGCGCCAAAAACTTGTTCGCTCCAAACGGTGTGTGCAAGCTTTAAATTTATAACCCTAGACTTAAGCTTAAAACAAGGATGCGAACCCGCAGTGTACGGGTCAATCGTAGTAAAAGCAAGAAAATTCCAGGGGTCGATCACAGGGACTTGGTGAAACAAAGTCCAGTACAGTATGCTAATGTCAATGCTAACCACAAGAGCAAGTAATACAATCAAAGATGAATAAGATGTCAAATAAAGCAAACATGCAATTCTAGGGATTAAAGCATCTAGTTGTGGTTCCAACTCAAGATCTATAGATAAGCGGACAAAGCTGAGATTTTTGCGTGGGGAAGGCGTTTCTAAAGTGGAGTAGATCACCGGGTAAGTCTCACTACACACTAATCCTAAACCGTAACTCCTATTACCGGGTAAGTCTCAAGGAATTAAGATAAAGAACTATAACCTCAAACTAACACACCATCTAAGGGAATAGAATCAACCTTTACCGGGTAAGTCTCAGGCTAACTCACAAAGATGGGATGGAAGCACACTCAAACCCCAATAAAGGACAAACCTTTATTACCTACACTTATGATCGTTGGTACACAAACTAAGGAATTACCGGGTAAGTCTCATCCTAAGCTTGCTTTGAACCAGAAAGGTGTAATAAGAATAGGATTTGGCAAACTCTAACACTTAACTCTCAGTTTAGGGTCGGATAAGTCACCTCGGTCAGAAGAATTCCACCCCGGCCGAGATGTTCATCAACCGAACGAGATGCTTAGGGTTAAGGTTAAAGACTCGAACTTTCAGGATCCTACTGGAATCTAAGATTATTCTATCATTGTTTTTCCCACAACCTTCAGCCAATCACCCTAGAATCACACAAGGAAATTAGCCACTCATCATCATAATGAAAGTATTAAATATATGGGAAGAAGGTGAATATTTGAACAAAGAAGAATTTAATGAAAACACTTCAATAACTGAATCAAATATCACAAACAAAAGCGTTCCTTGGATAGCAATCCAACAAGACAAGACAATCAATGAAGGAATTGAAGACAATCTTACAAAACCCTTCAAAAAGCTATAGAAAGCTATAGTCTTCAATCTTCCTTCAACCTTCAAAAAGGTTCTTCAAAATCTCTCCCAACTTGGAGTATGCGGCTGCTGCGTATGTAGGATGTTAATCGATGTATGCAGCCCCTTTGCGCTGATAGCGGGTATAGCGTGATGTTGGAATTGTGGAAATCCAACCCTTTTTATAGGAAAATAAACCTCCAAAGATAATAAATCTTAAGAAGATATTATCCCATAAATATAGGTAAAATATATGATTCTGCATATCTCCTTCCTTCTAGAAGCTCAGCCCAAAAATATAAGATCACTTTCCAATTTTAAAAGATCTCAGCCAAGAATAAAATATTCTCGCCGCGTCCTAGGTATTCGCCTCGGTCGAGTCGGTGTCTCTGGATCGCCTCGGTCGAGGTGAACCTCTGGTCAACCGAGGTGATCTCACGACAGAATGTGAAATCTCTCAAAACTGGTCCAAAGTAAATCTTTAATCCATGGCTATGCCTCCTGAATGTAGCTCCAAATGACTCATGACTCCTTTTGCTCCTTTTTGATGCAAAACGTACCATATTACCTGCAATTACAACGAAACTAGGTGTAGACCTCGATTCTCGCAAAGGTAGATGAAATGGTAGTATAATCACATAATGTACATACAAACATGCAGATTATGAAAGATAAAACGTCCAAACAAACCCCAAAATATAAACTATAATTCATGCTATCAAAATACCCCATACTTAGCCCTTGCTTGTCCCCAAGCAAGTTCCTCATATAGAAATCAAGATAGAATGGATTATAAGTCAAGAAAATCAATGAAAAAGTCTTTCGAAAAATATTTTATGGTGTGCAACTATCATAGATCACTCTAAGAGAATACTTCCTGGAAATTAAAAACTCAATATGATCAAAACATTTTATAAATATAGGAAAGTTGTTCATCTTTGCATAAAATCATAGAATGTATAATAAATCATAATTATCAAAATTAATCATGTATAATCTAGTTTAAACCGCTAAGTCAATCAACAAGCTCAAGGTCTCAAGGGCTTCCCAAAAGAAAAGGTCAAGAAACGTGAAGGGTAGGGATGTATGTAAGGTAATGTGGTGCTAGAATCCGGGAAAAGGATGAACTTCACTTTCACTTTGACTTTCAACATCTTCCACCAATAAGCTTTGCTTATTTCACACTTTTTCTTTTACTTTACTTTTTTGGGATGCATGGATAGAGGTGCACAATAACCGAAGCCTAGGAAATCCGCAATCATCAATTTCTTGAGATGCATCAAACCCTTGATGCACATACCATGACCCGTTAGGAATATCGCTCAATCCGACTTTGGCAAGACACAAACACCCGGCTATGTGAATGGTGCCGAGTTACTCATCATCATGATTGACTTCCCCAAACCTATTATTGCCTTCTAACACTTTCACTTTCAGCCACTTCTCAACTTTAACTTGCTTTCACCACTTCGCTTGCTTCCAAATTCCCGGATAGGTAAAGGGAGGCAAAATGTATATGAGGGGCTAAGCATGATCAAGAAGAAGAAGAAGAAGAGAATGAATTGCCTTGGTCTTTCCAAGATGAATGTGAGAGAACTTATGCTGCGGTGTCAACCTTCAAATTCAACATAATTTGGATAAAAACAAAATATTAAACATGCCAATAATTTCAAACAAAGCATTTAGCAACTTAAACACATCATAAAACATTTCAAACACATAAAGAATTTAAAACCAGTCAGTAAACAAGATCTTCACTGAGATCATATCCAGATAAGTAACACAAAAATCGTTTTCGAAAACTCTCAGTTAACCTACCTCGGTCGAGATGTTCTTGGTTCAACCGAGGTGAAACACCTCGTTTTGCCAGAACTGTCCCGGTCGAGGTCGAAAAATTTTTTTAAAACCATTTTTTTTTTTTTCGGTTTCGACGTTTTTCTCAATCAAATAACCTGTAAGTATGCATGCAATCTCAGATAAACATATAAATGCAGAATGAAGCATAAATATGAAAATATCCGATATAATACATCAAAGGTCAAATAATACATCGAATAGTCAAATAAGTCAAGTAATACATCAACTACCCCATACTTGAGACACACTGTCCCAGTGGGTATAATAAAAGTCTGAATAAAAGAGGACTCACCGGATAAAGAGCCGAACTGCATAAAAATAAATAAATAAAGCCTGCAGCTCCTCAGAAGTCCTGATCCGGTGGTGGTGGTGGAATGTAGGGGAACTGAGCAGGATCATAGGGATAGCCCATGACATGCTGGAACTGTAGCTGAGCCATCATGTGCTGATGATGCTGCCGCTCCTGCATCTCCCGGATATCTAATGAAAGTGCAGCATAAGTGTCGATAACCTGATCCGTCAGGTCGTCGATCCGTCGGTGTGCTGCTCTGTCCCTAACTCTCTGCCTCCTGCGCCTAGCGGGCCTGACTGGAGAAGTCTCAGCTGGCGCCGGCTCAGTATCCTCCTCATCCTCATCAAGATCAATAATGGGAGGCGCGCTCGTCCCAGCAGTATCTGTCCCTGTGTCCATCGGGACGCCGCCTCCTCTCTCATCAATAGTCTCGTCGTCGTCATCCTCATCAGCCTCCTCAGCCTCCTCTGCAGCTGCAGCAGCAGCAGCTGCTCCATCTCTATAGTCCTCCATCAGCGGGACCCATGCTGCCTGCCAGAAATGCGGGTCGGCGACAGAGAACTGTGCAGACCATCTGATGCCCTGAGGCGCTGTCCGCTCCCATGGCATGGCAACGTAAGGTGTAGTCAGTCCACGGGGAACAAGAATCCTCCGCGTAATCATCTCCTGCAGACCCAGCGGCTTCGCAGCCGCCGCTAATGTGCAAACACTGAGGTCCATCCCGTGGTATGTGGCGATGTGGGTGACTAGACCTCCACAGCAGATATCTCCCTTCGCCTTGGCCTTGATCCTGTGCAGATCCTCCGCCAGGAGCAAGCCAAAGTCCGGGAAGCCGCCTGTGACCATGCAGTAAAGCGAGAAGAGCTCCCCCTGTCTGATCTTCTGGGGCGTCTCAGTACGCGCCAGAAGCATCTCACTGAATATCCGGTGGGCGAGTCTGAAGGCTGGGTGAAAGATGACTTTCTCCCTGGAATCACCAGGGCGCCATCTGTCTGCATGAGTGGTAATGTGGGCTATCTGTCCCCAAAACTCCCTAGCTACTGATCGGGAGGGAAAGTCTACAGCGGTAGGGGCGGGAAAGCCAAAGATCTCTCTCCAGATCTCTAATGGAACTAAAAAGTTCCGGCCCATCAGCCGGTACTTCACAGATCCCTCTGTGGGTAGGTAGGAGAAGGAGCTGACAAACTCGAGTGTCGGCTCTATGTAGGCTGGGGCTCGGACCTCAGTAAACTGGTCTAGCCCAACTGTGGCAATCATCCTCCTAAGGTCAGCATCTAACCCTAGGCAGTCGAAAGCGGACACATCCAGAAACCGCGGTGCGATGACTGGACGTCCAGCTATCCTCTCATAATCTACCCGGCATCTCTCGTGGATAACCGGGCGGTAGGGACGGGAAGAAGAAGGGGAAGGGGAGGGTGAAGATCTGTCTCTCAGGGCTAAACGGCGATCTGAACTGATTGTCACTAACACTCTGTCAGATCACCTCGGTTGACTGACAACCCTCAGAAATCACCTCGGTCGAGATGCAGGTCGACCGGACCGAGGCGTAGCAGTGTCGATTTCTATTCTCTGATTTTCAGTTCTTTTCCCCCTAAAATCACTACAATTGCTTCCTAAGGGGTACTTATGGGTTTCCTCAGCAAAATCAAGGGTAACCAAAGCCCAATAAGCAGTAAACGAGGAGTTAGGGTTTTTGAACCTTTTTCGCTTCGTTTCGGTCGAAAACACTCAGATTTCTTGCAGATCTGCAGTTGCAATCGACTCTTCTACCCTTTAATCGCGTTTTGGAAGGAGAAATCGTCGAAAACGAGCGAGAAACGGAGGAGAACGAGGTGTGCTGTCGCCGCGGTCGAAATAGGGTAAAAGTGAAAACTGTAAAATTTTTTCTTTTTATACTGTCACGAGGCCTGCTGTCACCTCGGTCGAGATGGTCTCGACTGGACCGAGGTGGTACGGACCGAGGCGGTTCTGCAGAAACCCTAGTCGCCTCGGTTGCTTCAAGAATCAACTCGGTCGAGGTGTTCTGACAGTGACCGAGGTGCCTCTTTCTTCTCAGAATCTCGAACTTCTGTCCATCCAGATGTGCTCCTTCCTGTTGTCTGTCCAGAACGCCAAAAACAAAGCAAAGCAAAGCAAAAACAAAAACTATCTAAACTAGACTAGAAAACGGGAAAGAAAGCAATACCTTGGGTTGCCTCCCAAGAAGCGCTTGATTTAAGGTCGCTAGCTGGACCATGATGCGTCTCAAAGGAGGTAGATCGGCGCGACCTCCTCAACCGGCGTTTCCGGTTGGTACTTCTTAAGTCTATGACCGTTGACCTTGAAGCTTCCGCTAGTTTCGCCCCATATCTCAACTGCACCATGAGGGAAAACATGTTTCACAACGTAAGGTCCGGTCCATCTAGATTTCAACTTACCTGGAAAAAGACGGAGGCGGGAGTTGAAGAGTAGAACTAAATCTCCTTCGTTAAGCTCCTTTGGAACGATACGCTTGTCATGCCATCTCTTCGTCCTTTCCTTGTAGATTTTGGCATTCTCATAGGCGTTCAAACGCAGCTCCTCCAGCTCGTTAAGTTCCAATAGTCGCTTCTCACCAGCATCCTTAATGTCAAAGTTCAACCATTTGATAGCCCAATACGCTTTGTACTCCAACTCAACGGGCAAGTGGCAAGATTTCCCATAGGTCTTCATTGGTTCTATCCTGACGACGCTCCATCATCGGTCAATTTCACCATTTTCCGTAGCTAACTAAAGATACACCAAATTATAAGGGGTGGTGCCTATGGGAGTCTTGAATGCGGTCCTGTACGCCCAAAGAGCATCGTCTAATTTCATGGACCAATCCTTTCTCGTTCTAGAGACGGTC
Organism: Fagopyrum esculentum; assembly: GCA_033239045.1. Lineage (NCBI taxonomy): Eukaryota > Viridiplantae > Streptophyta > Magnoliopsida > Caryophyllales > Polygonaceae > Fagopyrum > Fagopyrum esculentum. The sequence continues at coordinate 66,899,610 of BSUD01000008.1, read as the reverse complement.
TTCTCCAAAATCGCCTTGATTTCCCTGTTCGAGATCTCGACCTGTCCACTAGTTTGAGGGTGATAAGCGGTTGATACTTTGTGGGTTACCCCATACTTCGATAGAAGTGCCTTAAACTTCCGTTTGATGAAATGCGTTCCTCCATCGCTGATGATGATGCGTGGAGTTCCAAATCGTGGAAAGATAGTTCTATTCAAGAACTTCACAACCACCTTGGCGTCGTTAGTGGGAGAAGCGATGGCTTCAACCCATCTAGAGACGTAATCAACTGCAAGGAGAATGTAGAGGTTTCCTCCGGAGGATGGGAAAGGTCCCATGAAGTCAATCCCCCACACATCAAAGATTTCCACTTCTTGGATGTTGTTAAGTGGCATTTCGTTCCTCCTTGATAGGTTCCCTGTTCTTTGGCATGCATCACAAGAAACAACGAAAGATTGCACATCCTTAAATAATGTAGGCCAAAAGAAACCGGAACGTAATACCTTAGCGCATGTTTTATCGGTGCTAGCATGCCCTCCGCAAGGAAGTGAATGGCAATGCCTTATGACGCTATTAACTTCATCTTCCGGAATGCACCTTCGAAGCATCCCATCCGGTCCGCGCTTGAATAGCAGCGGCTCATCCCAGTAGTAATGTCGCACTTCCTTGAGGAATTTCTTCTTTTGGGAGTACGTCAATCCGGGCGGTATTTCCTGGCAAACAAGATAATTCACAATATCAGCATACCAAGGACCTTTATTATCAGAAAGTTGGTGGAGGGAATGATCCGCCAACTGTGGGTGAATGTCAGAGAAGGGAGTAGAAAAATTGTTATTCTCTGTAATCTCAGTCTGAATCGTCTCGCTGTCGACCTCGGTCGAGGCGCAAGGGCGTTGACCGAGGTGTTCTTCAGACGCCTCGCTCTGTCCAGAAAGCGCCTCGGTCGAGATACTGCTACTGGATCCGAGGCTGGAGATCTTCGTCTCCTGGATCAGCTTCTCAGTTTTAGCTCCTGGATCTTCTTCCAGTGCTTTCAAGCTCCGTATATCTGCATCACAAGAAGCATCTATACCTTCCTCCATTAAACTGAAGCTTATAACTCTTTCGAGTGGATCATTAATAAGGATAGAGCTCACAAATTCTCTTGATTCTTCTTCATCGTAGATGTTGAAGATATCATCAGTTAGTTGCTCCCCTTTCATGGCTGCAAGTAGCGCGAACTCCACCTCATCGCCGCCAACGTTGAATTTCAACTTGGCGTTCTTGCAATCCACGTTGCAACCCGAAGTTGCTAGAAATGGTCTCCCGAGAATGATAGGAACTGGATAATCTGCGGGAATGTCAAGTACGACAAAATCTATTGGTAGATAGAAGTTACCTAACTTGACCGGAACGTCCTCCAAAATGCCCACGGGATGGGTGATGGAGCGATCCGCCATGTAAAGTCGAATCTTGACCGGCTTGGGCTCTCCAAGACCGATCTTAATGCATAGCTCCAGCGGGATGATGCTCACGCTGGCTCCTAGATCGCAAAGGGCTTCACAAGTGACATCCCCAACTTGAATGGGAATGCAAAATGAGCCGGGATCTCTCAATTTAGGTGGCATCTTCTCCTTCATGATCTTTATGAGTTCCGAAGACTTAGATGTCATCCTAACTTCACCAACATCCTCCAGCTTCCTCTTCCTTGAAAGGATTTCTTTTAAGAACTTCCCATAGGCGGGCATACCTAAAATAGCATCAAGGAAAGGAATATTAATATGGAGCTTATTCATCAAGTCAAGGAACTTACCAAAGTGCTTGTCAAGATGTGCTCTGGCTCTGGACTGGGGGAATGGAAGTGGTGGTTTATATGCAGGAGGTGGAACATAAGCTTCTGTCGTTCCTCCTACTTTCTGTTGTACCGCCTCGGTTGGCATCTCGGTCGAGGTGTTCTTCGACTGGATCTGGACCGAGGTGGTCTGCGTCGAGCGAGGTACTGGATCTGCAGTTTTGAGTCCACTCCTCGTCGTGATGGCCATGCACTGGCCCTTAGGGTTAGTTTCCGTCTTTGCTGGAAGCTTCCCTGGATCTCTTGGCGCTTCATTCGCCCTATTAGCAAGTTGTTGTTCGAAGGACTTTTGGGCCCTCGAAAATGAAGTCATAGAATTCTCCATAGCATTAAGCTTGATCAAGATTGCCTCCAGGACTGCGTCCTTCTTTTCCGGCTGAGACGAACTTGATCCTTGCCCTTGGCTCTTCAATGGAGTAGAAGAAGAAGAAGAAGGAGAAGAGAGGAAAGGGTTAGAGGAATCATTAGAGTTGGAGTTTGAATGATTGTTACCGTTGTTTTGGTTATTCGCCCTCCAATTGTTGCTATTGGATCCTCTATTGTTGTTGTAGTTGTTGTTTCGGGGTCCGTTGTTGTTACGGTACCCGTTATTGTTGTTGTTGTTGTTCCTTTGCCCTTGCTCTTCCTTCTTAGTTTGAGCCATCAATAGCTCCTTCAATTGCTTCACGTCGTTCTTCAAGGACGTGAGTTGGTTGTTGTTGGGTTGAGTCTCTTGAAAGTTGACTCTTTTAACTCCACCTTCAGCTCCTTGGTGGGTATACTTCTCCATATGTAAGGCCTGCTTCTCAATAAAGTCCCAAGCCTCGTCAACCGCCATGTCCATGAATGTACCGGCGGAGAGTAGTTGGAGATTGAACTGGGTGTTTCCGTCCAGCCCCTTGAAGTAGATCTCCAACAACTCGATCTTTGGAATCCCATGATGTGGGCAATCCAAAAGGATATCCTTGAACCGCTCCCATGATTTGGACAAGCTCTCCTTGTCCTTCATGATGAAAGCATTGATCTTCCCTCTCATTTCAGCAGTCTTTGAGGGGGGGAAAAATTTGGTCAAGAATTCCGTAGTCATCTCTTCCCATGTGCTGATCTTTCCTGCAGGGAGAGATTGATACCAAGTAAGAGCTCTATCTTTAAGAGAAAAGTAGAAAGGTCTTAGCTTGTAGTTGTTATTTTCAATTCTGGGAGGTCGCAAGGTCTCCATCAAGATCTCGTAGTTTTGAAGATGTTGATGCGGCGACTCCTTCTCCAGCCCTCCGAATTGACATTGGCGAATCATGGCTAGAACTTGCGGTCGAAGTTCGTAGTCATGATCCGCTGGATCTCCTAGGTTCACTCCTGGACGCCTCAGCTGTTGATTAGGGTCCATCCTTTGACCTAGGGTTTGTGGAATTCCTGCAAGAAGAACATCTCGGACTGGCATCCGAAGTGGATGTACATCGGCCGGGGCGTCAGGTACTGGAATCTGCCTCGGTCGAGGATCAACTACTGGATCCTGCATCGGTCGAGGTTGAATCTGGTTCCGAATTGCTGCAATCTCAGCTTCGATTGCTGCAGTCCTGGCCTGATTCTCCTCTTTCTCTTGCCTTAGCTCTTCCTTACTGAGACGTAGCAGCTCCTGCGTCTCTCTCAACTGGGCCGCAAGATCGTGATCGTCTTGTTGGGCCATTTTCGCTTCTCTTAAGCGTCTCTTGTATGTCTTTTCTGGTTCGGGATCGTAAGGAACGATTTCCTTCCCAGTGCGGGTTCTTCGCATATACCTAAGAAAGAACCTGCGAAAGTCACTCAAGTAGAGTGGTTAGACAAAAAGGGGGCAAATGCCCCAAGAGAAAACCGTACCGGCTTGGTCTAGACCAAGTCCCCGGCAACGGCGCCAAAAACTTGTTCGCTCCAAACGGTGTGTGCAAGCTTTAAATTTATAACCCTAGACTTAAGCTTAAAACAAGGATGCGAACCCGCAGTGTACGGGTCAATCGTAGTAAAAGCAAGAAAATTCCAGGGGTCGATCACAGGGACTTGGTGAAACAAAGTCCAATACGGTGTGCTAATGTCAATGCTAACCACAAGAGCAATCAATACAATCAAAGATGAATAAGATGTCAAATAAAGCAAACATGCAATTCTAGGGATTAAAGCATCTAGTTGTGGTTCTAACTCAAGATCTATAGATAAGCGGACAAAGCTGAGATTTTTGCGTGGGGAAGGCGTTACCAAAGTGGAGTAGATCACCGGGTAAGTCTCACTACACACTAATCCTAAACCGTAACTCCTATTACCGGGTAAGTCTCAAGGAATTAAGATAAAGAAATATAACCTCAAACTAACACACCATCTAAGGGAATAGAATCAACCTTTACCGGGTAAGTCTCAGGCTAACTCACAAAGATGGGATGGAAGCACACTCAAACCCCAATAAAGGATAAACCTTTATTACCTACACTTATGATCGTTGGTAAACAAACTAAGGAATTACCGGGTAAGTCTCATCCTAAGCTTGCATTGAACCAGGAAGGTATAATAAGAATAGGATTTAGCAAACTCTAACACTTAACTTTCTGTTTTAGGTCGGATAAGTCACCTCGGTCAGAAGAATTCCACCCCGGCCGAGATGTTCATCAACCGAACGAGATGCTTAGGGTTAAGGTTAAAGACTCGAACTTTCAGGATCCTACTGGAATCTAAGATTATTCTATCATTGTTTTTCCCACAACCTTCAGCCAATCACCCTAGAATCACACAAGGAAATTAGCCACTCATCATCATAATGAAAGTATTAAATATATGGGAAGAAGGTGAATATTTGAACAAAGAAGAATTTAATGAAAACACTTCAATAACTGAATCAAATATCACAAACAAAAGCGTTCCTTGGATAGCAATCCAACAAGACAAGACAATCAATGAGGGAATTGAAGACAATCTTACAAAACCCTTCAAAAGCTATAAAAAGCTATAGTCTTCAATCTTCCTTCAACCTTCAAAAAGGTTCTTCAACAACTCCCAACTTGGAGTATACTGCGCTGCTGCGTATGTAGGATGTTAATCGATGTATGCAGCCTCCTCAAATTGTGGAAAATCAACCCTTTTTATAGGAAAATAAACCTCCAAAGATAATAAATCTTAAGAAGATATTATCCCATAAATATAGGTAAAATATATGATTCTGCATATCTCCTTCCTTCTAGAAGCTCAGCCCAAAAAATATAAGATCACTTTCCAATTTTAAAAGATCTCAGCCAAGAATAAAATATTCTCGCCGCGTCCTAGGTGTTCGCCTCGGTCGAGTCGGCGTCTCTGGATCGCCTCGGTCGAGATGAATCTCTGGTCAACCGAGGTGACTCATAACTGAATGTAGAATCTCTCAAAACTGGTCCAAAGTAAATCTTTAATCCATGGTTGTGCTTCCTGAATGTAGCTCCAAATGACTCTTGACTCCTTTTGCTCCTTTTTGATGCAATACGTACCATATTACCTGCAATTACAACGAAACTAGGTGTAGACCTCGATTCTCGCAAAGGTAGATGAAATGGTAGTAAAATCACATAATGTACATACAAACATGCAGATTATGAAAGATAAAACGTCCAAACAAACCCCAAAATATAGACTATAATTCATGCTATCAAAATACCCCATACTTAGCCCTTGCTTGTCCCTAAGCAAGTTCCTCATATAGAAATCAAGATAGAATGGATTATAAGTCAAGAAAATCAGTTAAAAGTTTTTTTTCAAAAACATTTTATGGTGTGAAACTATCATAGATCACTCTAAGAGAATACTTCCTGGAAATTAAAAACTCAATATGATCAAAACATTTTATAAATATAAGAAAGTTGTTCATCTTTGCATAAAATCATAGAATGCATAATAAATCATAATTATCAAAATTAATCATGTATAATCCAGTTTAAACCGCTAAGTCAATCAACAAAGCTCAAGGTCTCAAGGGCTTCCCAAAAGAAAAGGTCAAGAAACGTGTAGGGTAGGGATGTGTGTAAGGTAATGTGGTGCTAGAATCCGGGAAAAGGATGAACTTCACTTCCACTTTGACTTGCAACATCTTCCACCAATAAGCTTTGCTTATCTCACACCTTTTTTTTCTTTTTACTTTACTTTTTGGGATGCATGGACAGAGGTGCACAATAACCGAAGCCTAGGAAATCTGCAATCATCAATTTCTCGAGATGCATCAAACCCTTGATGCACATACCATGACCCGTTAGGAATATCGCTCAATCCGACTTTGGCAAGACACAAACACCCGGCTATGTGAATGGTGCCGAGTTACTCATCTTCATGATTGACTTCCCCAAACCTATTATTGCTTTCTAACACTTTCACTTCCAGCCACTTTCTCAACTTTAACTCCACTTGCTTTTACTACTTCGCTTGCTTCCAAATTCCCGGATAGGTAAAGGGAGGCAAAATGTATATGAGGGGCTAAGCATGATCAAGAAGAAGAAGAAGAAGAGAATGATTTGCCTTGGTCTTTCCAAGAAGAAAGTGAGAGAACTTAACCTGCGGTGTCAACCTTCAAATTCAACATAATTTGGATAAAAACAAAGTATCAAACATGCTAATAATTTCAAACAAAGCATTTAGCAACTTAAACATATTATAAAACCTTTCAAACACATAAAGAATTTAAAACCAGTCAGTAAACAAAATCTTCACTGAGATCATATCCAGATAAGTAGCATAAAATCGTTTTCGAAAAATTTCTGTTACGCACCTCGGTCGAGATGTTCTTAGGTCAACCGAGGTGAAACGCCTCGTTTGGCCAATACTGACTCGGTCGAGGTCAAATTTTTTTTTTTTAAAACCAGTTTTATTTCAGTTTCGACGTTTTTCTCAATCAATTAACATGTAGGTATGCATGTAATATCAGATAATCATATAAATGCATAAGTGAAGCATAAATAAAATATCCGATAAGATAGAGTCATCCATCACATAAGTGTCAAATAATACACAAATACCCCATACTTGAGGCACACTGTCCCAGTGGGTTAAAATAAGTCTAAGGACAGGATACTCACCGAACATAGCTAAACTGCATGAAGAAGTAAGAAACAACTCCCAGATAAGACCATCTCGGTTGGCGAAGTACATCTCGGTCGAGGTGTTCTGACAGTACCCGAGATGTATCTCAGTAAAGCTCGTTTCCTCAACTTCTCGAAATTTTGTTCTTCTAGTGTAGCTCCTGAACTGTGATCCTTCCTTTTGGAATACCTGGTTGTTGTCTAGAGGAAAACAAAAACAAAGCAACTATCTAAACTAAACTAGAAAAAGGAGAAGAAAGCAATACCTTGGGTTGCCTCCCAAGAAGCGCTTGGTTTAAGGTCGCTAGCTGGACCCTACGGCATGGGATTACTCAATGCACTTCGAATGTCATGGAGTGCTCATCACATCCGTAAAAATCTTCCAAGAAGGTTCCGGTTCCTAACTTCACCGGCAAATGGTAAGATCTCCCACGTACAAGCTTGTACGGTTTGATTCTCACCGGAATCCTTCTAGCCTTCCTGCACTTCAATGGGACATAATCTAGCCTTGTGTCCCATCCTTTCCTTGATCGAGAAAACAGCTTCTCGAGAATCCTAGTAGCTTCCCCATCTTTAGCTTGGGGATGGTACAAGGTCCTTAGCATGCGAGGGACCCCATACTTGAACAAGAGACACTTCATCGCCTTAACGGTGTAGTGCTTGCAAACTTCACTCCTTATAATCCAAGGAGCATCTTCTTCCAACAGTTTCATGGGAGGTTTCATCTTGATTTTAGGAGGTTCTTTCGGAAGAGACCTCCAACTCTCCGGTGCATTCCTGAAAAATTCAAAAATTTTAATAGGGAATTCAAATGAAGTAGGAGAATGTACCTTGCAAAGTTCTCCAAAGCTTGAGACAAGTTTCGTGTTGGGTTGATAATCCACCCACGAAACCTCTCTCAGTTCCGCTGGTCTTTCTTCCACCTTGACCACAATCTCAGTAATTTGGCCAAGGTTCTCTGCATCTTCCACTTCTGATTTTGTAGATTCTTCTTCCATCTCGGCCGAAATCTCTTCCACCTCGACCGAGGTCTCAACAGTCAGATCGAATTCTTCCACATCCCCCTCTTCTACAAAAGCTTCAGGAGAAACTTCCGGTTCGACCAAAGGAATGCTTGGAACGTGCAACACTTCCTTATGCTCCTCTTTCGGCTTAGCATAGGATAGGGTGCTTTCCTTGAGCTCCTCCACCTTCTTCATCAACTTCTCCAATCTTGATTCGAGAGAGTCTTCAAAAGGTTGCTCATAAATGTTTTTAGGGACATTCTTCTCATCCCATATCGCAAGTTCATGTTGAATGGCTTCTTCTCTTTCCCATTCATTGTTGAACCAATAGAAGGAGTACTTTTCCTCCAAGTATTCATAATTGGTCCGCCCTAGCACTTTGTCTTGCTATCCAGGCTGGATCAAATGTAGTCATCGGAAATCCTGAAAACTACAAAACTCATAGAAAGAGTAGTTAGTATCAACAGGGGCAAATGCCCCAAGAGAAAACCGTACCGGCTTGGTCTAGACCAAGTCCCCGGCAACGGCGCCAAAAACTTGTTCGCTCCAAACGGTGTGTGCAAGCTTTAAATTTATAACCCTAGACTTAAGCTTAAAACAAGGATGCGAACCCGCAGTGTACGGGTCAATCGTAGTAAAAGCAAGAAAATTCCAGGGGTCGATCACAGGGACTTGGTGAAACAAAGTCCAATACGGTGTGCTAATGTCAATGCTAACCACAAGAGCAATCAATACAATCAAAGATGAATAAGATGTCAAATAAAGCAAACATGCAATTCTAGGGATTAAAGCATCTAGTTGTGGTTCTAACTCAAGATCTATAGATAAGCGGACAAAGCTGAGATTTTTGCGTGGGGAAGGCGTTACCAAAGTGGAGTAGATCACCGGGTAAGTCTCACTACACACTAATCCTAAACCGTAACTCCTATTACCGGGTAAGTCTCAAGGAATTAAGATAAAGAAATATAACCTCAAACTAACACACCATCTAAGGGAATAGAATCAACCTTTACCGGGTAAGTCTCAGGCTAACTCACAAAGATGGGATGGAAGCACACTCAAACCCCAATAAAGGATAAACCTTTATTACCTACACTTATGATCGTTGGTAAACAAACTAAGGAATTACCGGGTAAGTCTCATCCTAAGCTTGCATTGAACCAGGAAGGTATAATAAGAATAGGATTTAGCAAACTCTAACACTTAACTTTCTGTTTTAGGTCGGATAAGTCACCTCGGTCAGAAGAATTCCACCCCGGCCGAGATGTTCATCAACCGAACGAGATGCTTAGGGTTAAGGTTAAAGACTCGAACTTTCAGGATCCTACTGGAATCTAAGATTATTCTATCATTGTTTTTCCCACAACCTTCAGCCAATCACCCTAGAATCACACAAGGAAATTAGCCACTCATCATCATAATGAAAGTATTAAATATATGGGAAGAAGGTGAATATTTGAACAAAGAAGAATTTAATGAAAACACTTCAATAACTGAATCAAATATCACAAACAAAAGCGTTCCTTGGATAGCAATCCAACAAGACAAGACAATCAATGAAGGAATTGAAGACAATCTTACAAAACCCTTCAAAAAGCTATAGAAAGCTATAGTCTTCAATCTTCCTTCAACCTTCAAAAAGGTTCTTCAAAATCTCTCCCAACTTGGAGTATGCGGCTGCTGCGTATGTAGGATGTTAATCGATGTATGCAGCCCCTTTGCGCTGATAGCGGGTATAGCGTGATGTTGGAATTGTGGAAATCCAACCCTTTTTATAGGAAAATAAACCTCCAAAGATAATAAATCTTAAGAAGATATTATCCCATAAATATAGGTAAAATATATGATTCTGCATATCTCCTTCCTTCTAGAAGCTCAGCCCAAAAATATAAGATCACTTTCCAATTTTAAAAGATCTCAGCCAAGAATAAAATATTCTCGCCGCGTCCTAGGTATTCGCCTCGGTCGAGTCGGTGTCTCTGGATCGCCTCGGTCGAGGTGAACCTCTGGTCAACCGAGGTGATCTCACGACAGAATGTGAAATCTCTCAAAACTGGTCCAAAGTAAATCTTTAATCCATGGCTATGCCTCCTGAATGTAGCTCCAAATGACTCATGACTCCTTTTGCTCCTTTTTGATGCAAAACGTACCATATTACCTGCAATTACAACGAAACTAGGTGTAGACCTCGATTCTCGCAAAGGTAGATGAAATGGTAGTATAATCACATAATGTACATACAAACATGCAGATTATGAAAGATAAAACGTCCAAACAAACCCCAAAATATAGACTATAATTCATGCTATCACAAAGACTTTAGGCATATTGAGGGAACACTTTTATTGGCCTAAGATGAGAAGTGATGTTGAGAAATGTTGTGCTAGTTGTGTACCTTGTCGTAAGGCTAAGTCTAGGGCTAACCCTCATGGATTATACTTACCCTTGCCTATTGCTAGCTTTCCTTGGGAAGACATTTCCATGGATTTTGTCCTAGGATTACCTCGTTCTAGGAGAGGACATGATTTCATTTTTGTGGTTGTTGATAGGTTTTCTAAGATGGCGCATTTTATTGCTTGTAGTAAATCTGATGATGCGTCAAATGTGGCTAACCTTTTCTTTGAGCATATTGTTAAGCTGCATGGGATACCTAGGTCAATTGTGTCAGACCGAGACACTAAGTTCCTTAGCTATTTTTGGAAGACACTTTGGGCCAAGATGGGGACGAAGTTGTGTTTTTCGACTTCTTGTCATCCCCAAACGGATGGACAAACTGAGGTAGTAAACCGGACTCTTGGCACTTTGCTTCGTACTATGATGGATACTAACTTGTGCAGGTGGGAGGATTGTTTGCCCTTTGTGGAGTTTGCATATAACAGGGCTATTCATTTGGCGACCAAGAAGTCCCCTTTTGAAATTGTTTATGGCAAGAATCCTCTTACTCCGCTGGATTTGACTCCTCAACCGGCTCCACAACCTGTTAATGTGGATGGGCAATCTAGAGTTGAGTTTGTGAAAGGTTTGCATGAGCGGGTCCGAATCCAATTAGAAAAACGTACCGAGCAATATGTCAACCAAGCCAACAAAGGGCTCCGGGAAATACCCTTCATGGAGGGAGACCTCGTGTGGGTCCATTTGAGGAAGGATCGCTTTCCTTCTATTCTACAATCTAAGCTCAACCCACGAGCGGATGGTTCTTTACAGGTCCTCGAGAAGATTAACGATAACGCATATCGCATTGAGCTTCCCACTAAGTATGGTGTCCATAATGTGTTTAACGTCTCTGATTTGTCTCCTTTTTATGTAGGTGATGAGGTCGAGGATGCGGAGAACGAGTCGGCGGATTCGGGTCGAATCCTTTCCAAGAAGGAGGGGATGATGTGAGCCCACCGAACTTAAGCAACGAGACCAATGTGATAGCACCAAGATTAACACCACCTATCACTCGAGCTAGAGCCCGCATGCCAGGCCAAAGCACTTTGATCTACCACCCTTTCGGAGCCCCGACATTTGAGGACGTCCATGACTATCACTTAGTGAACATACTTGAGGCGATTGAGGATGCCGGATCACTTTAAAACCTTAGACGTAACTTTTTTTTTATGTGTTATGCTTGATTTTTATTTCAAGGGATTAAAACCACTTTTATTTGGGATTCTTTTCAGCCACGTTTTTTATCCTTGAAGCTTTAATTGGCCGGCCATATTTATGGTTTTTAGGCCATTTATTTGCTTGAAGTTGTTGGTTGAAAGACCCTATGTTTGCCTTCATTTAATGCACAACTCTTGAACTACTTGTAAGTTATTATTGTGGGGAGTTGGTTGATAACACGATTTATGACTTAGATTTAGACACTCATTTAGATAGATTTTCCGCTCATTCATGCATGGTTTAGCATTAGTTCACGGCGTTTGCACTCAAATCACGTATTTTGTCGAGATAGACGTCTACTCGGACTTTTGCTTGCTTTGTAGGTATTTTGGGAGATTTAAGAGCCTAATCGATACATCCGAGGATCATTCCTCGAGATGACACACTTCCGGACTCATTGGAATGCAAGCGAAGGGCTAAGGAGGACTCATGGGACCTTGCCAACACAAGCCATGCACCAAATCATGACTTAACGAGCCTAGGAGAAGCTTCTGGACCAAACCACGGTCTGGACCAAGACCACGGCCGTGGACTTGCCCGTGATTCTTGCCACGACCACATCGACAGCTGGCCACGATCTCTTCCATTGCTCTTGCATCTTAGTGGGTATTTAAAGGATTTTGCAAGCTGTAATTGGGGATCCTTCTCCCCTCTTTTGACCTACCTTTCTTCCCCAAAACATTTGGCCATTGTTGCCTCTCTTCCAAGCACCCATTAGGGGTGTTCTTGGAAGAGATTAGTGTAGATTCTCGTTTTAGAGTGAGATTAGAGTGGATTTGAGAGAGAACTTCATTGTTGACAACTTGGATTAGCTCTTGGAGCCTTGTAAGGATTTGGTAATTTCTATTCCATGCTTTTAATGTCTTTTCTTTGGATTGTTCTTCTTCATTTGACCATGACTTGCAAGCATGCTTTATTTGTGGAGATTGATCTTGAAATGAATGTTGTTGGCTAGATAGATTGCGATTCTAGGGGAAGGAAAGAAGGGTTATGACTAGGACCATGATAGGATGAACTTAGATTTTACCCTTGGATGACTCTTGTTCTTGAAATCCTAGTGTTTGTTGAGCTAATTCTATCCTAGGGAGACATAAAGTTAGCAACTAAGTGTTTAGAAGAGACTTATCCGGTGATTCTTACTCTTAGATTCAAAAGATGACAAACCCTAGGTAGTGGTGAGCCTCACAAGCCGCCATTGGACTAAGTGTGCTAGGATGGTTGTTTAGGACTTCCCTTTCTGAGACTTACCCGGTAAGGATAGGTTAGACCCCTAGGTAACAATCCGGTTTGTGCAGAATTCCTATCCTTAGGTTCTTAGAGACTTACCCGGTAATGAGACCTTAGGAATGGACTAGTGGACCATGAGACCTACCCGGTAATTGATCCCAATCTAGAAACGCTTAATCCCAACATATCATAGTTAATCCGAGGAATGAATAGAAAGCTTGAGTCTATGCCATAACCGGACTTCCAAACTCTAGAATCCGCTTTGTTATTTCCATTTTCCTATCTTTTGTGTTAGTGTGTGTGTTTGTGTTGCTTGATTGTGTTCACATACTTGTGATCTTTGTTTGATCACCCAAAACCCTCCAAAAACATTGTGTTTTCCATTTTCTTTATTCCTCATCTTATCTTAGTCTAGATTTACACTATTTTCAATCATTGAATGACTTAGTTTCACCTCAGTCCTTGTGTTCGACCTCGGAATACTTTCCTTTCTACAAAACGACCCGTACACTGCGGGTTTCGCTAGGTAGATTAGGATTTAGTTCGAGTTTATAAATGTAAAGCTTTTTGTGCTACATCCTAGCGTGAACAAGTTTTTGGCGCCGTTGCCGGGGACTAGGTTAAGATTAACTCATTTGCTTTTGATTGTTTTTAGTGTTTATCTTTCTTGTTACTTTTGATCTTGTGTTGTTTCTGTCTTTCCCTTTTGATGTTTGCCATGGACGGATTGTACCTCCAAGACGACCTTGACAACATGGAGTATGAGGAGTGGATGAAAGGCCAAGATCTAGGACCTCTCCATGATGAGTTTGAGTATTGGGAGGAGTTCAATGTCTATCATGAGTCCCATGATCAAGCTCACATGATTACATTACCTCATGAGGAACCTCACCATCAACTTCATGAAGATCGATTGGAATCAATGCTAGAGAAAATGTTGAGGAAGATGGATGATCTAGAAAGCAACCTTGTTTCCATTTCTAGTTCCCACATGGAGCTTGAAGCGGAAGTATGTCATCAAGAGGAGGTTCACTATGAGGGGATCCAAGGATTGCCTGATTCAACCATAGCCAATAGAAGCCTTGAGGAAGAGTTGAATGAAGCTTGGGAGAAATTGAGGCTAAGGGATTTGGCCCTGAAGGAAGAAAGGAGATTGAATACCGAGAGAGAAGAACAAATGAGGAGGGAGATTGAGGAGATTAGGAATGCTCTTATGCTAGGAGATCCTACCATTCTTCAAAATTTACCTCCATCTCCTTCACCTTTAGAGGAGTGCAATGAAGTATTCTCATCCCATGACATCCTTGCCATCAACCCCGGAACCATACATGAAGAGCTCACTTGGAACGGATGCAACAGAGTGAACCACGGCCGTGGAGGACAAACCACGCCCGTGGAAGGTTCTGTCCTAGTCGATCCTAAACTAATTTCAGCTCCTTCCGATCCTTCCTTGCTTGCTCGGAGTACACACGAAGATTGGAGCCCCTTTCCTAAGGATTCTCCATTATTGAATGAAGAAAGCAAGCATGATGGATCCATGATGGTTATGAAGTACTTCAATGAAGGATTATTTCCAAGAATCGGCTTTCCTCGGATCATAGAGAATGAGGATGACAAGCACTTCACCGGAGTAACCGCGGAGTATAAGTTGCCTAAGTATGGGGTGGCACCTATGGTTGCAACTCTATACTATCATCAAAGAAGCGGTGATGACGGAGTCTACCACTCACCGGTGAAGAGAGAACTTAAGGCTTATTTGGGCATCAAGTGGCCCTTGCTTGTCATCATGGATTCCGGAAAGAGATGGTTGCTTGGACTCCTCAAGCAAACCGTGGTATTCGAGGTGGATTGACATATCCATGGAGTTTGGTCAAGCTAATGACCTAAAATAAGTGCTTAATGGGAGGCAACCCATTGGTACAACTCTTTCCCTTTTCTCTTTTGTTTTTACTTTTCCTTTTGCTTTTGTGTGTTTTTGTGTTTTGTGTTTGTGGTAGATTTTAGGTAATGAGGAAGCCTTGCAAGGCGAGTTGATGACGATGATTCCGTTTACAAACATGGGTGGAGCAGACGTGAGGCTTGGACGGCTTGAGGTGTCTTGTTAGATGGAAGAGCTCCCATCTCACATATACCTTGGCGCGGGTCTCGATGCCGGAATGATTATGAAGAGCTCTCTACCATGCTTAATCGATCATCCATCACCACCACTCCACACGAGTTCATCCCAAATACCGAAGCAAACCATTTTACATTGTGAGAACCTTCTTTCACTCTCTTTACTTGAATACCACATTGGGGACAATGTGTTTCTAAGTATGGGGTGGGGTTTGCATGATCTTTTGCATGACTAGCAGCTAGAGTAGTTTCTTTTTAGCCACATGTTTTATTATATCTTGCATTGTACATACATATTTCCAAAATTCCAAAAAATCAGAAAATTTAAAAAAAAATTTTTGTGCTTTCTAGGCTTGGATATGACCCTAATGAATGAACCTTGTCTTGTGGATTGGCTATGGATGGCCTTGTGTGTTTAATTGATGATGCATATGTGGACTTGAAATACTTATCTTGAATTCCATGAATGACTTGTGATGATGATGCTTGCCTTGATTTAATTGAGGATTGAAAGTCGAAATTGCATGCTAGTTCTTGCACATCAATTAGGAGTGATTAAGGCAATTCATCTTCCTCTACTTCTCATCTTGATCATGTTGCTTGAGCACCTCAATTGAGATAAATTTGACCTCTTTTGACCCATCCGGGAATAGGAGCATGTTAGTGTGTTGAAGTGTGTGAAAAGCAAGTGTGGGGTGAAGTTGTTGATTGAAGGGAATGTCATGAATGAAGTGCTGAAATTGTTGTGAAAGTGTAGCCAAAAATATAGGTTTGGGGACATCGGTTTAAATGACAAGTAACTCGGCACACTTCACATGATCGGGTGTTGGTGCCTTGCCAAAGTCAAATAAACCGATAGTCCTAACGATCTTTGGTATGTGTGCCCGGTGTGGATGCACCTCGAAAAATAGAAAAAGCCCGAGGATGGCTAATCACCAAGGTTTCGGCTTTTGTACACCAATGTCATTGTCTCAAAAATAAAAGAAAAGAAAGAAAAAAAAATGAAGAAAAATATACACTTGAGGGAAGTTGATAAGAAATGTGAAGTTGTGGTTGTTTAGTTCCTTTCCCGGATTAGCATCACATAGCCTAGAAAATTCCCACCTAATCACAACGTTTCTTGGCCTTCTATTTTACAAATCCTTTTGACCTACTTGCATGTGTGTAAGACTAAGTGATTTAGATTGGATATACTCATGATCATCTTGACTTCTTCATCTTTACATTTCATTGCATGCTATCAAGTTAAGTGTAATTGTCTTTCCATGCTTTCATTTATTTGATACATAATTGCTTGTCCATTGCCATGAAACATGACAATGAAGGTGATCCAATATTAGAAGCACAACTCAAAAAAGATTTTGCCATTTTTCTGCATACATAAATCATGTCATCTCTTAGTCTATAGTTCGGAATTTGCTCGGGGACGAGCAAACCTTAAGTATGGGGTATTTTGATAACACGATTTATGACTTAGATTTAGACACTCATTTAGATAGATTTTCCGCTCATTCATGCATGGTTTAGCATTAGTTCACGGCGTTTGCACTCAAATCACGTATTTTGTCGAGATAGACATCTACTCGGACTTTTGCTTGCTTTGTAGGTATTTTGGGAGATTTAAGAGCCTAATCGATACATCCAAGGATCATTCCTCGAGATGACACACTTCCGGACTCATTGAAATGCAAGCGAAGGGCTAAGGAGGACTCATGGGACCTTGCCAACACAAGCCATGCACCAAATCATGACTTAACGAGCCTAGGAGAAGCTTCTGGACCAAACCACGGTCTGGACCAAGACCACGGCCGTGGACTTGCTTGTGATTCTTGCCAGGACCACATCGACAGCTGGCCACGATCTCTTCCATTGCTCTTGCATCTTAGTGGGTATTTAAAGGATTTTGCAGGCTGTAATTGGGGATCCTTCTCGTCTCTTTTGACCTACCTTTCTTCCCCAAAACATTTGGCCATTGTTGCCTCTCTTCCAAGCACCCATTAGGGGTGTTCTTGGAAGAGATTAGTGTAGATTCTCGTTTTAGAGTGAGATTAGAGTGGATTTGAGAGAGAAGTTCATTGTTGACAACTTGGATTAGCTCTTGGAGCCTTGTAAGGATTTGGTAATTTCTATTCCATGCTTTTAATGTCTTTTCTTTGGATTGTTCTTCTTCATTTGACCATGACTTGCAAGCATGCTTTATTTGTGGAGATTGATCTTGAAATGAATGTTGTTGGCTAGATAGATTGCGATTCTAGGGGAAGGAAAGAAGAGACTTATCCGGTGATTCTTACTCTTAGATTCAAAACATGACAAACCCTAGGTAGTGGTTAGCCTCACAAGCCGCCATTGGACTAAGTGTGCTAGGATGGTTGTTTAGGACTTCCCTTTCCGAGACTTACCAGGTAAGGATAGGTTAAACCCCTAGGTAACAATCCGGTTTGTGCAGAATTCCTATCCTTAGGTTCTTAGAGACTTACCCGGTAATGAGACTTTAGGAATGGACTAGTGGACCATGAGACCTACCCGGTAATTGATCCCAATCTAAAAACGCTTAATCCCAACATATCATAGTTAATCCGAGGAATGAATAGAAAGCTTGAGTCTATGCCATAACCGGACTTCCAAACTCTAGAATCCGCTTTGTTATTTCCATTTTCCTATCTTTTGTGTTAGTGTGTGTGTTTGTGTTGCTTGATTGTGTTCACATACTTGTTATCTTTGTTTGATCACCCAAAACCCTCTAAAAACATTGTGTTTTCCATTTTCTTTATTCCTCATCTTATCTTAGTCTAGATTTACACTATTTTCGATCATTGAATGACTTAGTTTCACCTCAGTCCTTGTGTTCGACCTCGGAATACTTTCCTTTCTACAAAACGACCCGTACACTGCGGGTTTCGCTAGGTAGTTTAGGATTTAGTTCGAGTTTATAAATGTAAAGCTTTTTGTGCTAAATCCTAGCGTGAACATTGGTGCTGAATTTTCAGCCCATATAAGGCCTTCTCCTACACACGTTTTAGGCAGATTATGAAGTTGAGTCAATCAAAAGTTGTGTTTTCACTTTGAGAAAAACAAACCTAGAGACTAAGGTGTGAGGCCAAAGTTTCAAAACCCATAAGGTGAGAGGCCGAGTGGTGTCCTTACAGTGCGAGGCTAGGAGGACAAAGGAGATCCAATTTCCGAAGTGAGATTCTGAGGAAGGAAGATCTCGAGCCAAGGAGATCCAAGGTGCGAGGGTGGACGATTCCTTGCTTGGCATATCCATATAAATCGAAAATACACAAAAGAAGCCGACGGAGGAAAAACACCGGCGGATCCTTGCGTTCAACTGACGAAGAGCGCATCACCTCCCCTCTCATTTAAAGTATGCTTTTCTTGGTGCAAATTCTACTTATCCGGTGATTGTTAATGCATCTTTGAATGATGATGAAATTGATAGATTGTTGCATGAGTTAAGATTGCATAGGAGAGCTATGGGCTACCCTATTGATGATCTAGTTGGAATTAAACCTTCCTTATGCATGCATAAAATCTTGATGGAAGATAATTATAAACCTTCAATTGAACCTCAAAGAAGATTGAACCCTATAATGAAAGATGTAGTCAAGAAAGAGATTCTTAAATTGCTGGATACGGGAATCATTTTCCCGATTTCGGATAGTAAATGGGTTAGTCCCATACATGTTGTTCCTAAGAAGGATGGTATGACCGTAGTAACTAATGAGAACAATAAACTAATCCCAACCAGGACGGTTACGGGGTGGAGAATGTGTATTCACTATAGGAAGCTTAATGTTGCCTCTAGGAAAGATCACTTCCCTCTTCCCTTCATTGACCAAATGATAGAGAGATTAACTCAACATTCACACTTTTGTTTCTTAGATGACTATAGTGGGTTCTTCAAAATCCCTATTCACCCCGATGACCAAGAGAAAACAACATTTACATGTCCTTGGGGAACATTTGCATATAGGAGAATGCCATTTGGGTTGTGTAATGCACCCGCCACCTTTCAAAGGTGTATGATGGCTATTTTTTCTGAATATATTGAGAACATTATGGAAGTGTTTATGGATGATTTCTCGGTGTATGGATCTTCATTTGATGATTGCTTAGCTAACTTGTCTTTGGTGTTGCAAAGATGTGAGGAAACTAACCTTGTTTTGAATTGGGAGAAATGCCATTTCATGGTGAGTGAAGGCATTATGTTGGGACATTTGGTTTCTCAACGAGTCATTGAGGTTTATAGGGCAAAGATAGAAACAATAGAGAAGTTCCCACCGCCTACCTCGGTGAAGGGGGTAAGGAGTTTCTTAGGGCATGCCGGTTTTTACCGGAGGTTTATAAAGGACTTCTCTAAAATTTCTAAGCCTCGCTCTCACTAACCTACTAATGAAAGATGTTGAGTTTGTTTTCTCCAAGGCTTTCCTTGAAGCATTTTATAGGTTGAAGAATGCCTTGATCTCCGCCCCTATCATGCAACCTCCGGATTGGAGCATTCCGTTTGAAATAATGTGTGATGCAAGTGATGTGGCCGTTGGGGCTATTTTGGGACAAAGGAAAGATGGGCTTACACATGCCATCTATTATGCTAGCAAGACGCTAGATGATGCCCAACTCAACTATGCCACAACCGAGAAGGAGTTGCTAGCGGTGGTGTATGCCTTTGAGAAATTCCGGTCATATCTTGTTGGAGCCAAGGTCATTGTGTACACGGATCATGTTGTGATCCGTTATCTCCTCAGAAAGAAGGATTCCAAGCCTCACTTGATTTGTTGGATCCTTCTCCTCCAAGAATTTGACTTGGAAATTTGGGACAAGAAGGGTTCCGAAAATTCAGTGGCCGGCCATCTTAGTAGGCTACCACCATTGGAGATTGAGAGAGATGACATCCCGATTGATAACTCATTCCGGGATGAGCAATTGCAAATGATGGAGGAATGCTTACTTCAAGTGTCTAGAGGGGGTGAGCCACGGTATGCGGACATAGTGAACTACCTTGTGTGTGAAGAGGTGCCACCCGGTTTGTCATATGCCCAAAGGAAAAAGTTCTTCAAGGATGTGAGGCATTACTATTCGAGTCTTTCTTGTTCAAGAGAGGACCGAATGGAGTCTTTAGGAGGTGCATTCCGGAGGATGAGGTGGAGAATGTGATCCACCATTGTCACTCCTTGCCATGTGGAGGCCATTCTAGCTCACACAAGACGTGTGCAAAGGTATTGCAATCCGATTTTTATTGGCCTAACTTGTTTAGGGATGTGCAGAATTTTGTAGTGGCATGTGATGCTTGCCAAAGGACGGGCAACATCTCAAGGAGGAATGAGATGCCCTTGAACAACATACAAGATGTTGAGATATTTGATGTTTGGGGTGTGGACTTCATGGGGACATTCCCCTCTTCATGTGGCAACCTATACATTCTCTTGGCAGTGGACTATGTGTCGAGTTAGGTGGAGGCAATCGCCTCTCCCACAAATGATACCAAAGTTATGGTGCGGTTCTTCAACCGAGTCATCTTCCCTAGGTTTGGAACACCAAAAGTGATCATAAGTGATGGAGGGAAGCATTTTACCAATAGGAACTTTGGGACACTTTTGGCTATGTATGGGTTGACTCATAAGGTGGCCACACCTTACCATCCTCAAACTAGTGGCCAAGTGGAGATCTCCAACCGGGAGATAAAGGGGATACTTGAGAAGACGGTTTCTAGGAAAAGAAAGGATTGGGCTATGAAGCTCGATGATGCTTTGTGGGCTTAAAGAACCGCCTTCAAGACACCGATTGGCACCACTCCCTACAAGTTGGTTTATGGCAAGTCTTGCCACCTTCCGGTGGAGATGGAGCATAGGGTGTTCTGGGCCATAAGGTGGCTAAATTTTGGCCTCAAGGAAGCCGGTGAGAAGAGATTGCTACACATCAATGCTCTTAAGGAGAGCCGGTTGGATGCCTATGAAAACGCCCAGATTTACAAGGAAAGGACCAAGCGTTGGCATGACAAACGTCTCATCCCGAAGGAGTTGAGTGAAGGTGACTTAATCCTTCTCTTCAACTCAAGGCTACGGCTCTTCCCCGGAAAGCTAAAGTCAAGATGGATGGGTCCTTATGTGGTAAGGAAAGTCTTCCCACATGGAGCGGTTGAGATAGGTGGGGAGCATTATGGAGACTTTAAGGTGAATGGGCACCGTTTGAAGAAGTATATCCCGGAAGCTCCGGTGGATATGATTGCTCTACTTCACCTTGATTGAAACGCCCCCGAGTTTGGTCAAGCTAATGACCTTAAAGAAGCACTTAATGGGAGGCAACCCATTGGTACATGTCTTTCCCTTTTCGTTTTTGTTTTGGTTTTCATTTTTTCTGTTTTTGTTTTGGTGTGTTTGTGTGTTTGTTGTTTGTGTGCTAGAGTTTAAGTAGCATGGAAGCCTTGCAAGGCATGAGGAAGGTGATGATGATGATCCCGCATTAAACGTGGGAGGAGTGGACGTGGGGCTTGGATGGCTAGCGGTGCTTAGCGTGGGTCCCGACGCCATAATGAACATCAAGAGCTCTCTACCACCTTTGATTGATCATCCACCATCACTCCACATGAGTGAACCAAAATACCAAAGCAACGCCATTTTTACATTGTGAGGACTCTCTTTTGCATGCCTTGCACCAACTCATGGCTTAACTATCAAAAGAGAGTTGTCTGATTAAAACCACGGTCCAGACCCAGATTCCACGCCAGTGGTTCTGACCGTGATTCTCTCTTGACAGCTGTGAAACTGTCCCACGATCTCCATAACCGACTCTTGCCCTTGATGGAGGATATAAGTGGTCCTGCAGGCTGATTCTCTTACACATCCTCTCCCACACTCTCTCAATACACAACATTCCATTGGAGGCTACTCTTGGAGGGGAGCAAAAACACTATCATTTGGAGAAGAAGAAGAAGAAGAAGAACATTAGTCTTAGTGTTTTTAGAGTTTTTGAGTGATTTTTGAGTGAACTTGTTGAAGATATTTGCAACGCTTTATAAGGAACGATTTGAACCTTCTTTTGAAGGGTTGTAAGTGTTTCTTAACATACATTCAGCTTGGTTTTCTTGTTCTACTTCTTTCATTACTCTTTCATTTCATTTTCTTGCTATGGAAGCCATCAAAGTATGCTTGATGAGTTTGATTGTTAAAATGCATGTTGTTGGCTAAATAGACGTGATTCTAGGGTAATGGAATGATGGATATGGCTTGGACTATGATAGAATAGACTTAACGTGTACCTTGGATGATTTACTTGCTCGAACTTAACTGTTATTTCAAATCACGGCTTGTTCTAGCATAACCACGAACGTGGTTCTGATTATCAGCCCGTGGTTTTGTTTTGTTGTGCTTGTACTGATAAATCTGAATGTTAGGATGTTAGATTGTTGAAATCATAGAGTTTATTAAGCTTAACCTAGCCTAGGGTGACCTAATGCTGGTAAACTAAGTGAGAGAAGAGACCTACCCAGTAATTCTCAATCTTAGATACCGATGATAATGAACTATAGGTAGTAGTGAGCCTCATAAGCCGCTATTGGACTGAATGTGCTAGGATTGATGTTTAGGACTTGCCTTTCCGAGACTTACCCGGTAAGGAGAGGTTAGACCCCTAGATAGCAATCCGGTTTGTGTAGATTTCCCAACCTTAGGCTCCTAAAGACTTACCCGGTAATAGGACCTTAGTTGCGGAATTAGTAGATCATGAGACCTACCCGGTGATTGATCCCATTTGAGAAACATTCCTTCCCAACATACCATAGCTAGTCCAAGGTTGATTAGAAGCTTGAGTCCAACGCCATAACCGGAATTCCTAACCCCTAGAATCCGATTTTCTCTCTTTGGTCACATATCTCGTGTTTGTTTTGCTTGTTTGTGTTGCTAGCTTAGTTGTTCATTTGATTTGTCAATCTTGCATGATTTGTGATCCTTGCTTGATCATCACAAAACCAATCCAAAAACATTGTGATTTTCTTTTCTTTATTCCTTTTTCTTTTCTTAGACTAGATTTACACTATCCATAGTCACTTATTTGATTCGATTTCACCTTAGTCTTTGTGTTCGACCTCGGAATACTATCCTTACCACAAAACGACCCATACACTGTGGGTTCGCTAGGAGTTAGGAAAAATATCTCCATTTTTAAATTTAAGACTTTTGTGCTACACAATCTTAGCGTAACAATAGACGTGCCCCGAAACTATCAACACATGTGGGATCTTTTGAGATGTCCCAGGGAGCTACCCAGGTGCCTGTCATACCGGCATGAGTTACTGAGACTGCTAGAGCCCAGATGGAGCCTAGAGGACCGCAACCTAATTCCTGGTTGAAGGCTTTCACCAGATAGGAGTATCCCCTTTCACTAGGAAGGTGGGCCTGGAGGTCGAGTTGTGGATTGAGCACGTAGACTCAGCCCTTGAGTCTATCAAATGTCCAAAGCATAGACGGATAGAGTTAGTACAAACATTATTCCATGACATAGCTAAGCAGTGGTGGAGGCCCATGCGGAGTCAAGCCACCAGCTATGATCACATGAGGAGCTTGATTAGAGAGTTTTTATGCCCTGCCTCATTGAGGAGGGAGAAATTGTAGGATTTTATTGAGGCTGGTTTCGAGGACATTCTAGTATCCGAGGCGATCAAGAAGTTCCACGAGGAGCCGGCGTTACTGGGTCCAGTTGCACCTCCAAAGGACAATCATGCGTACTTATTCTCCCGCAGACTTAGGGATAGTATCCGTTCCTACATGCTGGGTTTCCATTGTGATTCCCTGACTAATTATTAGGACAAAGCCTCGTCTTATGAGCGAGGGTGAGCTGGGCATTAGAGAACTTCTCAGACCGGCGGGTTTGAGAAGAGGTAGAGGACTGGTCATACCAATGGTGGTGTTGGAGCGTCAGGTTCGAGACGGCGCCAGAGACGCCAGAGTTATCCGTCCACTGCACATGTTATAGAGAGGAGACAATAGTGCTTCAACTATGGAGATTTTGGACATATGAGGCCTGAGTGCCCGCGACCGCTAGTGACCTGCTTCTCATGTGGCAAGCCAGGTCATCGAGTTGTTTATTACCGTTAGGGCAAGTCGTCATCTCAACAAGGTTCTTCCCCTGCCAGTGTTGTTGAGGGCAGTCAGAGGACGTCTCCGTATCAAGGGCAGCAGCAGCGAGCCCCAGATCAGTCGGCTACTCAAGGTTCTATATCAGGGCCGAGTGGAGGTAGAAGCCATGGCGGCGGCACCACAGATGCTAGAGGAGCAAAAGCTCTCATTTTTGAGTTGCGGAGTGTTGAGGGGCCGCCAGCGCATGTCGCTACAGGTACCATTTGTATTAGTGGTTTACTTGTTTGAGTTCTTTTTGATACGGGTGCTACGCACTCATATATTTCCTATGCATGCGTTGAGCGTTTGGTCTTAGATACGATAGAGGGGATACCCTTTATTATAGGGTTTCCCGATGATAGTAGGGTCCGAGATACCCCCGACATATGTGATTGTCCCATTCGTTTAGGGACTCGTGTGTTGCTTGTTGAGTTCTTTGTCATGTCATTAGAACATGAGGAAGTCATTTTAGGGATGGATTAGATGAACCGTCATGGTGCGGTTCTTGATATTGGTAGACGGATGATAGCATGAATTATTGTCTATATTTCAGATATGATTTTAACTCATCATAATTTTGCATGCATGGATGTATATTCTTGGAGATTATGTCATTATTCGTTTACTTTGCAAGAATTGAGGTCTACACCATGTTTGGTCGTATTTGTAGGGAATAAGTTGTATTTTGGATCAAAATGGAGCATTGAAGTCTAATGAAGCTATGGAGCTCATTATGGAGCATTAGGAAAGACAAGAAGAAAGGCAATTTGATTTACATTCATTGAACACAAGCACGTTTTCATATTTGAAGATTGATTGTTTGGATATCATTGAGTTTGCTAAGTTCTATCTTTATTCTCTCTTAATTTGATAAATGATTTCATTATGATGATTGTTATTGGCTAAGGGTCCTTGTGATTCTAGGGTGAAGGGTTTATAGTTGTGGCATAGATAATGATAGATTGAACAAAAACAGATTGGACCATGAGAGTTGCGAGAAATCTCGCCGTCATACCTTTCCACAGCATGTTCTTGAGTTTCATGGTCGTGGTTCCTCAAGATCCGACCGTGGTTTTCCCCTGTTTGACGTATTTTGCTTTTGCTTTGATCCAAAGTTAAAGATTTCCTTTAACCTAGCCTTGGCTTACCTTTTCTAGGTAGTAGTGAGACTCAACACCCTCTACTTAGGTTACGAGTGTCACAACCTTAACCTGTTTGGATTATCTTTGATTCCCATGGGTTTGGGCATGGGTATTTGAGAGTTTTTGTTCTCAGTTCCTCTTTATAATGAGACTCAACATCATTTACTGAGAGAGCCTTTGGGTGAGACTTATGGGTTCGGACCTTCACCGTACAACACCCTACCTTAGATATATGTCTTTGCAATCCTAACTCTGACCTTACATCTGAAAACTCCACCTTGTTTAAAATGTTTTACAGGTGTTGATGATGGAATATTTAACACAAATATAGTAGTTTGATACACTACAATGTATTGATTATATTCTCTAGATGTTTGGTTTGTTTGAATTCAGTGGAGGACTTATCAAAGATTTCAAGGGCCTTGAAATATTATTCAAGGACACAAGGAAGATATTGTGATACAAAGGGACGATCTCAAAGACCTTGAAGAAATATAGTTGCACGAATCAAGGATTTAAATACAAATAAGATTTTCCAGGACCGATTTTCTCAACGGAAAGATTTCAGGGAAGATCTTTTTCAACCGAAGATTAGAGAATCTTTTCAGAAGATTTTCTAAAACCGAAAAGCATCAAGATTTCTTCTCGTTCGGTTCAACAGAAAACGAGAAGATTAAGGAGCTGAGGAATTGACATGTTCTAACGAGTTGAAGATCCGTAACGTCTACCTCATCTCGAAACAGGAAGCGATCTTCATGGAGAAGAAGATTCATCTTCAAACGGTCATCTTTCCAAACGGCTAGAAGACCTTTCCATAGAAGAGTATAAATGAAGATAATGATTGAAGGAGAAGATACACAAGCACATACGGAAATATCTTTACGTCTTCAAGCAACCCAAACATCTTCATTCGATTCATTGTTTTTCTTTCTCTCCTTCTAAAAAGCTTTATCCCCTTAGAGAGAGATAAAACACAAGAGCTCCATTGGAAGATCTAAATAGTGTTATACTAGAGTGTGTGTGTTACTCTGCGAAGTAACTAGGCTATTATACCTAGGTGAGAGTTGGAGCTAGATCGTAGCGTTGGCTACAGCGAGAGAAGAAGGGGATTTCTTCTAGTTTGTATCTAGGACTCTTTGAAGCTGATAATAAATAGATAGATCCTAAGGCTATACCCTGGGACGAAGAGTAGGCTACTTAGAGCCGAACTTCGTAAACATATCCTCGTGTCAATCTTTTACATTCCGCATTATATCTCGCTATTGTGACTAACTTTGTTTTGCCGGAGCACGAAGTCAAGGCCCTTGAAAGTTGTTTCAGAGACCTTGAAATCAAAGTTTCACAAAGAGCACAGATCGACATTAAGGTCCTTGAAAGGAGTTTCAAGGCCTTGAGATTGGGTTTGCAAAAAGTTCTCATACTCTATTCAACCCCCTTCTAGAGTATCTTTTAACTTATTTATTTCACCTACCGGTTCTTCAATTGGTATCAGAGCTAGACTCACGTATATTGATTTAACCATCAGTGAGACTAATCATGAATCTTGTAGGTGATGGTGGATTTGCTCAAGGAAGATCATCATCTCGACCACCACTCTTGTGTGGCAACAACTTTGCTCCTTGGAGAGCACTCATGCGTATGTTCATTATTGACCAGGACATGGAGCTTTGGAGCATCATTCAAAATGGACCTAAAGTTCCAATGACAACGGTTGAAGATGTCCAAGTCCCAAAGAAGGAAGCTGACTTTACACAGGCTGACCTGGACAATGTGTCAAAGAATTACAAAGCAATGAACCTACTATACTGCGGATTATATGCAAATGAATTCAACCGCATCTCATCATGCAAGAGTGCAAAAGAAATATGGGACAAGCTTGTGGTCACATACGAAGGAACAAGTCAAGTCAAGGAAACAAAGATTAGCATCTTCCTCAGACAATACGAGCTATTCAAGATGAATCCAAATAAAATAGTCAAAGAAATGTTCACTAGATTCACTGAGATCGTGAACAACTTGGACTCACTAGGAAAGATCTTCACAAATGAAGAGAAAGTTAGGAAGGTTCTAAGGAGTCTACCTAAAGCTAAGTGGGGACCAAAGATGACTGTTATTGAAGAAGCTCAGAATCTCACAACTCTTCCTCTTGATGACCTCCTTGGAAAACTCATCACACATGAAATGGTTCTTCGTGAGAAGATGGAGAGCTCCCATCTAACTCCAAGAATTTGGCATTAAAATCAAGAAGAGATGAATTACCTTCTGACGAAGAGGATAATGATGACGAAGATGATGAAGATGCTATTGCCATGATCTCTAAGGGTCTCACAATAATACTCAAGATAAAGAAATAATTTGGTAATAGAGAATATCCACGAGTATAAAAACCCCGAGGTAAGTTTTCTAACTCTAATAAGAAAACGAGAGTACTGACTTGTTTTGAATGTGGTGAAACAGATTATCTTGAGAATGATTGTCCACAAAAGAAGAGGACCAACTTCAAGAAAAATAATCGAAAGAAAAAAAGCTATGGTTGCATTATGGAGTGATTCAAAATCATCAAATGAATCACAAGACGAAAAAGAACAAGCAAACTTGTGTCTCATGGCCGATCATGAAGAAGATTCAAATTTGTATGTTGACAATGTGGTAAGTACAATTATGTCTCAACCTGAATCTGGCCTGAAACAATTCCTTAAAGATATTATCATATGTGATAAGGAACATAGAATAAGGATAAATTTTTTAAAAGAAAAGCTATTTGAACAAGAAAAACAACTAAGTGAAATGACTCTGGAGATTGAAAATCGTAACACAGAAAAAGTAGACCTTGATGACAATATCAAGGCCTTGGAATCAGAGAACCTGATTCTCAAGGACAACCTCTCCTCTCTTCATTGAAACTATATCGATCTAGAGAAAGAGAAAGTTGATCTAACTTTGATGTGTCAAGAACAGAAGGTTGCACTTGTTAAGTTTAATCGTTCAAAAGCTAATCTCGAGAGAATGATGGGTGAACAACAGTCCTCCCTTAACAAAAATGGTATATTTTATCATAGGAGCTTTCCTAGAAAACCTACCACCACTTTTGTCAAGGCCAAAGGAAGTATTCATATGCCTACTTGCTTCTACTGTTGTAAAAAGAGTCATTTAAATCTACATGTCCTTATAGAAGAAATGATCCTTATATCATTAGAAACACCTATCCTTTATGTTTAAGGAAACAGGTCAAACAAATCTGGGTTCCTAAAGGTACTAGACCACCAAACATGATTGAACCTGAATATGGACCAAAATATGTCATTTGGTCGACCCGGAAAGGTTGATGTCTGCTGTTTTGTAGGATATCACCAAGGTAAAGGAGCACAAATGGATATTAGATAGTGGTTGCTCAAGACACATGAGTGAAAAAAGCTCTTTATTCTTAGATTTAAAGAAGGAATCATCTAGAACCATCACGCTTGGTGATAAAGGAAAGTGTGACATTATTGGCCTTAACTGATGATCCAAGGCTTTGGTATAGAAGACTTGGCCACGTAAGCATGCACACCATGCAAAAGCTACTTACAAAAGATTTGGTACGTGGATTGTTAAACCTAAATTTCAAGGTTAATGATCTATGTAAGGCTTGTATACAAGGTAAACAAATAAAAGGCTCATTCAAACCTAAGAAAGCTGTAAGTTCTTCTCGACCCATTGAACTCTTACACATGGATCTTTGTGGACCTATGCATGTCAAATCTCCCAGAGGCAAGCAGTACATCCTTGTTATAGTGGATGATTTCTCTCGTTTCACATGGATTTCTTTTCTACGAGATAAATCTGAAGCATTATTTGAGTTTTCAAAATTGTGTAAGGAGTTACAAACTTTGAAAAACCTACCAATTTTTTCTATAAGAAGTGATCATGGTAGAAAATTTGATCAACTAAAGTTTGATTTGTTTTGTGCAAAATATGGTATTTCACATAACTTTTCAGCTCCTAGAACTCCTCAACAAAACGGAGTTGTGGAACGTAAGAACCACACTCTTGAAGATATGTCTAGGACGATGCTTTTAGAAAACAATTTGCCAAAACGTTTTTGGGCTGAAGCAGTGAACACTTCAAATTATATTTTGAATAGATGTTTAATTCGCCCTATCTTGAAAAAGACTCCTTATGAGCTCTTTAAAGGAAGGAAACCAAATATTTCATATTTCAAACCCTTTGGATGTACTTGTTTTGTTCATAACAATGGAAAAGATAATTTTGGGAAATTTGATGCACGTAGTGATGAAGCAATATTCATTGGATATGCTTCAAATAGCAAAGCTTATTGAGTATATAACAAACATACCAAAATTGTTGAGGAAAGCATTCATATTGTTTTTTATGAAAGCAATGATGGTACTTTGAGTGAGAGTTTTGCAGATCTAAATCTGAATCAACGAGAAGATCGTAATTTGGATGAAGAGGAAGATCCTAAAGATCGAGAAAAGAATATGCAGGAAAAGATTCAAGATACCGAAGAAAACCCTCAAGACCTTGAAACACACCTTCAAGACCTTGAAACAGAAAACTGTGATAACAGAACTCCACTTCAAGGGCTTGAAACCCAACTTCAAGACCTTGAGATTGGATCAAAGGGTAATATACCAACGGTACCTGAATCTAGAGAATGTGATCTCAGATTCAAACATATGAGGCTCAACCTTCTAGATTTGCTCCATCTGTCAAAAGAAGAAAAGTTCAACACTCCTCATATCATCCACAAGAGAATGTGATCTCAGATTCAAATTTTGGAGTTCAAACTAGATCTAAAGTGAACAATCTATGTGCCTTCTCCGCTTTTGTATCCCTTGTCGAGCCAAAGAACTACGTTCAAGCTCTTCAAGAAGCTGATTGGATCATTGTCAAGCAAAATGACTGAACGAATTTGAGAGAAACAAGGTATGCACTCTTACTCCAAGACCAAAACATCAATCAGTCATTGGCACGAAATGGGTCTTTCGAAACAAATTGGATGAAAGTGGCAAAGTCATACGAAATAAAGCACGACTTGTAGCACAAGGGTATAACCAAGAAGAAGGTATTGATTATGAGGAGACTTTTGCTCCAGTTGCTAGGTTAGAAGCCATATGTATGCTACTTGCATTTGCATCTTTTATGAGCATAAAACTTTTTCATATGGATGTAAAATGTGTTTTTCTAAACGGCTTCTTAGAAGAAGAAGTCTACGTTGCTCAACCACATGGTTTTGAAAATGATGAATATCCAGATCATGTTTTTAAACTAGACAAAGCTCTTTATGGTCTTAAGCAAGCTCCTCGAGCTTGGTATGAAAGATTGTTAAAATATCTTCTTGAAAACAAATTCAAAAGAGGTTTGATTGATAAAACATTATTTATCAAAACCAGAGGCAATGACATTTTAGTAGTTCAAATCTATGTTGGTGATATATTATTCGGTGCTACTAATGATTCCCTTTGCAAGGAATTTTCAGATATTATGTGTAGGGAATTTGAAATGAGCTTAATGGGAGAGCTAAATTTCTTTCTTGGACTTAAAGTTACACAAGCAAAGAAAGGAATTTTTCTCAATCAAAGCAAGTATACTAAAGACTTGCTTAAGAAGTACTAAATGGATCAATCTAAGGTTGCAAAGACTCGTATGAGTTCAACACTTTCACTAGATCATGACAAGAATGGCAAAAGTGTAGTAAAAAAGGTGTATCGAGGTATGATCGGTTCATTATTGTATCTAACTGCTAGTCGTCCTGACATTATGTTTCGTGTGTGCATGTGTGCAAGATTTCAAGCTGATCCTAAAGAGTCACACTTGATAGTTGTGAAAAGAATCTTTCGGTATCTAAATGGCACTAAGGATCTAGGGTTATGGTACCCACGTCAAAGTTCGTTTCGTCTTATTGGCTATTCAGATGCAGACTTTGTAGGTTATAAGGTCGACAGAAAAAGTAATTCTGGATGTTGCAAATTCTTAGGGTCATCCCTAATTAGTTCGCACTCCAAGAAGCAAAATTATGTTGCCCTATCTACAGCTGAAGCTGAATATATAGCTGCAGGAGCTTGGCTTTGACTTGAAAGGTATTCCTATAAAATGTGATAATACTAGTGCTAGTTCAATAACCAAAAATCATGTGCAGCATTCAAGGACTAAGCATATTGATGTAAGGCATCACCTCATACCTGATCAAGTTGAGAAAGGTGATGTTTCGATCTCTTTTATATCAACTAACTTGCAGCTTGCAGATATCTTTATCAAGCCTCTTCCTGAGGAACAATTTAATTTTATTAGATTGGAGCTTGGTATGTTGAACAAGGAAGCATTAATGTAGGGGGAGTAAACAAGTTTAATTGTTCCTACGGATGTAGCCCAATTGATGTTTTCAAGGGCCTTGAAATGAAATTCAAGGGCCTTGACACATGTTTCAAAGGGTATATTAATAAAAAGGATCAATTAGAAATTCATATCCTTTAGATATTCAATTATCTAATTTTTATTCTTTAAAAGGGTTTTCAAAAGGTTTTGTTATCAGATTCAAAGGATTTTGAAAAGTGGTTACCAAAATTTATGGAAAGAATTTTTATCATCAATGATTTTCCCAAGATCTTAAATATCTTATTGATCTTAAGTTGATATGACTTCTTCCCTTAAAAACTTCTTCTCTTCCCTCTTTATTTCTTCCACTTCCTTTTTCCTTTGAAAGAACAGTGCTTTACTCTTTCGATTTTACAAACCCTTTTCATCTTCTTCTCAAAATTTTCTCATGGCATCTAAGAGACCTTCAATGGATGAAGCAACACCATATGTCCCTAAAAGACAAAGAATAGTTCAAATATCATCTGACTCCAACCCAGATTCGAGCTCAAGATCTGATTCAAGCTCGAGTTCATCAAATTATCTAAGCGACGCTGAGATCTTTGCCAAGACTGGACTTACGTCAAGTTGGTTTGCAAGTCCAACGGCCGCCAAGAAATGGCTACAGAGTTTGACGACCGCTACGAATGCATGTGTGAGCCAGTCCACGGTAAACTTTTTACCTGCTTCTCTTTACCAGGGCTCGAAGTGCTTCAGGCAAGTTCTATCTGGATTATGCTCAACCCAAGTGAAGCCTCTTACCCACGATTGACCAGGTTGTTCTACACAAACTTAACTGCAAGAAGAAAAAGAGGAGAATGGATACTTGCTTTAGTCTATCATGTGGTGAATGGGCTGAAAGTAAATCTGCCTGAAATAATCTTGTCTCATATGGTAAATGTCATAAATTCTCCAAGTACTAGTAACCTTCCATATGGGAATCTGCTTCCCATAATCTTTAGGCATTTTTCTATTGATTATTCTTGTGAGGAGTTGCACATCGTTAATGGAGGATTGGATGAAGCTTTCTTTGAGACCATAGGAATTCAGAAGACTCAGGTGGATTTCAGTACAGCATGGGTCTTAAAGGAGCATCCAGAATGGAATTTCACCACAGAGTAGCGTCTGGAAGCTGTAGAGAGGGCAGTGGACTCACTAAGAACAGATCTTGTATTTTTCCGAGCTTCAGTGACTGACAAGATGGATGAAACACAAGATTTACAAGGTATTCTTAACCAGAAAATTAATCAAATGTTTCATGTTAATGCTCTTTCTCTTACAACTGCCAGTAGTATCAAGCCCCTCTCAAAAGATGATGGACAAGCGACCACAAAAGATGCTGAAAAAGTTATGACTCAGTGTCATGTAACGCCCCATTTATTGGGTGTGTTTCGGTATTTATTATTTCCGACTTTTATCTATATTTTGAATAGCTTAAATATTTTACGAGTATTTTTACATTGTAAATTAAATTCTAGAAGTATGTATACCGATATATTTTATTACCGCAATTAAATATTACATCATCTCGTAAGTAATTCGCGAAAATGGTTTTTGTATTTCAAAGTATATATATATATATATATATTTGCAAGTTTATTTATATACTCGATCAACATATTCTTTCTCGTATATTTAAATTCGGAATGGATCGGAAAAGTTCTTCGATCCGAATTTCCCGTTTAGGTTTAGTTGGATCGATAGTCTTTTTTTTTTCTTTTTCGCTATTTCCCTCTTTTCCAGTGCCGCGTGGCATCGGCTGTGTGGAGGCAGCCTTGCAATTTCCGATTCCTTGTTGCCCCTGACGCTGGCCAACCCACCTTGCAGTGGTCTGCACCCAACAGAGCTACTCGACCTTTCATCCCCCCCCCC
>BSUD01000008.1:66822727-66866022 GCA_033239045.1 Fagopyrum esculentum | reverse complement strand
ACCCCACCCCCAACAACTAGCAGCCCTCTACTCCCCCAAGCAGGAGGTGTTTCCCCCGCCTCCACTGCCTGTAGGACCACCCTCGTTTGTCAACTTGCCGGAAAGCCGTAGCACCACCCTTGTCTGTCGTTGAGCTCCACCGGGCTGAGAGATGCTCCAGCCACCGCCTTCCCTAGCCCCTCACGCCATCCCCCTTCCCTCTCTGGGCACCAACATCTCCATTGCTGCCTTACCTCCTCTCGTTCGAGCCGCCGGGAAGAGTTGTTGTTGTCAACACCTCACCACCCACTCTCCTCCTGTCTTTCCACTCAGACCTCGCCTATCGCTGAGAAGAGCACCACCAGATCTGGGTGAACGGGAAAAGCTCCTTGTGCCTCCTCTGTCGAGCCGATCTCTCTTCCATCCGTCTTCCACCTCGCCGGTCCCCTGCACAACCCTTGCTATCGGAGAAGAGCTTCGCCGCCTCCACTCGGTCTCCATCTGATTCGTTCTTCTGCCGCCACTATCATTGGAGTAGCCCTGCCGGAGCCAAGGAGCAGTCCTGCCGGAGCCAAGGAGCGGCCACGTCCTAGTTGCGTTGCCTCTCTGCACCGCCAGTACCCCCCATCAGCAGTTGCCGCCCTCCTTGCCCCTGCGTTCTGTAATTCGTAGAAAAGGAAGGAGAAACCCTTTTCCAATTATTCAAATCGGGCCCCACCTGTTCTGTGTAATTACAATATTGCACCTTACTTTGTATTTGCAATTATGACCCAACAATTGAAATTTTCGGTAGTTGCCCCTGTTTGTATATTTACAAAAATGGCCCAGGGTTTAAATTTACAATGTATGACCCATATTTCGGAAGTTGTATAAATTGCCCAGAAAATGTCCTGACGAGTTTTAACCTTGGATTTTAAATATGAGCTTATTCTATTTTATATACATTATATTTTACGCCCTCGTTGGATTAATCTCGGTTTATGGCTCAAAGATTTTAATGCGGGTTTTAAAGTTGACTTTTGAAAAACGAGTTTTCCTTAGAGTTATATATATTATACATTCCGTTCAAATTTAGCATATGAGCTAAATTTACTTAATTTTGGTGTTAGGTTCGGAAGCGTCCCGATAAAGGCCTAACGAGTTCAAGTCTGGTCGACTTCCGTCTTTTGACGTCGTGTGAGTATCCTTTCCCGCGATCTAGTAATGTTTAGTATTAGTATCATGCTAGGTTGGATAATCTAGCATAACTTAGAGTGAATACCAAGTAGTGGTTTGGACCTTAGGTGAGTTTTGAGGATTGTCGATTGTTGTGAGACGTTGAGTGTTTGAGTTGATCTTGTGAGCTTATGAGGATTGAGATTATGGTTGTATGATCTTGTTGAGATTGTGTAGACTAGGATGAGAGTATCCTAGCATGTGTTGTGATGGTTATGACCTTGTGATATCTTGAAGATTAGGATTTGTTATCCTATCATGGTTATGGTTTATGATCTTGCAAGATCATTGGGACTAGAAGTCTAAGGACTTCTAGCATGTGAGAGAGATGTTGATTGTGTGCCTTGTTTTGACCAGGCGTTGAGTGTCTTCCTACGGGAAGTTGAGAGCGGTGGTTAGCGGGATTATATTTGGAACGAGGTAAATCTCCGGACTTACTTAGCTCGTATTCCTTGTATTAACATTGATGTGTGTTTGGTGGTGTGTGTTTATTCTTTATTGTTTATAACAACTAAACCGGTAATAGAACCACCGACCTTATATTATTTTGGCCCAAGTGTATGATAACGGGCGGTGACATCATCTGCCTAGCTATTGCGAGAGTCTAGGAGGTTCTTGGCGACTAGCCCGTGCTGGTTAGACGGTCGGAGGCATCCGTACCGTTCCATGCGGGTAAGTAGGGATCGAGGCGGGACCACGGTGGTCTCGTGTCACAAAACTAAGTTGAATTAGAACGGGATATGACTTAATAATAAAAAGATAATAAACCGAAATTGTGTGCTTGGAGAATGTTGTTTGTTTTTGATGATTTACTTGTGTTTGTGCCTTTCCCATTGATTCTAATGCTTCGAATATGAGCTAACGGTTTTATACCGACTGTTGTAGATTACCTTGCAGGTTAGGATTGCGGCCGAGAGATCCGGAAGAGTGGGCAGCCGGGGTTTCATACATTTTAGGATTGGGTTTTGGGTCGAGTCAAGTTTGAGTATTGTATTTATTGTATGTTGTATGGCGTTTAGTCTTTAGGGTTGTATTTTCGGCTGAAGTCCTTTGTTGTATTCTTTCAGGTTTTTCTTATCATTTCATAAAAATGTATTTCGGTTTTGGCCTTTATTTGTGCATTGTTGCAAGATCTGGTGAAATTGTTGTCAAGCTAAGGGTCAGGACCCATTGTGAGGTCCTAACCCGTAGCGCCCCGAGTCCCGCGAATTCGGGGTGTTACAAAAGTGGTATCAGAGCCCTAGGTTGACAACAATGGCACTTGCAATCTTCTAAAGGCCGAATGAAGAATAAACAGAACCCACACGGGTTCTGACTTTTCATTTTCAAAATCACATGCATGAGTCGGGGTAGAATGTACGGACCACCACACCTTCCGCGGATCTCGGCAGCATAGTTTATTGGATTTTTAATATATATATATATATATATATATATATATATATATATATATGTAGATATGTATCGTGGACTTAGGATGTTTTTGGACTATTTTTGCATGTGGATTGTAGTTTCATGATGGACATGATTTATGTGTATAGTTGTATATGTGAACGATTATATGTTTTGGACCTTGTATTGTTGTAATGGAATGCCGAATGCGTGATATTCGTAGTAATATGGACTTAACACTTATATAGTTATGGATACGTATTCCTATTATATATAGTAGCATATGGAGATATAGGACCTTTTAGTTGAGATGCTATTATGATATCATCGCCCTTGGAGTTCTTTTACATAGGATAGTGAACATACGAGGACGAATATGCTCAAGTATCGAGTTGAGAGCTACGTTCGGGCGAACATCTTGGAGTTCTTGTACTCCTTTAAGAGGATGTCGAAGAGGAGGAGTAGAGATGACATAACCAAAGGACGAACAAGTGGAAGGAAAATTCGCGGCAACTTTAGAGAAATCGAGATGAAGAACATACAAGAAAAAGGAGTAACATTAATGTGCGGAAGTGGTTCCAAAGGAACTATGATTTAAAGACAACAAGACCAATGTAGATAACGAATTTAAGTTCTTCTAGAAGACGCGTAGACAACTAAAGATACGAATCGAGAAGGAGAGGGATACATTCTAACAAGGTTAAAGGTGACATTCCATTAAGATGTGAAGTTTTCTTTAGACGCTCCTAAGCATTTGAGTCAAGACGAGAAGAGCGATCGAACCATTTGCTAAAGATTTAAGATACCGTAAGTTAAGCTTACGAGGTACCAAAAAGTAAAGTTACAAAATTACTAGAGTTATGAGAAGAAGGGCATGGTGGGGATTCACGTGGAGTTGACCGATTTCCATTATGATGATAAGACTAAGAAACGCCAAGAAGGAGGAAGTGTTTATAAATGATGACCCTAAGAAGATGAAAGACGAAACGAAGAGCTTTGATCGAGAGACATAAGGTACCAACCAAGAGGAACGCGAGTGGATGCTAGCTAGGGCTATAATATTTGGGAAGGTTCTCTTGAAAGACATCAAGGAAGAATTGTTAAGTCTTTGAAAGGGTGTTATATGAAACAACAAGGCAAAGAAGATATAGTTACCTTATAAAGAAGAGGAAGAATGGAATGAGGAAAGAACTAACGAAGTTTAAGGTAAAGTACCCCGAGGAGGGTAGCCTTCATGAGAATGGTAACATGAGAAGTGTAGTAGAATAATAAGTCGTTGACTTCGGAGAAGTTCAGATACAAGTCAATCAGTGACAATTGAGGACGCAAAGGTAAGGATTGTATATTGGTGATTGTAGGTGAGGAGAGTAATCCAGGATGTGGGATCATGAAGAAGGGTAAACAAACTTGGAATATTCGTAGTGGTCGAATGTCGGCAATAAAGAGGTATATCAACGGGAGTGCAAGTATCTTAATCAAGTAACAAATTATCGATTCCAGCAAGTGTTAGTAACATATCGTGTGGGGAGGGATTGTAGCGATCTAGTACGACCTTCTTAGGTCATGGGGGTTGTTATATGGAGATATGATGCGGATCAAGGTAAAGCAACTTGGAAGGACGAAGAGGAAGGTAAGTCTTCTAGAGTTTTGAGCGTAAAGGGGGAATATATAAGGGAGGTATGATATGTTGTTCTAAGGATATGAGTGTCATGTTTTCACAAGAAAAAGTTGAGTCAGATGTTTCAGACTCACACGGAAGATTCATGGTGGCTACGGCGCGAAAAGGAGAACCTAGATTAGGGCAACGCTTCAAGCTTGGAATTACGATGTAAGTGCTTAGTGGAGTAATGAGTGGATCTTTTAGTGATTATGGTTGGGAATTTTGCCTGAAGGCATACAAGTACGGTTGTGAAGCTGTTCATGGATACCAAGAGGTACATAAGGTGGCCAACAAGAGTAAGAGAAGACTGAGGTTTTGAAGTTTGATATCGATATGAGATGTAGAAAGAGTACATGAAAGGTTGAATTTAGAGCCTCTGCGGTCATTTGACGTTGCATAAGGAAATGAACGGTAAGGTTCTACACCAACTTGAAGAAAGGATATCTATAGTATACGGAGAGCTCCTCCCATAGGTTGGGATGTCCGAAGAAGCGAAAGAGATTGTATCTATTTGTTATAAGGCATGAGCGAGTCTTGTAGTTAAGACCTTTGTGACTGAACACATGCGCGAGATCAAGAGATGTTATTATCGCCTTTCTTTTAAAAGTGAAAAGAGGGATTAAGCTGAATTATTGCTTAACCAAGGCTTCAAGAGTCGGAAGACTCGAGCAAGTTCCACAAGTTCAGAAGATTAAGGATTTGTCAAAAGAAAGACGGTCAACATGGTAGCTACGGATGGAACATTACGCGTATTGAAGGACGTCGCCCCAACAAGATCTAGGTGGACCATTGGTCAATCGTTAGGACAAGGTTGTGTCGGTCATTACGACATGAGATGGGTAGAGAAAAGATGGAAACCGAGATAGATCGGATTCCAATGCATCGGAAGTTGAATTTTACCATTAAGCTTGATTTGAAGTTCAGATTTGAATATATCTTAAACTCTGGATTTGAAGTTGTTATGGAGGACACCAGTTTGCGAAAAGAGAGATGGTTATCTTCGTTTGTACATCGATTACAGTGAGCTGAACAAGATAACAATGAAGGACAAGTATCCCTTACCACGGATAGATGATCTACTCGACAGGTTGCAAGGGTCGGTAGTCTCTTTTAAGAATGAATTGAGGTTAGATTGTCACCAATTGAGAATTTGAGACTGGGATATTGCAAATACGGCAATCCGGACAAACCATGGTCACTATGAGTTGTAGTGATTCAATATCGGCTTACTAATGCCCGGAGAAGATATTTTGGTCTACTCTCGACGAAGAGGGAAATTGAATGACAAGTTATGTCGGGGTGGCAACTCCGAGAGATATGAAAGGAGTTACAATCTATGTTAGATGTGATGAGCTTTACCACATATGTGAAGGGAGAAGTTGTGTAACATCTTGTATGGTAATCTACTAAGGATGACAATGAAGTATTGTGATAGGTGATGGAATCACCATCAATTAGGATAGTTTTTTGAGTCTTTTTATTGCATTTGTGTCGGTTTATGCTACTAACTTCTTGGTCCAGAAGAAGAAGACTAAAAGAAGCTTAGGAAGGAGTTATAAGCACTTAGGAGTGAAGATCGTTCACGAAGCAAAGCTTCAGTTGCTTCACCGCCGCCGCGGAGCCTTGCCACCGCCCCTGTGGGTGACACCTTACTCAGAAGCGCTCCCTGCGCCTTCGCCAGTGCCAGCCACGAAGACCATCACCGCCCTTGCGTCAACCCCTGGCGCCCCAGTAGTGACTTGCCCTGAAGAAGCGAAGACCAGCGCCCCTGCGCCTTCCCCTGCGCCTCTGCCTGCGCCTCAACGTGGGATCTAGAAGATGAAGAGGTTGTGTCACCGCCATTGCGTTGACATAGGGACGCCCCGGCGGCTTGGCATCAGAAACGGCAAGAAGTTGAAGGGTCAGACGTTTGAAGAGCATTAAAGATCCGCCCCAGCGGAAATGCCTAGCCGCCCCTGCGGCCATGAAGAAGATCAAGTGTTTTTGCCTTCACCGCCCCTGCGGAGCTGAAGGCCGCCCGGCCGCCCGGCTGCCCCTGCGGTTTGACGTCAGAAGCTTTACTCCGGCTGTTTACACCACCTTTATGGCATTAAAGGTGGATGTTTTGGGCCGACCATTTACTCCTATTTAGTGTCTTTTGTAGTGTAAATAGTCCTTGGTTGATTGCTAGAATCATCCAACTTGTTATCCAACATATTATCCACTTTTTCCCATTAGATTATCTTGCTACCTTTGTAATGAGTTGCTAACTCCCTTGCTACATTGGGTTGGTTTGAAGTTGCATTGTTACTTTGGTTGTAAGTTCTTTTTAATATAAGTTTTCATTCAGTAATGCTTTGTGTTTCCTTGATCTCCATTGTCTAACTGCATGTTTTACTATTACTTGAGATTGATCACCTTAGGTTCTAAAGTGCATGCAAAGAACTAGGATTAATAGGTTCTTGGTTCGGGTCTTTAATCTAGTAGTAAACTTTAAGTAATAACGGGTTGTAATTACTTAAAGAAAAGGAACACAAATATAAAGATAAGCTTAACGGTTTTAATCTTTTCTTTATATCCCTTAGTCTTTGTTTGAAAGCTAACTTGTTATTTGTTCTTGTAGGTTTACGGAACACTAACCTGTTAAGTTGTATTGATGCCGGTTGGCTCAAAACATATTGTTAGCATGAAATATTGTGATACTCTAGGAACGTTTTCTAAACGTATTTGATTCATATTGATAGTCATTTGATTGAGCATTATTGCATCAGTGAGCTAGTTTGCCTATATTGTCGATATAGATGTCTACACAAGTTCTATGTTGATTATAGGTGATTGGGAGCCATTTCCGAACGGAATTTAGGAAAGAAGAGTTGATTGAGTATGCCCATGGATTGAGGGCATTCTTAGGAGCAAAATGGAGTTCAACTTGAGGAATGCACGAGTCTAGGGAAGAATCACGTTCTTGCCCTAAACAACGCTCTAAAATACGGCCGTACTACAAACCACGTTCAGTTCCACGGCCGTGGAACCCTGCAAGAGAGGCGTGATGCATTCCAGTAACTATTACGGT
Organism: Fagopyrum esculentum; assembly: GCA_033239045.1. NCBI lineage: Eukaryota > Viridiplantae > Streptophyta > Magnoliopsida > Caryophyllales > Polygonaceae > Fagopyrum > Fagopyrum esculentum. The sequence continues at coordinate 66,858,724 of BSUD01000008.1, read as the reverse complement.
TGTGGAATCCATGGTTCAAACCGTGACACTTTCCACGCTCTAAATTACGGTCGTGGAACCTTCCACGACCGTGATCTTGGCGATCTTTTTCGCCACATTTCGAAGCCACGATCTTTTGAAGATTGGGCCGGGCCGATATTTTATCTTGCCCTATAAAAAGACGGACGAAGAGAGATCCGGCATCGACGCTTACACCCGTTTTACATCCTTGCTTAGACGCATTTTACACCGCCGGTTTAGAGAGACTTTCGCGGCATTTGCTTGGAGGCATTTACATCTCGTTGGAGATTGACGTTCGCGCTTGGATTTGCCCTAATCTCGCACTTTGGTGGAGATTATCGTTGGGATTTCCAGATTTCCTGGATTGACGGAAGATTCGGAAGAGTTCTTGCAAGAAGATTTCTTATCTTGTTTAGGTTTGATTTAGAAGACGGATTGACATCCCGTTCTTCCTTCTTACCTAAGATCGTGTTTAATTGTTCTATTCTGGAATCGGTGATATTATTCGTTCTTGATTGTGACTTTGAGATTGGTTTGGAGTTTATTGAAAGTTTTCGGAAGTTCTCATCTTTCAATCTTTTAATTCTTGAATTTGATATCAACATGACTGTTATTGGCTAATAACCCTTAACAATTCTAAGGTGAAGGGTTGATAGTTGTGGCTTAGATGATGATAGATCGATCGTAAATAGATTAGACCCTGAGAGTTAGAGAGAATCGTCGACGAACCCTAAATCACGGTTTGTTCTTGAGTTCCACGACCGTGGAATCTCAAGATCCACCCGTAATTTCCCTTAAGTTTACGAACCTGCTTTTAATTTAATCCAAAGTTAAAGATTTGCTTTAACTTAGTTTAGGCTTGCCTTTTCTAGGTGGTAGTGAAGCCTCAACAACCTCTACCTCAATTGTGAGTGTCACAACCTCAATCGGTTAAGTTAGTTTTGATCTTTGGATTACAAGTTTGGGTATTTGACATTAATTCTTGTCTTTAGAATCTTTCTATATTGAAGCCTCAACAACCTATATAGAGAGTTTCTTATAGGTGAGTCATATAAGGTTTTTGGAACTTCACCGTACGATTACCTTACATTAGCATACCTTCGCATATCTCAACTCTGCCTTTATATCATTAAGTATATCTTGAATCGATTGCCATAGCTGGATACTTGGATCTTTAGGATTGTTGTTTTCCCCAATATATTGCAAAGCTCTTACATAAACTGCTTGATAATCTACAATTGAATTTGTTCCCACCCAAATCCCTGTGTTCGATACTCTGGAATTCTTGCTTAACTATATCGATCCGTACACTGCGGGTTCGCTTGCTTGATTCTAGTTTTATAAATTTAAAGCTTATTTGCACGCACGTTTAGGGGCGAACAAGTTTTTGGCGCCGTTGCCGGGGATTTGGTTTAGACCGAATTCGGTAGCCGGTTGTCAAGCTTGGGAGCTTGCTTTCGTTATTTGATATCCTTTTGAGTGCATGCGCAGGTCTAGGAACACCGGAGATCTCTTACTTCTTGATCAAGAGCTAGAGAAAACTTTAAGGCAAAAGCGCAAGGAAAAGAAGATGGCTGAAGAACACGAACGCGATCTTCAGGCGGAGTTAGCTGAGAAAGAAGCTCAACTTCAATGGAATGAGAACATCCGCCGGGATGAAATGGATCGTCATCAATCTAAAGTTAACGATCTAAAGGATATGATGTTCCAAATGAGGATAGAGCTAAGCGACCTTAAGAATAAGGGAAGCAAGAAATCCTCAAGAAGGGCATCAAGATCTAGAAGAAGAAGTCATTCATCCACTGATGACAGTGACTCTTCCATGCCACCGCTAGAAGAAATTGATCCCACGATCAATGCGAATCCTTTTCATCCACGAGGAGCTGCTAATCGTCGTGTTCCACCTAGGAACGCAAGGATCGAGCGTGTGGATGATGAGCCAAGAACTCTTGGCCAGCGGATGGACCCAACACAACAACCACGCCGCTTGGGCGTGAATTTTGATGCTGAAGATGTACAAGGGTTTAGCTTCAACCCTCAAGTTATCACTCTTGTTCGCCAAAGCCAATTCGGCGGAACAAGCGCTGAATCTCCACACCAACAGTTGCAAAACTTTGAGTGTATTATGGAGACAATGAGACCAAAGAATGCTACTACCAACAACTATAAGCTCAAGCCTTTCTTCTTCTCTTTGAAAGGGAAAGCGTTGTCTTGGTACCAAGCTCTTCCTAGTGGGAAACTAGACACGTGGGAAAACCTTTCCGCGGAGTTCCTCACCAAATTCTTTCCGCCATCCAAAACGGCGGAACTTAGAGGTAAGATTAATGCTTTTTCCATGAGACCTAACGAAAGTTTGTTTCAATCTTGGGAAAGGTTTCAGGATTTGCTCTTGGATTGCCCTCATCATGGCATATCCAAACTTGCCTTGTTGGAGATTTACTGTAAGGGGCTGGATGCGGGAACGCAATTCAACCTCCAATCCCTCTCATGTGGAACATTCATGGACATGAGAGAAGATGACGCTTGGGACTTCATTGAGAAGCAAGCAAGGGTCATAGAGAAGTATTCCCACCGGAAAGTGGAGGGAAAATGTGTGGAGCAAGGAGCAAAGCTCACACATGAAGCTCAAAATCAGATTTTCTCCCTCAACAATGAGATCAAAGAGTTGAAGGAGGCTATCAATACCAACTTTCCAAAGCAACAAGGGAAAGATGTTGGCTATTTGGGCAACAACAATGGCGGTGACAACACAAACCGCAACAACAACAACAATAACCGGAACAATAACCGGAACAATTGGAATGGCAACAACAACAACAACAACGGCCGGAACAACAATTGGAACAACAATAGGGGTTCAAGTAACAACAATTGGCGCTCCAATCAACAAAACTCCGGTAACTCTTATCCTGCCAATTCCAATTCACTAACTCCACCTTCCTCTTCCTCTACTCCTTTGAGAAGCCAGGGGCAAACATCAAATGGAGGAAACACTTCAGGAAAGGAGAAGCCCGATCCCATGTTGGAAACGATTTTGGGAAAGCTTCAAGGGTTGGAGAACCGCATCATTAAGGTTGATGATCAAATTTCCAAGGTTGATAAAGCTCAAAAGGTTTTAGAAAATCAAATGTTCAACCATGTGGAGGAAGTTCCTAGGAATCAAGGGAAGCTTCCAGGAAAGACGGAGGACAACCCTAAGGGAAGGGTAATGGCAATCACCACTAGGAGCGGAGTGACTACCACCGATCCGCAGCCTAAGTTCGTTGAAGTCCTTATAGAAAAGGACAAGGAGAAAGAGAAGGGGAAGGAGAAGGGAGATGTCTACGTTCCTCCTCCAGCTTATAAACCTCCCCTACCATTCCCTCAATCTAGAGCGAGAGCGCGCCTAGATAAACAATTTGGTAAGTTCATAGAACTCATGAGCAAGCTGCATATTAATATACCCTTTATTGATGCTATTGTAGGTATGCCGGCTTATGGCAAGTTCTTGAAAGAGCTTCTCTCTAACAAGAGGAAGCTAGAAGACTTCGGTGAGGTCAAGATGAGTTCGGATTCTTCGGATCTCATCAAAACCATGAAGGACAAAATGCCCCCAAAGTTGAAGGATCCGGGGTCATTTTGCATTCCCATAGGAGTGGGAGATGTCACATATGACGCTTTATGTGACTTAAAAGCAAGTGTGAGCATCATACCACTTGCATTGTGCAGGAAGATCGGTTTAGGCGACCCTAAACCGGTGAAGATGACATTATACATGGCGGATCGATCCATCACTCGCCCCGTCGGTATTGTAGAAGACGTCCCGGTCAAGCTCGGTAAATTCTTTGTTCCCATTGATTTTGTCGTGCTTGACATTCCTGCAGATAGTCCGGTCCCGATCATACTCGGAAGACCGTTTCTTGCAACTTCCGGCTGCATAGTCGATTGCAAGAATGGGAGACTCGCTTTTGATATAGGAGAAGAGAAAGTAGAGTTCGTTCTTTCCACTCTAGTGAAGGAGCCAATCTTTGATGAGGATATTTTCGATATCCAAGATGAAGAAGGTTTGTCTAGGGAGGAGGTAAGTGCGATTCTCTTTAACGATCCTTTACAAAAAGTCATTACTATGAGTCTAACAGATGTAGGGGGAGAAGAAGAGTGCAATGAGGCAATTGAAGCCTTAGAAGCACAAGAGGAGATGCATGAAGTGGAGTTTGAGAAACTCCACGATGAGGCTGAAAACGTGAGAATCCACGGTCACACACTGTATTCCACGACCGTGGATTTCACAACCAAAACCGTGTCCCACTCCAGGGAGTTATACGGTCGTGGAGAAGATGTGACAACCGTATTTCCCTTCCACGCCCTAAACCACGGCCGTGGAGGACATGAGGCACCCGTAATTTTGGCCGTGGAAAGGGGTGATCGAGACACTTCTTCAACTTCTTCTGATTCTTCTCCCACACACTCAATACCCTTAGAAACTTCTAAGGAGACATCGGATGCTCCTCAAGGACTGTTGGAAGCTCCGAAAGTGATGGAACTAAAACCACTTCCTACTCATCTAAGGTACGCTTTTCTAGGACCTAATTCTACCTTTCCGGTTATTGGTAGTTCCGAACTAAGCATAGATGAACATAATCACCTCATGATTGTCCTTAGGAAACATAGGAAAGCCTTAGGCTACACTATAGAGGACTTAGTAGGAATTAAACCCTCCCTATGAATGCATAAGATACTAATGGAGGAGGACTTTAGAACTTCAAGACAACCTCAAAGGCGGTTGAATCCGACCATGAAGGAGGTTGTCAAGAAGGAAATTCTTAAACTTCTTGATGCAGGTATCATCTATCCTATCTCCGATAGTAAGTGGGTAAGTCCAGTTCAAGTAGTTCCGAAGAAGGGAGGAATGACGGTCATCACCAACAAGAACAACGAACTCATTCCTACCCGAACCGTGACGGGATGGCGGATGTGCATAGACTACCGCAAGCTCAACAATGCAACGCGGAAGGATCACTTCCCATTTCCATTCATTGATCAAATGCTTGAAAGGTTAGCGCAACATTCACATTTTTGCTACCTTGACGGTTATAGTGGTTTCTTTCAGATTCCGATACACCCGGATGATCAAGAGAAGACCACATTCACGTGCCCTTGGGGTACGTTCGCCTATAGGAGAATGCCGTTTGGGCTTTGCAACGCCCCAGCCACCTTTCAACGGTGCATGATGGCCATCTTCTCCGAATACATAGAGGAAATCATGGAGGTCTTCATGGACGATTTCTCCGTATACGGTTCCTCTTTTAACGATTGTCTTTCTAACCTTTCCCTTGTTTTGCAAAGGTGTGAAGACACTAACCTAGTTCTTAATTGGGAGAAGTGTCAATTCATGGTTAAGGAAGGAATCGTATTAGGTCACTTAATCTCTAGTAGAGGGATAGAAGTAGATAAAGCTAAGATAGAGACCATAGAGAAACTTCCTCCCCCAACTTCGGTGAAAGGGATAAGAAGTTTCCTAGGACATGCTGGATTTTATAGACGCTTCATTAAGGACTTTTCTAAGATATCAAAACCGCTCACTAATCTATTGATGAAGGATGCAGTTTTTGAGTTTTCGCAGGAATGCTTGGATGCGTTTAACACAATTCAGCAAGCTCTAATTTCAGCACCTATTATCCAACCTCCGGATTGGACTCTTCCCTTTGAGGTTATGTGCGATGCTAGTGACGTAGCTATTGGAGCTGTTCTTGGACAACGAAAAGAAGGGCGAACCCACGCCATATACTATGCTAGCAAGACGTTAGATGAAGCGCAGCTCAATTACGCCACTACCGAGAAGGAGTTTTTAGCCATTGTCTATGCTATTGACAAGTTTCGCTCTTATCTTGTAGGTGCAAAGGTGATTGTCTACACGGATCATGTTGCGATCCGGTACCTCCTTGCGAAGAAAGATGCGAAGCCAAGGCTAATTAGATGGATTCTTCTCCTACAAGAATTCGATCTTGAGATCCGCGACAAGAAAGGTTCAGAAAATTCTGTTGCGGATCATTTGAGTCACCTAACACATCTAGAGGACGACCATTTACCCATTGATGACTCCTTTCCGGACGAACACCTACATATCATAGAGGAGTGCATCAACGTGATCTCCAAAGGTAACGAACCATGGTTTGCTGATTTTGTTAACTATTTGGTTTGCCAAGAGATACCACCCGGACTATCCTACGCACAAAGGAAGAAGTTCTTTAAGGATGTCCGGGAATACTATTGGAACGAGTCTCTCCTCTTTAAGAGAGGTCCGGATGGCATCATTCGGCGATGTGTGCCGGAAGATGAGATGCAAAGTGTGATCCACCATTGTCATTCACTACCTTGTGGAGGACACGCTAGTTCAAACAAGACTAGCGCAAAGGTATTGCAATCTGGATTCTTTTGGCCTACTTTGTTTAGAGATGTGCAATCCTTTGTTTCTTGCTGCGATGCTTGTCAAAGAACAGGCAATATCTCTAGAAAGAATGAGATGCCCCTCAACAACATCCAAGAGGTGGAGATTTTCGACGTTTGGGGAGTTGATTTCATGGGACCATTCCCATCCTCTTGTGGAAACCAATACATACTATTGGCGGTGGATTACGTTTCTAGATGGGTGGAAGCAATTGCCTCTCCCACAAATGATGCCATGGTAGTGGTCAAGTTCTTTAACAAGATCATCTTCCCGCGATTTGGGACACCAAGGACTATCATTAGTGATGGAGGTTCTCACTTCATAGCCCGTCGCTTTGAAGCTCTTCTAGCTAATTATGGGGTTACTCACAAGGTCGCTACCCCTTATCATCCACAAACAAGTGGACAAGTTGAGATCTCAAATAGGGAGATCAAAGGAATTCTGGAGAAGACGGTTTCAAGGACTAGGAAGGATTGGTCCTTGAAGCTTGACGATGCATTATGGGCGTACCGGACTGCGTACAAGACTCCCATAGGAACCACACCATACAACCTTGTGTATGGGAAGTCTTGTCACCTGCCGGTGGAGTTGGAGCACAAGGCGTTTTGGGCTATCAAGTGGCTAAACTTCAGCATGAAGGAAGCAGGAGAGAAGCGTCTCCTAGACCTTAATGAGTTGGATGAACTCCGCTTGAACGCTTATGAAAATGCTAAGATCTACAAGGAGAGAGCAAAGCGTTGGCATGATAAGCATATCATTCCAAAGGACTTCAAGGAGGGAGATCAAGTTCTCCTCTTCAATTCAAGGCTTCGTCTCTTTCCAAGTAAGCTTAAATCCCGTTGGACCGGACCTTTTCTAATTAAGCGTATTTTCCCCCATGGTGCAGTTGAAGTATGGGGTAAAACAGGCGGAAGCTTTAAGGTGAACGGCCAACGACTCAAGAAGTATACGCCGGAACTCCAAGCCGAAGAGTTCGCGCCCACCGCACTCGAATAAGTGCGAGATTGGTCTAGCTACGGACCTTAAACAAAGCGCTTCTTGGGAGGCAACCCAAGGTATTGTATTTTTGTTTTTGTTTTCGATTCATAGTTTAGCTTAGTTTAGACGTTTTTCGCTTTATTTTTCTTCGATTTCCTCCGGTATGTTCGTGTTTTTGGATGTAGGAACGATGGAAAAGGAAAAGGGAAGGATAATGTTGAAGAAAAGTGACGAAATTTGGACTTTGGAGCTTTACAGAGAGTTCCACGGCCTAAACCACGGTCGTGACAGCTACAGTGCCCGTAATTTCCAAAAGCCTTTGAAAAATCACCAAAACCACGGTTCCGTACATATCCACGGCCGTGGAACACCCCGATAGACCGTGATTTTCAAAATTTTGCCTGTGACTATATAAACCACGTTCTTCACAAAAATCACCCACAAAACCCCTCTTCCACGACCTAAACGCCGAATCCACGCCCCATCCTCAAATTCCTCGTTTCTTAATCGTTTTTAACGGTTCTTCTTCCTAAACTGAAGCAAATTCGACCACCAACAAGATCCAAGCGACAAATCAAGCGGATATTCACCAAGGAACGCGCAATTCGGATTTTTCAATCCGAAAATTAGGTTTTTCCTCTCTTCTTGATTTTTGTCGATTTGGTTCGTTTTTGTTAGAGATTTTAGGAAGAACTGATTGAGATTGGAAGAAATTAGATTAGGACTGCTTGTTTGTGGAGTTTGAGTGTTGATTTGCTGAGATTTGCAAATTTCTGAGACGAATCACGGTCTCTGGGAGAACAACGGCCGTGGAATCTGTAGAACAACCCGTAATTTCTGACAGAATGGACTTTGTGAGGAGAGTTTCGGGAAGGATTAAAGAGAAGAAGAACGACCAGAACAAGAAAAGGAAGGGTAATCCCTCTTCTTCCTCATCCTATAGAGCACCACCACCCTCTTCCCCTTCACCTCCATCATCACCTTCGCCACCCTCACCTCCTAGCCCTAGAGTCCCGACCATACATGAGGATCACCTCGATGCCCTCGATAGGATCAAAGAGAGGGCTGTGATTGGTCCTAGGTACCTATTGTTGGAGGATCTAACTCCTCTCAACATTGTAGATGACCTTACTTGGCTCTTGGATAGAGCCGGACTAGTTGTCTTCTCGGCTATCCGAGAAGACGCTTATGAGGAGATTACACGGGAGGTTGTGACGTCTTTCGAGCACAGCCATGTAGACAGGACCGTCTCTTTCCGTCTTATGGAAAGAGACTATCATTTTAGCATCCGTGAGTTCGGGACCTTTTTCGGGTTCCATGAGACCTTTAACGGTCGATTTCCTAGTGGCGTTTACGCCAAGGACTTCTGGGAGGAGGTAGCGATGATTTACGCCGACGAGGACTGTTGCCAACCTGCTGATACCAAGGCTAGATTGATGTACCATCTAGCCTTGAAGATTGCTCTCTGCGTTCTTTCGGAGTGTCTCTTTCCTAGGACGGAGACGCCCCAAAAGATCAAGACGGATGAGCTCTTTTTACTATACTCCATGTTGTATGGACGTCGGGCTGATTGTGCCACTCTCTTGGCTGCTACGATGAGCAAGCTCAAGAACAAGAAGAAGGGCAACATCGGATATGGTGGGATAGTTACCCACATTGCTAGGAGCTTAGGAGTTGATTTTTCTGCTTGCACCCGCATTCCAGTTGTACCTCTAGGACTTCATGCATTCATGACTAGAGGCCTCATCTTCCCCACACATAGAGGTCCGCCTTACGCGGGCATGCCTTGGGAGAGCAGGACAGGTAGGGGTATAGAGTGGTTACCGGAGTACTCCATTATGGCGGGATGCCATAATGGGAAGGAGACGTTCGCTGCTATGCATGCGAACAGGATTGTAGCTCCCCCATATGTCCCACCACCAGTTGTTGAGGAGGATATGAGAGATCAGTTTGAGGGTGGAGGAGGAGCAGAGCAGGACTTTGGCACGTTTCCGGATCAGCCGGAGGCGGCCCCCGCTGCACCTAGACGTTCTCCACGTCCAGCTAGAGCTTCAGGCTCGTCTTCTCGCCGCGCTAGCGTGAGTGAGAGACCTACATGGATAACCACACCTCCTGCATGGTATGGAGTTCCCCCTCCTTGGTCCACAGAGCAGACAGCAGCACCAGCACCAGCACCAGCTCCATCCGACGCTCCAGCATGGTATAGTCACGCTCCGGGATGGTATGAGCAGATGCCGGATTGGGCTACTGGCCTTTCGGAGAGAGTAGGAGCATTGGAGATCCGAGCCGATGCTAGAGACGGACGCATGGATGATCTTGATCACATGATGAGGGACGTCTACCGCCAGCAGCTTGGGCAGCCCTACGACTCCAGCTTCTCTCCATTCCCGCCTCCACCAGCGCCGCAGTGATGATGATGCATGACCGTTGCTTTAGCCATTCCACCACCACTTTGTGAGTTTCTTTTCTTTCTTTTCTTTCTTTCTTTTGAACATTAGGACAATGTTCGTCCTAAGTATGGGGTGGGATGTACTAAAAGTTTGTAATAACTTCTACTCACTATGTTTGCTTTATTCGAGACTATCTTGCATTTCATTTTATTATTGCATGTTTCCTTATTGCTTTGCATGAAAAAGAACTTGAAAAACCCATAAAAATTGAAAAATTTTGAAAATTTTGTGCTTCTAATGAATTGAGATGATTTCCATGATAATCGCTACTTGTGAATTGAGTTTGATGACAATTGCATGCTTAAAAGAATAGTGAATTGGAAAGAATTTGAATGAATGGATTTTACCTCTTTTGCAAGTTTCATAATGTGAAGAATATTACCTAAATCATGTTGAGAAATTGAAGTTGAAATCACACTATAAGTTCTTATGCTTCTTGTTGAGATGATTAAGGCAATTCGATATTTTCTTTCTTCTTTCTTTGATCATTTTAGCTCCTCATTGAAATATTAACCTCCCTTACCTATCCAGGAATTTGGAGAAGTGAATGAAAAAGGCATGTTTGATGTGGGAGGGCCATGAGAGCAATTATTTGCAATCAAAAGAATAGAAAGAAATTGTAGGTTTGGGGAAGTCAATCATGACGATGAGTAACTCGGCACCATTCACATAGCCGGGTGTTTGTGTCTTGCCAAAGTCGGATTGAGCGATATTCCTAGCGGATTATGGTATGTGCGCTAAGGGTTTGAGGCATCTCATGAAAATTGAGAAACGTCAATCTCCTAGGCTTCCGTTTTTGTGCACCTCTATCCATAACTCCAAAAGTAAAGTCGAAAAATGAAAGGAAAAGAGCGAAGCTCTAAGTTGAAGGTGTGCGGAAACCGCAAGAGAAGAAGAAGTGAGTAGTTGTCTAATTTCCCGGATTCATGCACCACATTCCCTAAAAGCTTCCTTTCCCTCCACATTCTAGACCTTTTCTTTGAAAGTCCTTAAGATCAAAAGAATGTTATATGATTTTGTGGTCTAAATTGAAGTTTCTTATGATTGATTTTGATAATGTTTGAAGGTTATGATGCTTGTTTAGAAGTTTAATTGATTCATGAGTTTTCTTTGCTTTTTACTCTTTGATTAAGTGTATGAAAGTCTTATAAACAATTGAAGCAAGATTTGAGAATGATCTATTCTTTAGAAGGCACATTCATCCAAAAGAAGTATTGCTTTGAGAAGGTACACATATTTCATCCTAACTCTTGTTCTAAAAGCTTTTTGAGAGACCTTGCTTAGGGACAAGAAAGTTGCAAGTATGGGGTTATTTGTTAGCATGAAATATTGTGATACTTTAGGCACGTTTTCTAAACGTATTTGATTCATATTGATAGTCATTTGATTGAGCATTATTGCATAAGTGAGCTAGTTTGCCTATATTGTCGATATAGATGTCTACACAAGTTCTATGTTGATTATAGGTGAATGGGAGCCATTTCCGAACGGAATTTAGCAAAGAAGAGTTGATTGAGTATGCCCATGGATTGAGGGCATTCTTAGGAGCAAAATGGAGTTCAACTTGAGGAATGCACGAGTCTTGGGAAGAATCACATTCTTGCCCTAAACCACGCTCTAAAATACGGCCGTACTACAAACCACGTTCAGTTCCACGGCCGTGGAACCCTGCAAGAGAGGCGTGATGCATTCCAGTAACTATTACGGTCGTGGAATCCATGGTTCAAACCGTGACACTTTCCACGCTATAAATTACGGTCGTGGAACCTTCCACGACCGTGATCTTGGCGATCTTTTTCGCTACATTTCAAAGCCACGATCTTTTGAAGATTGGGCCGGGCCGATATTTTATCTTGCCCTATAAAAAGACGGACGAAGAGAGATTCCGGCATCGACGCTTACACCCGTTTTACATCCTTCCTTAGACGCATTTTACACCGCCGGTTTAGAGAGACTTTCACGGCATTTGCTTGGAGGCATTTACATCTCGTTGGAGATCGACGTTCGCGCTGGGATTTGCCCTAATCTCGCACTTTGCTGGAGATTATCGTTGGGATTTCCAGATTTCCTGGATTGACGGAAGATTCGGAAGAGTTCTTGCAAGAAGATTTCTCTTCTTGTTTAGGTTTGATTTAGAAGACGGATTGACATCCCGTTCTTCCTTCTTACCTAAGATCGTGTTTAATTGTTCTATTCTGGAATTGGTGATATTATTCGTTCTTGATTGTGACTTTGAGATTGGTTTGGAGTTTATTGAAAGTTTTCGGAAGTTCTCATCTTTCAATCTTTTAATTCTTGAATTTGATATCAACATGACTATTATTGGCTAAAAACCCTTAACAATTCTAAGGTGAAGGGTTGATAGTTGTGGCTTAGATGATGATAGATCGATCGTAAATAGATTAGACCCTGAGAGTTAGAGAGAATCGTCGACGAACCCTAAATCACGGTTTGTTCTTGAGTTCCACGACCGTGGAATCTCAAGATCCACCCGTAATTTCCCTTAAGTTTACGAACCTGCTTTTACTTTAATCCAAAGTTAAAGATTTGCTTTAACTTAGTTTAGGCTTGCCTTTTCTAGGTGGTAGTGAAGCCTCAACAACCTCTACCTCGATTGTGAGTGTCACAACCTCAATCGGTTAAGTTAGTTTTGATCTTTGGATTACAAGTTTGGGTATTTGACATTAATTCTTGTCTTTAGAATCTTTCTATATTGAAGCCTCAACAACCTGTATAGAGAGTTTCTTATAGGTGAGTCATATAAGGTTTTTGGAACTTCACCGTACGATTACCTTACATTAACATACCTTCGCATATCTCAACTCTGTCTTTATATCATTAAGTATATCTTGAATCGATTGCCACAGCTGGATACTTGGATATTTAGGATTGTTGTTTTCCCCAATATATTGCAAAGCTCTTACATAAACTGCTTGATAATCTACAATTGAATTTGTTCCCACCCAAATCCCTGTGTTCGATACTCTGGAATTCTTACTTAACTATATCGATCCGTACACTGCGGGTTCGCTTGCTTGATTCTAGTTTTATAAATTTAAAGCTTATTTGCACGCACGTTTAGGGGCGAACACATATATATGATCGAGACGGGAGATTACTTGAAAACTTGTAAAAGGAACTCACCAAAGTAGCAATTGCATGCTTAGAATCAACCTAGTGTAGATTCACCCATTATTGTCTTACTTGTTGCGTTATTCGTTTTCATAAGTTTTTGTGCATCAATTTAACCAAACCCCCCCCCCCTTTGTTACTCGTTTCTATAATCAATAATTGCATCTAATAAAATACCTTAACTCTCTTGGGTTCGACCCTTACTTAACCACTATACTTGTTTTAGTGCTAAGTCGGGATTTACTTTTGATTGGGTACAGACGACCATAGAAATACCCTCAGTCAAATTTTGGCGCCGTTTCCGGGGAGTTTTAGTGTTTTTATTGGTATTATTGATTATTCGGTTGAACCATTTTTATGGTTCAAACCCGTGCTACTAACTCCGGCTTTGCTACTTTTGATCTAGAAATTGAGAGGATGCACATCCGGCAATGAAGACAACAACAACTTCAACAAGAGATGGCTGACCGTACACTTTGTCAACTCACGCAGCCCACCTTGGCTCAAAACCCCATTGCGGTCACTATACCGGTATTAGGGGAAGGAGTCAATTTTGAGCTCAAGACGGGTCTCATTCACTTGCTTCCATCCTTCCATGGGCTAAGTGGTGAAGACCCCATCAAACACCTTGGGAAGTTCCATACCATGTTAATGAGCATGAAGCTGGCCAACATTACCGAAGAACAAATCAAGATGAGGGCATTCAGCTTCACACTCAAAGATTCAGCTGATGATTGGTATTACCACCTTCCATCCGGGAGTATCGACACTAGGGAGAACCTTCACAAGGCGTTTTTGGAGAAATACTTCCCAGCCAAGAAGGCCAATAGCTTGAAGAAAGCTATAAGCAACATCGAGCAAGAGGCGAACGAAACTCTTTATGAGTACTTCGAAAGGTTTGCACGCCTCCGATCCAGTTGTCCTTTCCACGGATATTCAACTCAAGATCTAGTCTTGTACTTGTACAATGGCTTGCTCGATAATGAAAGGAGGATCGTCGATGCGGCTTGTGGAGGTAATATTCTTAACTCTACTCCTGACCTTGCTTTGGAAAAGATTCAGGAACTAGCGGAAGGAACTCGTAACTTTGAAAGAATGCCGTCCAAGAAAGGAGTTCATGTTGTGAATGCCGGGAAGAGTGAGATCTCCACTGAGCTCGCGGAGCTGGAGGAAATGGTGAAGAGGCTAGCACTTATGGGAACCCCACAGCGACTCAAAGCTTGTGGAGTTTGTGCTGATCCATATCATCCAATGGACATGTGTCCAAAAGTCCAGGATGACGATGTTGAGGTGAATGCAATGGGTTATGGACAACCACAGCAGCAAAGGCCTAGGAACGATCCCTATGCACAGAATTTCATGCCAAATTGGCGTGACCAACAAAACTTTCGTTAAAGGGATCAACAAAACCAACAACAGCAGCCCCGTCAAGGTAAGTATCAAATAACTGAAGATATGTTGCAGGTTTTGACTAAACACTTTGCTACTCATGTCTAAACAACAGAATCCGGCATCAAGAACCTTGAAAAACATGTTGGGCAAATGGCGGAAGCCATTTCAAGGACCGAACGACTTTGCAGAGGATTGCCATCTCAGACATTTATAAGCCATAAGGAGAATGTTAGTGCCCTAACATTAAGGAGTGGGAAGAAAATCCAACAAAAACCAGCAAAAGAATCACAAAGCAAACCTTCTATCGATTTTACCGCACCCACACCCGCCCCTGCGGTTGCAACTGCGCCCAGCACAGAGCAGATGTCGCCCCTGCGGCTTGATGTCCCCGCCCCTGCGGTGACAACCCCTGAGCCGCCCCTGCGCATACAAGCTGACGCCCTTGCGGAAAACACAACAAAAGGTTCTTCTGAGAAGGATTCTTACATCCTGCCTAACTTTCCACCACTGTACTCTGAGAAACCACCATCTCCTTTTCTTGAGGCCTTGAAGGAAAGAAGAATCATTGAGGACAAAGACCTCTTTGAAACTTTTTCCAAATACGAGGTAAACATTCCTCTCCTTAAGTTGGTGAAAAGTATTCCTAAGTATGCTCGTTTCTTGAAGGAGCTTTGCACTATCAAGAGAAACCAGAAGCTGAAGGGCAAACAAAAAGTGCAAGTAAGTGAGCATGTGTCGGCTGTTTTCCAACGGAGAATGCCCAAGAAGTGCAGCGATCCGGGCATGGTAAGCATTCCTTGTGTTATAAGGGAGACCTGCTTTGACAAAGCAATGCTTGATCTTGGTGCTTCTATCAATGTTTTACCATATTCGATTTACAAATCACTTGGTCTTGGGCCATTAATGGAAACTAGGATTGTAGTACAACTTGCTGATAGATCTAATGTGTACCCAAAAGGGATAATTCAAGATGTGTTAGTAATGGTACACAACCTAATATTTCCTACTGATTTCTTTGTAATGGATATGGAAAATGATTCACATGTTGCGCCCATTCTGTTAGGTAGGCCGTTTCTGAAAACTGCTAGGACAAAAATTGATTATGTTGGTGGCAAATAGACCATAGAGTTTGATGGTGAAGTAGTGGAATTTGACATCTATGATGCAATGAGATTTCCTAGTGATGATCATTCTCTATGTGCTATTGACATTGTTGAACCTTTTGTGCAAGATGTTTTTGATAACTCTGTTGTTGATGAATTGAAAAATGTAATTGAGCATGACATTGATGGGTTTAAAGCAAATTATGTATTAACATCTAGCATGAAAGAGGTCCTAGCCCAATTAGATGGGCATAAAAGGCTACCTATCTCCAATTTGGCCAATGGGCCCACTTTACTAACCCCAAGCGAGAAGCTTGTTCCGTCTATAGTGCAGGCACCAGAAATAGAATTGAAGGACCTTCCGTCACACCTCAAGTACGTTTTCCTTGGAAAACACAATACCTTGCCGGTGATCATCTCAAACAAGTTGACTACCGGTCAAGAGGACAAGTTGGTAAAAGTGCTAAGAGAGCACAAGACGGCCCTTGGATGGACCACTGCGGACATCAAAGGGATAAGCCCTTCAACTTGCATGCATAGGATCATACTTGAGGATGAAGCCAAACCCTCTAGGCAACCTCAACGGAGGTTGAATCCGCCAATGATGGATGTGGTCAAGAAGGAAGTGTTGAAGCTCCTCCAAGCAGATATGATCTTCTCTATTTCGGATAGCACTTGGGTTAGTCCAACCCAAGTGGTTCCAAAGAAAGGAGGCATCACCATGGTGGAAAATCAACATGGTGAGATGGTCCCAAGTAAAACGCAAACCGGATGGAGAGTTTGCATTGACTACCGCAAGCTCAACAAGGTTACGCGAAAAGACCATTTCCCATTACCTTTATTGATCAAATGTTGGAACGTCTTGCAGGTCATCAGTACTACTATTTCCTTGATGGATATTCGGGCTATTTCCAAATAGCCATCGCACCACAAGATCAAGAAAAGACGACGTTCACTTGCCCATTTGGCACTTTTGCGTACCGCAGAATGCCATTTGGACTTTGCAACGCACCCGGCACCTTCCAACGGTGCATGATAAATATTTTCTCCGAATACATAGAAAATTTCATTGAAGTCTTCATGGATGATTTTACCGTCCATGGAGACAGTTTTGACGCATGTTTGGGACATTTGAAACGTGTTCTTGAAAAATGTGTTGAAACCAATTTGGTTCTTAATTCGGAAAAATGTAATTTCATGGTCGAACAAGGAAGTATGCTAGGACATGTAATATCCTCAAAAGGGATAGAGGTAGATAGGGCAAAAGTTTATGTAATCCAAAATTTACCTTATCCTACTAATGTTCGGGAAATCCGATCTTTTCTTGGTCATGCATGTTTCTACCGACGTTTCATCAAAGATTTTTCAAAGATCTCGGCACCCCTATGTGAATTGCTCAAGAAAGACGTCACCTTCATAGTAGATGAGAATTGCAAGAAAGCCTTCGACACTTTGAAGGCATGTCTTACCACCGCACCAATCATCCGTTCCCCGGATTGGGAGAAACATTTTGAAATCATGTGTGACGCTAGTGATTACGCCGTTGGAGCCGTCTTAGGACAGAAAGACGGACGGGCTTCTCATATAATCCATTATGCATCTATGACACTCAATGGAGCGCAAAGGAATTACTCTACCACCGAGAAGAAAATGTTGGCGGTGGTTTTTGCCCTTGAGAAATTCAGGTAGTACCTACTTGGGGTAAAGGTAATTATCTTCACTGACCATGCAGCTCTTAGGTACCTCATGGCAAAGAAGGAAGGAAAGCCACGATTGATTCGATGGTGCTCCTTTTAAGTGAGTTTAACCTAGAGATAAGGGACAAGAAAGGGGATGAGAACCTGGTCGCCGATCATTTGAGCAGACTAGTGAAAGAAGAGGAGGATCCAGGAAAAGGAAAAGAGATGGCTGGAAGTTTTCCAGACGATACATTTTACACAACTCTCAATTGTGTGACCGCCCCCGCGCCTCACACCAACCGCCCTTGTGGCTCAGTCTAGGCGCCCCTGCGGAATTGTCGACAGAGGT
Source organism: Fagopyrum esculentum (assembly GCA_033239045.1). Classification (NCBI taxonomy): domain Eukaryota; kingdom Viridiplantae; phylum Streptophyta; class Magnoliopsida; order Caryophyllales; family Polygonaceae; genus Fagopyrum; species Fagopyrum esculentum. The sequence continues at coordinate 66,841,214 of BSUD01000008.1, read as the reverse complement.
TTGTCTTAAGCTCCAGTCTTTTAAACCTTGGTTTGCATACATTGTGAACTTCATTGTCAGGAAAGAATATCCTCCAGATTTCACCAAGGCACAACGAGAGAAGGTAAAAGCTGAAGCTCGACACTACGTTTGGGACGATCCTTACCTTTGGAAGCATTGCCTTGACCACGTAATTCGCCGTTGCATTCCGGACAATGAGGTACAATCTGTCCTAACCTTCTGTCATTCCGAAGCATGTGGGGAGCACTTTGGGGCAAACAAAACTGAAAGAAAAGTTTTGGATGCCAGTTTCTTTTGGCCACACATTTTTCGAGACGCTTTTGCGTTTTGCAAAGTGTGTGATAAATGCCAAAGGGTAGGAAATCTTTCAAGGAGACATGAAATGCCCCAACCCTCTGTTATATTTTGCGAAATATTTGACGTTTGGGGAATTGATTTCATGGGGCCGTTTTCTACTTTATACGGGCACACATATATTTTACTTGCGGTGGACTATGTTTCCAAGTGGGTGGAAGCAAAGGCCACCAAAACTGATGATTCAAAAGTGGTTGCAACTTTTCTTAAGGAAAATATCTTTGCAAGATTTGGAATTCCAAGAGCCTTAATCAGTGATAGGGGTACCCATTTCTGCAACAAGACGATCACGACTATCCTTAAGAAGTACCACGTCCACCAACGAGTATCAACAGCTTATCATCCACAAACAAACGGCCAAGCTGAGGTATCCAACCGAGAAATAAAGACCATCCTTGAAAAGACAGTTTCTCCCAGACGGAAGGATTGGAGTGTAAGGCTAAATGACGCCCTATGGGCATATCGGACAACCTACAAAACTCCTATCGGGATGTCTCCTTTTAGGCTCGTTTTTGGAAAAGCTTGTCACCTACCGGTGGAGCTAGAGCACAAATCTTGGTGAGCGGTACAGAAGTGCAACATGAACATAGAGGAAGTGGCATGACCGAAACATTCTCCGGAAGGACTTCAAGGTAGGTAATAAGGTACTTCTCTTTCAATCACGTTTGAAACTCTTTGCAGGTAAGCTGCGTTCAAGATGGACAGGGTCGTTCGTAGTAGCTGAAGTATACCCTCACGGAGTTGTGGATCTTTATTACTCCCAAACGCACAAGGTGTTCAAGGTAAACGGACAAAGACTAAAACCTTACCTTGAAGGACTCAAGAACGATCTAATTGACGAGATGATGCTGGAAGAAGCAAAGTCAGAGAAGTAGAGATCTTACGTCGAGCCAACGACGTAAAACAAAGGCGCTTCTCAGGAGGCAACCCGAAGGAATAAGAAGAAGAGCCTCTGTCAAGAAAACCGCTCCTGCGGCTCAGCGTCCCCGCCCCTGCGGTGACACCCATGCCCAGCTCCGCTCCCTGCGTTGGGCCTGCGCCTGCAAACATGCTAGTCACCACCCCCGCGGTGACATCCCTACGCCCCTGCGGCGGCCATCCTTGACACACATCCTCGGCGCTGCCCCCGGCGTTAAGCCTGCGTGAGCCCTCTCCCTTGTCACTGCCCCTGTGGTGCAAGCACCCGTCCCTGCGGTTTTACCCAGAAAAGAAAAAAAATAGAAATCGCAAAAGCATTCCTTACACTTACCCCACCCACGCACTCTATATCTCCTCGCCAACCACATATCCCTTGCCTTTACCCTCTCAAACCCTTGCAACGCCCCTGCGCCCCACCAAAGTTACTCACAAGCCACCCTGCGACACCCCTGCGCCACCTCTGACGACTGTCAAACCCTTGCGACGCCCCTACGCCACCCTCACCAGCTCCACCTTCCTCCCTCCAAACTCTCTCACCTTACTACACACTTCATCACCAACCACCACCAAAATCCACCCCTGCTCCACCTCCGGCGACGCTTACACCACCAAGAAGTCACCAAAACGGCCTCAGAATCACCACCTTCGTCACTCCACATAATTCGCCCTCTGCACTTCTCCCGCCCCTGCGCCTGCAAGCTCCCGCAACTGCGCCTTGCCTCCCTTGCGGATAACACAACAGAGGGGGATGAGCTCTCCGAGCTCTATATTCCGGTAGATCCCTTCGTGCCAAGGAGGCCGCTAGTGGCCATTGTGGAGAGGCATGTTGCGAGCTCCAGCCAGGCTCATCAGGAGGAGCACCTGCCCATCCCAGACGACGAGGAGATGCCCACTGCGGCACCAGAGGAGGATCCGGCCCTTGCGAGCCTTCAGGCTCAAATGGCGGCTATGAGCACCCAACATCGGAGCTGGCAGTCCGACTACTAGAGGACTATGTTGGAGCAGCAATAGAGCTGGAAGATGAGTTTTGCCGCCTCTATGACCTCCCACTTCGAATAGAGGCAGGAGGCTTGGCAGACGGCCCATCAGCAGCAGTTGGAGGCTCAGCAGCTGGCTTGGCAAGCCGGCTTTGAGACCTCTTTTGGTCGTCGGATGATGGCTCAGCAGAACCGCATAGATAACATCTACCGCCGGCAGGAGCACTTCTTCCACCACTTTCCTTATCCACCGGAGGAGGGTCCGGGTGGTCCATCTGGACCACCCCACTGAGTGGTATAATTCTCTTCCCTTTCCCACATTTATCTTTTACTCATTTCCACTTTGAGGGCAAAGTGATCTTCAAGTATGGGGGAGGGACATATCCTTGCATGTACAGTTTCATTCGATTTTTTGTAGTTTGAATTCAGTTTGAAATTCATAAAAAAAACAAAGAAAAAGCCAAAGAAAACGGAAAAAGACATGAAAATCCTTGGATAAACCGAAAACCCGAAAGGCCGGTTTAGGCAAAAAGAAGGTAGTCCGACCAACCTTAGGTTGGTGCAAAATTGGATTTAAGGGATGCGAGTTCAAAGTGAGATCATCAAAGAAAAGAAGAAGAGTGGCAAGGTGAAAACCCGAAAGGGCACCTTGGCAAAATGAGCGACACCGAGAGTAGGTTTCCCTTCCGGCGTTTGGCGACATAAGAAGGGGAGTCATAAGGAGGTTGTCCGGGTAGGCCACTCTTGGAGCAATAAGGATGGTAGTTTCTCACCTTTTTCTCACATTTCCTCTCTTCTCCTTCTTTCTTTCTTGGCTTTTCTTTTGTTTTCATTATCTTTTATGCTTGCCCATGCTTCCTGAGGCCTTTGAGTTTAATTGTTGTCATTTGTTTTACACGGGACGAGTAAAAGGTCTACGTATGGGGGAGTTTGATAGGTGATGGAATCACTATCAGTTAGGATAGTTTTTAGAGTCTTTTTATTGCATTTGTGTCGGTTTATGCTACTAACTCCTTGGTCCAGAAGAAGAAGACTACAAGAAGATAAAGAAGGAGTTATAAGCACTTAGGAGTGAAGATCGTTCACGAAGCAAAGCTTTTGTTGCTTCACCGCCCCCGCGGAGCCTTGCCACCGCCCCTGCAGGTGACACCTCACTCCGGAGCGCTCCCTGCGCCTTCGTCAGCGCCAGCCACGAAGACCGTCACCGCCCCTGCGTCAACCCATGGCGCCCCTGCGGTGACTTGCCCTGAAGAAGCGAAGACCAGCGCCCCTGCGCCTTCCCCTGCGTCTCTGCCTGTGCCTCAACCTGGGAGATGGAAGATGAAGAGGTTGTGTCACCGCCCCTGCGTTGACATAGGGACGCCCTGGCGGCTTGGCATCAAAAATGGCAGGAAGTTGAAGGGGCAGACGTTTGAAGAGCAAACGTCTGCCCCTACGGAGCTGAAGGCCGCCCTTGCGGTTTGACGTCAGAAGCTTTACTCCGGCTGTTTGCACCACCTTTATGGCATTAAAGGTGGCTGTTTTGGGCCGACCATTTACTCCTATTTAGTGTCTTTTGTAGTATAAATAGTCCTTGGTTGATTGCTAGAATCATCCAACTTGTTATCCAACATATTATCCACTTTTTCCTTTTAGATTATCTTGCTACCTTTGTAATGAGTTGCTAACTTCCTTGCTACATTGGGTTGGTTTGCAGCTGCATTGTTACTTTGGTTGTAAGTTCTTTTTAATATAAGTTTTCATTCAGTAATGCTTTGTGTTTCCTTGATCTCCATTGTCTAATTGCATGTTTTACTATTACTTGAGATTGATCACCTTAGGTTCTAAAGTGCATGCAAAGAACTAGGATTAATAGGTTCCGGGTTTGGAACTTTAATCTAGTAGTAAACTTTAAGTAATAACGGGTTGTAATTACTTAAAGAAAAGGAACACAAATATAAAGATAAGCTTAACGGTTTTAATCTTTTCTTTATATCCCTTAGTCTTTATTTGAAAGATAACTTGTTATTTGTTCTTGTAGGTTTACGGAACACTAACTTGTTAAGTTGTATTGATGCCGGTTGGCTCAACACATATATATGATCGAGACGGGAGATTACTTGAAAACTTGTAAAAGGAACTCACCAAAGTAGCATTTGCATGCTTAGAATCAACCTAGTGTAGATTCACCCATTATTGTCTTACTTGTTGCGTTATTCGTTTTCATAAGTTTTTGTGCATCAATTTAACCAAACCCCCCCCCCTTTGTTACTCGTTTCTATAATCAATAATTGCATCTAATAAAACACCTTAACTCTCTCGGGTTCTGTTCGCCACTTAGCGTGTGTGCAAATAAACTTTAAATTTATAAAACTAGAATCAAGCAAGCGAAACCGCAGTGTACGGATCGGCGTAGTAAAGCAAGAATTCCAGAGTATCAAACACAGGGATTTGGGGGGAACAAATTCAGTTGTAAAGTTGTCAAGCAAGTAAAAGGATAATAAGCTTTGCAAATATTAGGGAAAACAGCAACCCTAAAGATCCAGGTATCTAATTGTGGCAATCGATTCAAGATATACTAAAGAACTAAGGACAGAGTTAAGAGTTGCAAAGGTATGCTAAGGTAAAGTAATGTACGGTGAAGTTCTAAGACTTTATATGACTTATCTAAAGACACTCTCTATAGAGGTTGTTGAGGCTTCAGTATAGAAAGGATCTAAAGACAAGAATTAATATCAAATACCCAAACTTGTAACCCAAGGATCAAGACTAACTAAACTGATTAAGGTTGTGACACTCGAAATCGAAGCAAAGGTTGTTGAGGCTTCACTACTACTTAGAAAAGGCAAGCCAAGACTAAGTTAAAGCTAATCTTTACCTTTGAATCAAAGTAAAAGCAAAGTTCGTAAACTGGTATAAATTACGGGCAGATCTTGAATTCCACGGCCGTGGAATCTCAAGAACAAACCGTGATTCTGGTTCATCGGCGAAATCTCTCTAACTCTCAGTGTCCAATCAATTTACGATCGATCTATCATCATCTAAGCCACAACTATCAACCTTTCACCTTAGAATTGCTAAAGGGTTTTAGCCAATAAATGTCATTATAATATCAAAATCAAGTTTAAGAAGAATGAAAGATGAAAACCTTCAATAGAACTCAAATCAATCTCAAATCCACACACAAGGATAATAATGTATATCAGACTTGGAATAAACACAAACTAATAACAATCCCTGATAAGAATGAAGAACGGGATGTCAATCCGTCTTCTAATCAAACCTAAGGACAAAAGGCGTAACTTCCGCCACAAGCAACTCCAAATCTTCAAACCCTCGTGAATCACCGTTTGCCAATGCAAAATCTCCGGACGTCCAATGCAGCCCTAAGCACGTGTGTCAAATTCTCTCCTCTCCAGCCTTTTTATAAGGAAGGATAAAATAACCGTCCGGCCCATGTGCGTAAATGATGTGGCAATAATTAATTTGACAAAAGATCGCCTAAATCACGGGGTTCCACAACCGTGGTTCAGAGCGTGGAAGTGGATTACGGTTCCATATGATTTCCACGACCGTACTTTATACCGTGTAACACTCTGGAATACTCCATGTTCATGTTGCCAAGATCCACGGCCGTGGTTTTGGGCGTGGACTTCTCTACGACCGTATTTTAGAGCATGGAAGTGTAAATTGCTTGTGGTTTCCTTTGTGTCGTGCCATTCCTCATCCTAGCATCTCCTTTGACTTCTTTGATGTGTCCTTAAACCTTGGATGTGCTCAAATCTTCTCCCATCTCTCTCAATTGGTTCGGTTTTAGCTCTTATTCACCTATAATCAACACAAAGCTAATGTAGACCTCCATATCGAAAATATAGACAAACTAGCTAACAAATGCTTCAATGCCTTATCAATGAACACTATAATGGATGAAAAACAACTAGAAAAAGTGCCTAGAATATTGCAATATTTCATGCTAAAAAAATACCCCATACTTGCTACTTGCTTGTCCCCAAGCAAGGTCTTTTGAAAGCTTTAGAACGTAAGTTAGGATGAAATATGCATGCAAACTGAAAAACAAAATATCTTTTTGATAAATGTGCTTCTAGTCAATAGATCAACCTCAAACCTTGCTTCAATCATTCTTGAAAACGCTCACATACACAAACCAAAGTATGTAAAGTAAAGAAACATCACAAGATGCTTAATCCTCAAAACAAACATCATAACCTTCAAATACCATCAAAATCAAGATTAAGAAACTTCAATTTAGATCACTAAGTCATATAACACTGTTTTGATCTTAAGGACTTTAAAACAAGGTCTAGAATGCGGAAAGGAAGGGAAAATTTATAAGGAGCGTGGTGCATGAATCCGGGAAAGTGGACAACTAACTCTTTTCTTTTTATTTCAATTTGTAACATCATCAACTTTTGAGCTTTGCTCTCTTCTTTTCGCATCATTTTTCGACTTTACTTTTGGAGTTATGGACAAAGGTGCACAAAAACCGAAGCCTAGGAGATTGGCGTTTCTCAATTTCGAGATGCCTCAAACCCTTGATGCGCATACCATAATCCGTTAGGAATATCGCTCAATCCGACTTTGGCAAGACACAAACACCCGGCTATGTGAATGGTGCCGAGTCACTCATCGTCATGATTGACTTCCCCAAACCTACAAGTTCTTTCTATTCTTTGAATGTAAAATTTTGCTTTCATGGCCCTCCCACATCAAACATGCCAAATATCAACTCCTCCAATTCCTGGATAGGTAAGGGAGGCTATTATTTCATTGAGGGGCTAAATCAACAAAGAAAGGAAGAAGAAAGGTCGAATTGTCTTAATCATTTCATAAATAAGCATAGGAACTTATTATGTAATTTCAACCTTAATTTCTCAAATTAATTTAGATGAAGTTCTCACATTACGAAATTTGCAAGTAAAGACAAACAACTCATTCAAACTCTTTCCAATCCATAATTCCGTTCAAGCATGCAATTATCATCAAAAATTCATTCCGCAAGTAAGATTTATCATAGAAATCATTTCAATTCTTAGAAGCACAAAATTTTCAAAATTTTTCAAATTTTTATTGTTTTTCAAAAGCTTTTTCATGCAATGCAATAATGAAACGTGTGACAATGAAATGAAACATGCAAAGTGATCTCAATCAAGGCAAGCAAAAGTGAGTAGAGTTATTACAAACGATAGTCACACCCCACCCCATACTTGAGACAAACATTATCCCTAATGTTCAAAAAGAAATAAAGAAAAGAAAGAAAGAAAATGAACTCACAAAACGGCGGTGGAGCGGCTAATGCTAGCAATCATGCATGATCATCACTGTGGTGCTGGTGGTGGTGGAAACGGGAAGAAGCTAGAGTCAAAGTTCCGCCCAAACTGCTGGCGGTAGATGTCTCTCATCATCTTGTCATGCTCGTCAGCTCGGACATCTCTAGCGTCCTACCGGACCTCCAAAGCTCCTACTCTCCTGGAGAGGTCGGTAGCCCAATCCAGAAGCTACTCGTACCACCCTGGTGCCTGGTTGTACCAAGTTGGTGCATCCTGTGGTGCTGGTGCAGACGGCGGCTGTGCATACCATGTCGATGGAGCTCCCATCCACTCCGGCTGTGATCTATACAAATCAGGAGGGGCATCCATCCATGTCGGCCTCTCACTCACGCTAGCACGGCGAGAGGAGGAGGCTGCTGAAGGTCCAGCTGGTCGTGGTGAACGTCTGGGAGGGTCAGGGAAGTGCACCGGCTGATCCGGGAAAGTGCCAAAGTCATGCTCCTCACCTCCTCCCTCAAAACCATCACCTCCTCTCATCTCCTCCTCATCTGCAGCTGGTACCTCAGGAGGGACGTAGGCAGGGGCTACTAACCTATTCGCATGCATAGCAGCGAATGTCTGCTTCCATATATGGCGTCCAGCCATAATGGAATACTCGGGGAGCCATGCAACACCTCTATCTCCTCTATCCTCCCAAGGCATGGCAGCGGTGGGTAAACCTCTATGCCTAGGAAAGATCAAGCCTCTAGTCATGAGGCTCTGGAGTCCCAATGGTCTAGTTGCTATCCTAGTGCAAGTAGAAAAATCAATCCTCAACTGTCTAGCAATGTGGGTGACCATCCCACCATATACAATATTCCCAGCCCTCTTGTTCTTGAGCTTACTCATGGTGGAAGCTAAGAGTGTAGCACAGTCAGCAGGTCTACCGTGCAGCATACAATACAAAAGAAACAACTCATCCGTCTTGATCTTCTGAGGAGTCTCGGTCCTAGAGAAAAGACACTCAGAAAGTACTCTATGGGCTATCTTCAAGGCTAAGTGATAGATAAGCTTAGCCTTGGTATCAGCAGGTTGCCAGCAGTCCTCGCTAACATAGATCATAGCAATGTCCTCCCATATCCTTAGCGTATACACCGCTAGGAAAACGACCATTGAAGGTCTCTTGGAACCCAAAGAAGGCTCCGAACTCTAAAATCGAGAACTCGTAGTTCTCCTCCATCAGCCTAAAAGAAACCGTCCTCCCTACATGATTATGCTCAAAAGAGATCACAAACTCTCTAGTAATCTCCTCATATGCGTCTTCCCTAATAGCGGAGAAGACGATCAAGTCTGCTCTATCTAGCAACCAAGTAATGTCACTCACCACATTCAGTGGCTCTAACTCCTCAAGAAGCAAATAACGTGGTCCTATGACCGGTCTCTTCTCGATCCTTTTTTAAGGCATCGAGGTAATCCTCCTGGATCTTTGGAATTCTAGGGGGTGGGGGTGGGGGTGATGGTGGCTCACTAAGAGGTACCTGGGAGGAGGAGGAAGCATCATTGTTTCTCTTCTTATTTCTAGTGGACATTCTCCTAATCAAATCCATTTCAGTCAAAAAATTACGGCCTGTTCTTCAATTCCACGGCCGTGGAATATCCAGAGATCGTGGTTAGGCTCTGAATTTCTCAAAACTCAATCAATCAACACCAAATTCACCAGACAACAGCCCTAGACTAATTCCAATCCAATTCCAATCAGTTCTCCTAAAAATTCTTGCGAAAATTTAGCCAAATCGACAAAGTAAAGAAAGAGGGAAAAACCGAGGTTTTGGATTTTTAAAAATTCTTGCGAAAATTTGTCCACTCGATTTGTTGCTTGAATCTTGTAGATGGTTGAATTTTCTTCACTTTGGGCTCAAGAATCATTCGAAACGATTAAGGAACAAGGATTTGAGAGAGGGGGACGATTTACGGCTGTTTGGGTCATGGAAGAGGGATTTTTGTGTGGTTTTTATGAAGAATGTGGTTTATATAGTAACCGTAAAATTTTTGGAAAATTATGGTCACTCGAGGGTTTCCACGGCCGTGGAAATGTACGGAACCGTGGTTTTGGTGATTTTTCTCAGGCTTTTGCAAATTACGGTCTCAGAGGGTTCCACGACCGTGGTTTAGGGCGTGGAACTCTCTGTAATGTGCCAAAGTCCAAGTTTCGTCAATTTCCTTCAACTTTTTCCTTTCCCTTTCTTATTCCATTGATCCTACATCCAAAAACACGAACATACCGGAAGGTATCGAAGGTAAAACAAAACAAAAACGTCTAAACTACTCTAATCTATGAATGATAAACAAAAACATAAGTGCATTACCTTGGTTGCCTCCCAAGAAGCGCTTGTTTGAGGTTCGTAGCTAGACCGTACTTGCACTTATTTGAGTGCGGTAGGCGCGAACTCCTCATATTGGAGTTCCGGTGAGTACTTCTTGAGTCGTTGGCCAGTCACCTTGAAACTTCCGCCCTTTTCACCCCATACTTCAACTTAGCGCTAGGCTTGTTCGAGCTAGCGTGTCCTCCACAAGGTAGTGAATGACAATGACGGATGACACTTTGCACCTCGTCTTCCGGCACAAATCGTCGAATGATGCCGTCAGGACCTCTCTTGAAGAGGAGAGGTTCGTTCCAAAATTATTCCCGGACATCCTTAAAGAACTTCTTTCTTTGTGCATAGGATAATCCGGGTGGTAATTCCTAGCAAACCAGATAGTTAACAAAATCAGCAAACCATGGTTCATTACCTTTAGTGATCTTGTCGATGCACTCCTCTATGGGTAGATTGTCGTCCTCTAGATGTGGTAGACGACTCAAATGATCCGCAACAGAATTTTCCGAACCCTTCTTGTCACGGATCTCTAGATCGAGTTCTTGTAGGAGAAAAATCCATCTAATTAGCCTTGGTTTCGCATCCTTCTTTGTAAGTAGATACCGGATCGCATCATGATCCGTGTATACAATCACTTTTGCACCTACAAGAAAAGAACGAAACTTTTCAAATGCATATACAATTGCTAGAAATTCTTTTTCGGTAGTGGCGTAGTTGAGCTGCGCTTCATCTAGCGTCTTGCTAGCGTAGTAGATAACGTGGGTTCGTCCTTCCTTCTTTTGCCCAAGCACAGCTCCTATAGCTACGTCACTTGCATCACGCCTAACCTCGAATGGAAGATTCCAATCCGGAGGTTGGATGATCGGGGCTGAGATTAGAGCTTCCCAAATCTTATGAAACGCATCTAAATATTCCTACAAAAAATCAAAAACTGCATCCTTCATCAATAGATTAGTAAGCGGCTTTGATATCTTCGAGAAATCCTTTATAAAGCGTCTATAAAATCCAGCATGTCCTACAAAGCTTCTTATTCCTTTCACCGAAGATGGAGGAGGGAGCTTTTCTATAGTCTCTATCTTAGCCTTATCCACTTCAATCCCTCTACTAGAGATCAAGTGTCCTAATACAATGCCTTCTTTCACCAAAAATTGATACTTCTCCCAATTAAGAACTAGGTAAGTGTCTTCACATCTTTGTAGCACAAGAGCAAGGTTAGAAAGACAATCATTGAAAGAGGAACCATAAACAGAAAAGTCATCCATGAAAACCTCCATGATTTCCTCTATGTACTCCGAGAAGATAGCCATCATGCACCTTTGAAAGGTGGTTGGGGTGTTGCAAAGCCCAAACGGCATTCTTCTATAAGCAAACGTACCCCACGGGCACGTGAATGTGGTCTTCTCTTGATCGTCCGGATGTATCGGGATCTAAAAGAAACCACTATAACCGTCAAGATAATAGAAATGTGAGTGTTGTGCTAACCTCTCAAGCATTTGGTCGATGAATGGTAGTGGGAAGTGATCCTTCCTCGTTGCGTTGTTTAGGTTGCGGTAGTCTATGCACATCCTCCATCCCGTCACGGTTCGTGTAGGAATGAGCTCATTGTTCTTGTTGGTAATGACCGTCATTCCTCCTTTCTTTGGAACCACCTGTACAGGACTCACCCACTTGCTATCGGAGATAGGGTAGATGATACCTGCATCAAGTAGTTTAACAATTTCCTTCTTGACAACCTCCTTCATGGTCGGATTTAACCGCCTTTGAGGTTGTCGCGAAGTTCTAAAATCTTCTTCCATTAGAATCTTATGCATGCATAGTGAAGGCTTGATTCCTACTAGATTCTCTATAGTGTAACCTAAGGCTTTCCTATGTTTCTTAAGAACAACCATAAGCTTACTATGTTCATCTATACTTAGATTGGAACTAACAATTACCGGAAAGGTAGAATTAGGTCCTAGAAATGCATACCTTAGATGTGCGGGAAGTGGCTTCAATTCCATCACTATAGGACTCTCTAATGGCTCTTGAGGAGTGTCCAATGCTTCCTTAGAAGTCTATAAGGGTGTAGAAGTTGTTGGAGAAGAATCAAAAGAAGTGGTAGAAAGAACACAATTGTCTTCAGATTCACCCAAAATTACGGCTCCCCTGTTTACTCCACGGCCGTGGTTTTGGGCATGGAAGTCAATTACGGTGCCTCTGTTTGTTCCACGGCCGTGGTTTTGACCGTGTAACTTACTGGAGTCCTCTGAATAGCTGATTACGGTCATGTTGGTGGAAACCATGGCCGTGGAATAGCACGACTGGCCGTGATTCCTCACGTTCTCTGACCCATCGTAGAGTTTTTCAAACTCTTCTTCATACACTTCCTTTTGCTTCTCTAAAGCTTCAATTTCCTCATTGCATTCCTCTTCTTCCCCTATGTCTATAATGCTCATAGTGATCACCTTTTGCAAGGGATCTTTGAAGAGAATCGAACTTACTTCCTCTCTAGATAGCTCTTCGTCATGGATGTTGAATATATCATCTTCAAAAGCTGGTTCTTTCACCAAAGTGGAAAGAACGAACTCTACCTTTTCCTCTCCTATGTCGAAGGCGAGTCTAGCATTCTTGCAATCAACCATACAACCGGATATTGCAAGAAACGGTCTTCCGAGTATGATCGGGACCGGACTATCTGCAGGAATGTCAAGCACAACAAAATCTATGGGAACACAGAACTTACCGAGCTTGACCGGGACGTCTTCAACTATGCCGACGGGACGAGTTATGGATCGATCCGCCATGTATAACGTCATCTTCACCGGTTTAGGTTCGCCTAAACCGATCTTCCTGCATAAGGCAAGCGGAATGATGCTCACACTTGCTCCTAAATCACATAATGCATCATATGTGATATCTCCCACTCCTATGGGAATACAAAATGACCCCGGATCCTTCAGCTTTGGGGGCATCTTTTCCTTCATTGTCTTAATGAGATCCGATGAATCCGAACTCATCTTGACCTCTCCAAAATCCTCTAATTTCCTTTTGTTAGAGAGGATCTCTTTTAAGAACTTTCCATAAGCTGGCATACCTACAATTGCATCAATGAAAGGTATATTAATATGCGGTTTGCTCATGAGTTCAATAAACTTACCGAATTGCTTGTCTAGACGCGCTCATGCTCTAGACTGCGGGAATGATAGGGGAGGTTTGTAAGTTGGGGGAGGAATGTAGATGTCTTCCTTCTCCTTCCCCTTCTCTTTCTCTTTCTCGACGGGGACTTCCACAAACTTAGGTTGCGGGTTGGTGGTTGTTGCTCCGCTCCTAATTGTGATAGCCATCGCCCTTCCTTTCGGGTTATCCTCCGTCTTTCCTGGAAGTTTTCCTTGATTTCTAGGAACTTCCTCAGCATTGCTAAACATATAGTTTTCTAAAACCTTTTGGGCTTTATCAACCTTAGTAATGTGATTATCAACCTTAGTGATGTGACTCTCCAATCCTTGAAGCTTTCCCAAAATTGTTTCCAGCATGGGATCGGGCTTCTCTTTCCCCGAAGTGCTTCCACTATTAGATGTTTGACCCTGACTTTTCAAAGGAATGGAAGAAGAAGAATGTGGAGTTAGTGAATTTCCTGAATTGGGATAAGAATTACCGGAATTTTGTTGTTGGTTGGAACGCCAATTGTTGTTGTTTGATCCCCTATTGTTGTTCCAATTGTTATTCCGGTTGTTGTTGTTGTTCCAATTGTTCCGGTTGTTGTTCCGGTTGTTGCGATTTGTGTTCTCATTCCCATTGTGGTTATTGTTGTTCCCTAAATAACCAACATCTTGCTCCTTTTGATTTGGAAAGTTAGCCTTGATGACTTCCTTCAATTCTTTAATCTCGGAGTTGAGAGAAAAGATTTGAGTTTGAGCGGCTTGTGTTAGCTTTGCTCCTTGCTCCACTCGATTTGCTTCTACTTTCCTGTGAGAATACTTCTCAATGACTCGGTCTTGCTTCTCAATGAAGTCCCAAGCGTCATCTTCCCTCATGTCCATGAATGTACCACATGAAAGGGATTGGAGCTTGAATTGTTTTTTCATATCCAGCCCCTTATAGTATATCTCCAATGGCTCCAATTTGGAAATGCCATGATGAGGGCAATCCAATAGTAAATCCTGAAATCTTTCCCAAGATTGAAACAAACTTTCGTTAGATTTCATAGAAAATACATTAATCTTACCTCTCAACTCCTCCGTCTTGGATGGCGGAAAGAATTTGGTGAGGAACTCCGAAGAAAGATCCTCCCATGTGTTGAGTCTTCCATTTGGAAGAGCTTGATACCAAGATAAAGCTTTCCCTTTCAAAGAGAAGAAGAATGGCTTGATCTTGTAGTTGTTGGTGGTTGCATTCTTTGGCTTCATTGTCTCCATCAAGCTCTCAAAATTCTGTAAATGTTGATGTGGAGATTCGCTATTCGTTCCTCCAAACTGACTTTGGCGAACGATGGTAATGACTTGTGGGTTGAAGCTAAACCCCTGCATATCATCAGCATCAAAGTTCACACCTAGACGCCGTGGTTGCTGAATTGGATCCATCCTTTGGCCAAGAGTTCTTGGCTCTTCATCTACACGAGCGGCTCTCGCACCCCAGCCGGGACACGATAATTGGCAGTCGGTCTTGGATTATATTGATTCATGTTGATCGTCGGATTAATGTCCTCAAGTGGTGGCATGGAAGAGTCGCTATCCTCATCGGATGAGTTGGTTCTAACCGATCTTGCCGGTTTCCTCCTCTTCTTCTTCTTGGAATCGCTCAATCCCAGCCTCATTTGAAACATTATAATCCCTTAGCTCATCAATTTGCAATTGATGACGGTCCGATTCTTCCTTGCGAGTCTTCTCGCTCCAACTCTTGTCTTTCTCTTTCAGATCTCCAATCTCCCGGTAGATCCCCTCCTGTCTCCGCCACTGCCACCGCTAACGCTACCGAACCCTAGCAACAGTCTACTATCGCCAGAGCAAGCAACAGTGAGAGAAACGAAGCGATCCTTTGTTTCGCATCTCGCTTCGCTGATCTCGTCTCAAAACCCTAGATCAAGAATATCCCCGGCAACGGAGCCAAAAACTTGTTCGCCACTTAGCGTGCGTGCAAATAAGTTTTAAATTTATAAAACTAGAATCAAGCAAGCGAACCCGTAGTGTACGGATCGGCGTAGTAAAGCAAGAATTTTAGAGTATCGAACACAGGGATTTGGGGGGAACAAATTCAGTTGTAAAGTTGTCAAGGAAGTAAAAGGATAATAAACTTTGCAAATATTGGGGAAAACAGCAACCCTAAAGATCCAGGTATCTAGTTGTGGCAATCGATTTAAGATATACTAAAAAACTAAGGACAGAGTTAAGAGTTGCAAAGGTATGCTAAGGTAAAGTAATGTACGGTGAAGTTCCAAGACTTTATATGACTTATCTAAAGACACTCTCTATAAAGGTTGTTGAGGCTTCAGTATAGAAAGGATCTAAAGACAAGAATTAATATCAAATACCCAAACTTGTAACCCAAGGATCAAGACTAACTAAACCGATTAAGGTTGTGACACTCGAAATCGAAGCAGAGGTTGTTGAGGCTCCACTACTACTTAGAAAAGGCAAGCCAAGACTAAGTTAAAGCTAATCTTTAACTTTGGATCAAAGTAAAAGCAAATTTCGTAAACTGGTATAAATTACGGGCAAATCTTTAATTCCACGGCCGTGGAATCTCAAGAACAAACCGTGATTCTGGTTCATCGGCGAAATCTCTCTAACTCTCAAGGTCCAATCAATTTACGATCGATCTATCATCATCTAAGCCACAACTATTAACCCTTCACCTTAGAATTGCTAAAGGGTTTTAGCCAATAACCGTCATTATAATATCAAAATCAAGTTTAAGAAGAATGAAAGATGAAAACCTTCGAAAACCTTCAATAGAACTCAAATCAATCTCAAATCCACACACAAGGATAATAATGTATATCGGATTTGGAATAAACACAAACTAATAACAATCCCTGATAAGAATGAAGAACGGGATGTCAATCCGTCTTCTAATCAAACCTAAGGACAAAAGGCGTAACTTCCGCCGCAAGCAACTCCAAATCTTCAAACCCTCGTGAATCACCGTTTGCCAATGCAAAATCTCCGGACGTCCAATGCAACCCTAAGCACATGTGTCAAATTCTCTCCTCTCCAGCCTTTTTATAAGGAAGGATAAAATAACCGTCCGGCCCATGTGCGTAAATGATGTGGCAATAATAAATTCGACAAAAGATCGCCTAAATCACGGTCTCATGGGGTTCCATGACCGTGGTTTAGAGCGTGGAAGTGGATTACGGTTCCATATGATTTCCACGACCGTACTTTATACCGTGTAACTCTCTGAAATACTCCTCGTTCATGTTGCCAAGATCCACGGCCGTGGTTTTGGGCGTGGACTTCTCTACGACCGTATTTTAGAGCGTGGAAGTGTAAATTGCTTGTGGTTTCCTTTGTGTCGTGCCATTCCTCATCCTAGCATCTCCTTTGACTTCTTTGATGTGTCCTTAATCCTTGGATGTGCTCAAATCTTCTCCCATCTCTCTCAATTGGTTCGGTTTTAGCTCTTATTCACCTATAATAAACACAAAGCTAATGTAGACCTCCATATCGAAAATATAGACAAACTAGCTAACAAATGCTTCAATGCCTTATCAATGAACACTATATTGGATGAAAAACAACTAGAAAAAGTTCCTATAATATCGCAATATTTCATTCTAAGAGGTTCGACCCTTACTTAACCACTATACTTGTTTAAGTGCTAAGGCGGGATTTACTTTTGATTGGGTATAGACGACCATAGAAATACCCTCAGTCATATTGAATGGGACGAAGAATGGACAATAGAGTTTTGGAGAGTTAAGAAGAAGATTCATTGGTTCAACTGTTTTGATTTACCTTAAGGTATTATGGGTTTGATGTGGACAAGTGATTCTTCAAGACAAGGTCTTGATCGATTATTGAGGAGCGATGTAAAAGTAATAACATACGTGCCTTGTCAAGCAATGTGACACTAAAGTGCTCCCCTCATTACTTGGAATTGCGACAAGGGTTGAGGAAACATAACGTCTAAGTTTGGTTTGACAAGGACCAAAGCCAGTAGTGTAAATTGGAAGTTCGATCTTCTTTGGTAGAGAAATTAAAAGGAAAATAGTGGATATGCTGCATTGAGAGAGAGACCCGAGAAGGAAGTTGAGTTCCGATATATCGACCTTTTTGAGATCTTAACCCGAGTTGGAGAAGTGTCTTATACGTTGGCGTCGCCACTAAGAGTAGAGAGTGTTCACCCGGTGTTTCGTGTGTATCAGTCGAGAGAGTACATGCAAGATTCGACACGTGTGGTCAGTCATGATGATCTAGTATCCGACGAGGAACCAATGAGGCTAATTGGAAGACGGACGACAGTATATTTGGTTGAGTCTTACGCTGAGCTAGTAACATCGATATGATCGACAGGTTAGACTTAGTTCTTCCCTTAGTTAAGTTTGGTATATGTGTAATGTTATATGTTATTTGTGCCCCGTGCGGGAACGTGTTATATGACTTGATATATTTTTGCGATGACGGATTGAGTAGTTAGTGTATATATATTACAAGTTCTAAGCCTTCCTAGTTTGTGAGTTTATACCTCGGCCCTATGGGACCGAGAAGTTCGGCATATGGCAAGTTTTGGGACGAAACTTGTTTTTAGGGGGATCTAATGTAACGCCCCATTTATTGGGTGTGTTTCGGTATTTATTATTTCTGGATTTTATCTATATTTTGAATATTTAAAATATTTTACGAGTATTACGTTGTAAATTAAATTCTACAATATGTATACCGATATATTTTATTATCGCAATTAAATATTACATCATCTCGTAAGTAATTTGCGAAAATGGTTTTTGTATTTCAAAGTGTGTGTGTGTATATATATATATATATATATATATATATATATATATATATATATATATATATATATATATATATATAGGGTGTGGTTCCCATGAGAACACCCCTAACGTGAAAACATGAGAACAATCGTACACCGTTGGATGTAAGTATTAAGGGTTGAGATTTAGAGTAGATATCAAAAATAATAATAACTACGAATAATAATAATTAGGAATTCAACAATAACTACGAATAATCCACTCAACCAACAATAACTACGAATAATACATTAAACGATATGACACATTCGTAACAAAACTAATAATAATTACGAATCTGTTCTCATGTTCTCACGTTAGGGGTGTTCTCATAGGATATATATATATATATATATATATATATATATATATATATATATATATATATATTTGCAAGTTTATTTATATACTCGATCAACATATTCTTTCTCGTATATTTAAATTCGGAATGGATCGGAAAAGTTCTTCGATCCGAAATTCCCGTTTAGGTTTAGTTGGATCGATAGTCTTTTTTTTCGCTCTTTCCCTCTTTTCCAGTGCCGCGTGGCATCGGCTGTGTGGAGGCAGCCTTGCAATTTCCGACTCCTCGTTGCCCCTGACGCTGGCCAACCCACCTTGCAGTGGTCTGCACCCAGCAGAGCTACTTGACCTTCCCCCCCCCCC
>BSUD01000008.1:66755979-66822426 GCA_033239045.1 Fagopyrum esculentum | reverse complement strand
CCCCTCCCCCCTTCCTTAGTCTTGCAGCTCCTCCTACCCCACCCCAACAACTCGCAGCCCTCTACTCCCCCAAGCAGGAGGTCTCTACCCCACCTCCACTGCCTGTAGAACCACCCTCGTCTGTCAACTTGCCGGAAAGCCGTAACACCACCCTCGTCTGTCGTTGAGCTCCACCGGGCTAAGAGATACTCCAACCACCGCCTTTCCTAGCCCCTCACGCCATCCCCCTTCCCTCTCTGGGTACCAACATCTCCAGTGCTGCCTTACCTCCTCTCGTTCGAGCCGCCGGGAAGAGTTGTTGTTGCCCTCACCTCACCACCCACTCTCCTCCTGTCTTTCCGCTCAGACCTCGCCTATCGCTGAGAAGAGCACCGCCGGATCTGGGTGAACGGGAAAAGCTCCTTGTGTCTCCTCTACCGAGCCGATCTCTCTTCCGTCCGTCTTCCGCCTCGCCGGTCCCCTGCGCAACCCTTGCTGTCGGAGAAGAGCTTCGCCGCCTCCACTCGGTCTCCATCTGATTCGTTCTTCTGCCGCCACTATCATTGGAGCAGCCCTGCCGGAGCCAAGGAGCAGTCCTGCCGGAGCCAAGGAGTGGCCACACCCTAGTTGCGCTGCCTCTCTGCGCCGTCAGTACCCCCCATTAGCAGCTGCCGCCCTCCTTGCCCCTGCATTCTGTAATTCGTAGAAAAGGATAGAGAAACCCTTTTCCAGTTATTTAAATCGGGCCCCACCTTTTCTCTGTAATTACAATATTGCACCTTACTTTGTATTTGCAATTATGACCCAACAATTGAAATTTTCGGGAGTTGCCCCTGTTTGTATATTTACAAAAATGGCCCAGGGTTTAAATTTACAATTTATGACCCATATTTCGGAAGTTGTATAAGTTGCCCAGAAAATGTCCTGACGAGTTTTAACCTTGGATTTTAAATATGAGCTTATTCTATTTTATATACATTATATTTTACGCCCTCGTTGGATTAATCTAGGTTTATGGCTCAAAGATTTTAATGCGGGTTTTAATTTTGACTTTTGAAAAACGAGTTTTCCTTAGAGTTATATATATTATATATTCCGTTCAAATTTAGCATATGAGCTAAATTTGCTTAATTTTGGTGTTAGGTTCGGAAGCGTCCCGATAAAGGCCTAACGAGTTCAAGTCTGATCGACTTCCGTGTTATGACGTCGTGTGAGTATCCTTTCCCGCGATCTAGTAATGTTTAGTATTAGTATCATGCTAGGTTAGATAATCTAACATAACTTAGAGTGAATACCAAGTAGTGGTTTGGACCTTAGGTGAGTTTTGAGGATTGTCGATTGTTGTGAGACGTTGAGTGTTTGAGTTGATCTTGTGAGCTTATGAGGATTGAGATTATGGTTGTATGATCTTGTTGAGATTTTCTAGACTAGGACGAGAGTATCCTAGCATGTGTTGTGATCGTTATGACCTTGTGATATCTTGAGGATTAGGAGTCGGTATCCTATCATGGTTATGGTTTATGATTTTACAAGATCATTGGGACTAGAAGTCTAAGGACTTCTAGCATGTGAGAGAGATGTTGATTGTGTGCCTTGTTTTGACCAGGCTTTGAGTGTCTTCATTGGGACTAGAAGTCTAAGGACTTCTAGCATGTGAGTCGTTATCCTATCATGGTTATCTTTGGGACGAGGTAAGTCTCCGGACTTACTTAGCTCGTATTCCTTATATTAGCATTGATGTGTGTTTGGTGGTGTGTGTTTATTCTTTATTGTTTATAACAACTAAACCAGTAATAGGACCACCGACCTTATATTATTTTGGCCCAAGTGTATGATAACGGGCGGTGACATCATCTGCCTAGCTCTTGCGAGAGTCTAGGAGGTTCTTGGGGCGAGCCCGTGCTGGTTAGACAGTCGGAGGCATCTGTACCGTTCCATGCCGGTAAGTAGGGACCGAGGCGGGACCACGGTGGTCTCGTGTCACAAAACTAAGTTAAATTAGAACGGGATATGACTTAATAATAAAAAGATAATAAACTGAAATTGTGTGCTTGGAGAATGTTGTGTGTTTTTGATGATTTACTTGTGTTTGTATCTTTCCCATTGATTCTAATGCTTCGAATATGAGCTAACGGTTTTATACCGACTGTTGTAGATTGTCTTGCAGGTTAGGATTGCGGCCGAGAGATCCGGAAGAGTGGGCAGCCGGGGTTTCGTACATTTTAGGATTGGGTTTTGGGTGGAGTCAAGTTTGAGTATTGTATTTATTGTATGTTGTATGGCGTTTAGTCTTTGGGGTTGTATTTTCGGCTGAAGTCCTTTGTTGTATTCTTTCGGGTTTTTCTTTTCATTGCATAAAAATGTATTTCGGTTTTGACCTTTATTTGTGCCTTGTTGCAAGATCCGGTTAAATTGTTGTCAAGCTAAGGGTCAGGACCATTATGAGGTCCTAACCCGTAGCTCCCCGAGTCCCGCGGATTCGGGGTGTTATATGTCATAAGATTATTAAAGATAAACCTATTCGCCAACCTTTGTCAGAAGATCCAGACATTTTGACTATTGAAGAGTTTGGTGTGGTCAAGAAATATGACAATAATTTTGCACAAAGGGGAACAGATTTATCTCTCAAAGAACGTGAACTTACCGATGCTAGAGATCTATGGAGGGATATGTGTTTAAAGGAACATTATGGGAAATGAAGTTTCTCTAGATGGTACAAGGAAAATTGAAGTTCTCTGATTGTCATGACTGTCGAGGCCTTGATAGCATTGTCAATGTCTTGTTTTTGAGAAAAACTTTGTGTGGTTTGTGAAAATACTTTTGGGTCTGTAATCATTTTTAAAAACTCCCGTGCTTTGACAATTTTTTCGCCCTTGTTGAAAGACAAAGGGGGAGAAATGAATGTGTGATCCGACATTCGATATTCTACATTTTAGTTTTGATTTTCATATGCATTGCTAAACTAACAAATGCAGGTATGATAAAACATTTGTGTTGTCTTCCATAAAGAGGGAGATTAAAAACTCCACCTTGTTTAAAATGTTTTACAGGTGTTGATGATGGAAGATTTAACACAAATGTAGTAGTTTGATACACTAACAATGTATTGATTATATTCTCTAGATGCTTGGTTGGTTTTAATTCAGTGAAGGACTTATCGAAGATTTCAAGGGCCTTGATATGAACGTCAAGGGCCTTGAAATATTATTCAAGGACACAAGGAAGATTTTGTGATACAAAGGGATGATCTCAAAGA
The DNA here is from genome assembly GCA_033239045.1 of Fagopyrum esculentum. Taxonomy (NCBI): domain Eukaryota; kingdom Viridiplantae; phylum Streptophyta; class Magnoliopsida; order Caryophyllales; family Polygonaceae; genus Fagopyrum; species Fagopyrum esculentum. The sequence goes on along the minus strand of BSUD01000008.1, from coordinate 66,819,191 downwards.
CCTTGAAGAAATATAGTTGCACGAATCAAGGATACAAAATACAAAGAAGATTTTCCAGGACCGATTTGCTCAACAAAAAGATTTCAAGGAAAATATTTTTCAACCGAAGATTAGAGAATCTTTTCAGAAGATTTTCTAAAACCGAAAAGCATCAAGATTTCTTCTCGTTCGGTTCAACAGAAAACGAGAAGATTAAGGAGCTGAGGAATCGACGTGTTCTAAGGAGTTGAAGATCTGTAACGTCTACCTCATCTCAAAACAGGAAGCGATCTTCATGGAGAAGAAGATTCATCTTCAAATGGTCATCTTTCCAAACGGCTAGAAGACCTTTCCATAGAAGAGTATAAATGAAGATAATGATTGAAGGAGAAGATACACAAGCACATACGGAGAAGATACACAAGCACATACGGAAAGATCTAAATAGTGTTATACTAGAGTGTGTGTTACTCTGCGAAGTAACTAGGCTATTATACCTAGCTAAGAGTTGAAGCTAGATCGTAGTGTTGGCTACAGTGAGAGAAGAAGAGGATTTCTTCTAGTTTGTATCTAGGAATCTTTGAAGTTGATAATAGATAGTTAGATCCTAAGGCTATAACCTGGGACGGAGAGTAGACTATTTAGAGCCGAACTTCGTAAACATATCCTCGTGTCTATCTTTTACATTCCGCACTATATCTCGCTATTGTGACTAACTTTGTTTTGCAGGAGCACGAAGTCAAGGCCCTTGAATGTTGTTTCAAAGACCTTGAAATCAAAGTTTCACAAAGAGCACATATCGACATCAAGGCCCTCGATAAGGAGTTTCAAGGCCTTGAGATAGGGTTTGCGAAAAGTTCCCATACTCTATTCAACCCCCCTTCTAGAGTATCTTTTAACTTATTTATTTCACCTACCGGTTCTTCAACATCTTTAGAACATCTTGACTTGATTGACTCAATTGGATACCTGAATCTTTAGAATCGTTGTTTTTCCAGTAATTTTTACAAAAGCTTCATTATTTTTCTAGACGATTTTACGAACTGAAGTTGATCACCCAAATCCATGAGTTCGACTCTGGAATTCTTGCTTTACATTACCGATCTGTACACTGCGGGTTCGCTTTGCTTGATTTCAGATTTTATAAATTTAAGACTTTGCACGCACACTTTTGAGCGAACAAGTTTTCGATTTTAATAGCATGAAATGTGACGTTATTTGAGGCACATGTTTTGGTAGTTTTTCCCCTTCTTTTTTGTACATGGATATGAGTTTGAAGCATTTATGAGCACATTCACCTATTATGTTAGTATAGAGATCTACACAAGCTTTGTTGTGTTTTTAGGTAAATAAAGGGTTGGATTGGAGCATAAATGGAGTATGTAGGAGGATTGATCATACTAGACATCAAGATGATGCATTGGAATAACTAAGGAAGGAGTATGAGTAGACACCTTTGGGAAACAAAGGCTTGTACGTAGATTTTGAAGGTTCCACGGCCAAGTACAAGGAACCACGGCCGTGGTTTTGGTATTTAATTTAATTAAGGTTATGGAGAAACATGTTGTAGGCTCCCACGGTGGTTTCCATGGCCGTGAAAATGTACTCATGACCGTGGTTTTGCTAAAGACCTCCACGTGTCATATTTGCCACGTTAGCAGCAGTTACGGGCCTTTCGTAACCCTATTTTATCCTATAAGAAGGCTGAAGAAAGAGAGAAAATACACGACCACGCTAGAGGCAAGATCATTTTTCAAGGTTTCACATTGGAAAGAAGATTTGAACTAAGATCTGGAGAAGTACGCACTTTCATATTGCGGAGTTGGAAGATCTTAGGATTTCACATTGAAGGCGGATTAACATCCCGTTCTTCTTGTTCTCTAAGATTGTGAGAGATTTCTGACTCTATTCTATATTCATTGAACACAAGTACGGATTTGTATTTTATTGAGTTTGGTTTTGTGTTTATTATTGAGTTTTCAAAAATCTATCTTTTCTTTCTTTTAATCTTGATTATTGATTTGATGACAATGATTGTTGGATAAAATTCTTAAACGATTCTAAGGTGAACGGTTGATAGTTATGGCATAGATGATGATAGATTGAACCAAAACAGATTGGACCCTCAGAGCTGCGAGAAACTTCACCGTCGAGCCTTTCCACGGCCTGTTCTTAAGTTCCACGGCCGTGGTTCTTCAAGATCTGACCGTGGTTTTCCTCTATCGTATGTTCTTTGCTTTTGCTTTGATCCAAAGTTAAAGATTGGCCCTAACCTAGCTTTGGCTTACCTTTTCTAGGTAGTAGTGAGACTCAACACCCTCTACTTAGGTTACGAGTGTCACAACCTTAACCTGTGTGACTTATCTTTGATTCCCTTGGGTTTGGGCATGGGTATTTGAGAGTTTAATCTTGTTCTCATTTCCTCTTTATAACGAGACGCAAAATCCTGTATTGAGAAAGCCTTTGGGTGAGACTTATGGGTTTGGAACTTCCCCGTACAACACCCTACCTTAGATATATATCTTTGCAATCCTAACGCTGTCCTTACATCTTTAGAACATCTTGAATTGATTGACACAATTGGATACCTGAATCTTTAGAATCGTTGTTTTCCAATTAATATTTACAAAAGCTTCATTATTTTGCTAGACAATTTTACAAACTGAATTTAATCTCCCAAATCCCTAAGTTTGACCCTGGAATTCTTGTTTTACTATAACGATCCGTACACTGCGGGTTTGCTTTGCTTGATTTCAGATTTTATATATTTAAGACTTTGCATGTGATAGCATGAATTATAGTCTATATTTTGGGACCTGTTTAGACGTTTTATCTTCAATAATCTGCATGTTTGAATGTATATAATGTGATTATATCGTCGTTTCATCTACCTTTGTGGGAATCGAGGTCTACACCAAGTTTCGATGTAATCGTAGGTAAAATGGCACATTTTGGACTAAAATGGAGCTAAGGAGCAAATGAGTCATTGGAGCTACATTCTGGAACTTAAGGAAGAATCCAGGAAGCATGGAAATGGATTAAAGATTTACTTTGGACCAGATTTGAGAGATTTCACTTTCAGCTGAGAGTCACCTCAGTCAGCTACAGTACCATCTCGACCGAGGTGATCTTGAGGAGCGCCCCGACCGAGGCGAATACCCTGACGCGGCGAGATCATTTATTCTTGGCTGAGATCTTTTATTTTTGGAAGGAAAAATCTTATATTTTTGGGCTGGATTTCTGGAAGGAAGATCATATATTTTGGAGATCTATTTTAGAGATATGGATATATTTTTATTAGGATAATATCTTTTCAAGATATTATATCTTTGGAAGATAGTTTTCCTATAAAAAGGGCTTGATTTTCCACAATTCAGCATCGGCGCATCACCGAAAATTCCGCTATCATTATAGTGGTTGAAGGAAGGAAGATTGAAGATCAATCTAGGAAGGATTGATAGCTTGTCCTAGCTTCTTAAGGGGATTTGTAAGACTTTCTTAGATTCCCTTTTGTTGATTGTCTTATTGGTTTTGTTATCCAAGGAACGCTTATATTTGTGATACTTGATTCAGTTATTGAAGCCTTGTTCTTAAGGTTTTTGTGTTCAAATATTTACTTTCTTCCCATATATTTGATTATTGCTTTCATGATGATGAGTGGCTAATTTCTTAGTGTGATTCTAGGGTGATTGGCTGAAAGCTATGGGAAAAACAATGATAGAATAATCTTAAATTCTAGTAGGACCCTGAAAGCTCGAGTCTTTATCCTTAACCCTAGAACATCTCTTTCAGTCGATGAACATCTCGGCCGGGGTGGGATTTGTCTGACCGAGGTGACCTTTCTGATCTGAAACTGAGAGTTAAGTGTTAGAGTTTGCCAAATCCTATTCTTATTACACCTTTCCTGGTTCAATGCAAGCCTAGGATGAGACTTACCCGGTAATTCCTTTGTTTGTTTACCAATGATCATAAGTGTAGATAATAAAGGTTTATCCTTTATTGGGGTTTGAGTGTGCATTCATCCCATCTTTGTGAGTTAGCCTGAGACTTACCCGGTAAAGGTTGATTCTATTCCCTTAGTTGGTATGTTGGTTTGAGATTGTAGTTCCTTTCCTTAGTACCTTGAGACTTACCCGGTAATATGTTCTTTAGGTTTGGAGTTTGTGAGTAGTGAGACTTACCCGGTGATCTATTCCACTTTAGAAACACCTTCCCTTTGCAAAACCTCAGCTTTGTCCGCTTATCTTTAGATCTTGAGTTGGAACCACAACTAGATGCTTTAATCCCTAGAATTGCATATTCCTTTAATTGACTTTTTATCACCTTTGATTGTTTTAATTGCTTTTGTGGTTAGTAATTACATAGACTACCTATATTGGTTTTGTTTCACCTAAGTCCCTGAGATTGACACCCCAGAATTCTTGCTTTTACTACGATTGACCCGTACATTGCGGGTTCGCATCCTTGTTTTGAGCATACATCTTGGGTTATAAATTTAAAGCTTGCACACACCATTTGGAGCGAACAAGTTTTTGGCGCCGTTGCCGGGGACTTGGTCTAGACCGAGCCGGTTACGGTAGTCTTTCGGGGCACTTGCCCTTGTTGCTACTAACCACTCTACTTGAGTGACTTTCGCAAGTTCTTTCTTGTAGGTTTATGTAAAGAACCCGCGATGGGAAGGAAATCGTTCCTTACGATCCCGAACCACAAAAGACATACAAAAGACGCTTGAAAGAAGCTAAGATGGCCAATCAAGAGAATCGCGATCTTGAGGCCGAATTGAAGGAGGCATTGGAACAACTACGCCTCAGTAAAGAAGAACTGCGACTGGAAAAGGAAGAAATTCGCGCAAGGACGGAAGCGATCGAAGCAGATATGGCGACTTTACGGGACCAATATCTACCTCGACTAGATCCAGCTCCTCGACCGAGGCAAGACCCAGTTCCAAATCCTCGACCGAGGCAGGATCCAGTTCCAGCTGCCCCGGTCGAGATACTTCCACCTCGGATGCCAGTCCGAGACGCTCTTATTGCAGGTATTCCACAGCCCCTAGGGCAGAGGATGGACCCTAACCAGCAACTTAGGCGTCCAGGAGTCAACTTAGGTGATCCAGCGGAGCATGACTATGAGCTTCGAACGCAAGTTCTTTCCATGATTTGCCAATGCCAGTTTGGAGGGCTAGAGAGGGAATCTCCGCATCAACATCTGCAAAACTATGAGATCTTGATGGAGACCTTGAGACCTTCAAGGCTAGAAAACAATAATTACAAGCTAAGGCCTTTCTACTTCTCTTTGAAAGATAGAGCGCTTACTTGGTATCAATCTCTTCCTCCCGGAAAAATCAACACTTGGGAGGAGATGACGACGGAGTTCTTGACTAAATTCTTTCCCCCCTCAAAGACCGCTGAAAAGAGAGGGAAGATCAATGCATTCATCATGAAGGACAAGAAGAGTTTGTCCAAGTCATGGGAGAGATTTAAAGACATCCTTTTGGATTGCCCACATCATGGGATTCCAAAGATAGAGTTGTTGGAGATATACTTCAAGGGACTGGACGGAAACACCCAGTTCAACCTTCAACTACTATCCGCCGGAACGTTCATGGACATGCCGATTGACGAAGCTTGGGAGTTCATAGAAAAAAAAGCTTTGCACATGGAGAAATACTCCCATCAAGGAGCTGAAGGTGGAGCTAAAAGAGTCAACTTCCAAGAAGCTCAATCAAACAACGATCAACTCACCTCTTTGAAGAATGATGTGAAGCAATTGAAAGACCTTTTGGTTACTCAAACCCAAAAGGAAGAGGGAGGATATCAAGGGTCAAGGAATAACAATCAAGGTTCCCGAAACAACAACTACAATAACAATAGAGGATCCAACAGCAGCAATTGGAGATCCAACAATCAAAAATCGGGTAACTCTTACTCTAACTCAAATTCAAACAATTCCTCTAATCATTTCCTCTTCTTCTTCTTCTTCTTCTTCTACTCCATTGAAGAGCCAGGAACAAGGATCAAGTTCGTCCCAACCAGAAAAGAAAGATGCAGTGTTGGAGGCCATCTTGATCAAACTAAACGCGATGGAGACATCCATGACTTCATTTTCGAAGGCACAAAAAGCCTTGGAACAACAATTCTTTAATAAGGCGAATGAAGCGCCAAGAGATCCAGGGAAGCTCCCAGCAAGGACAGAGAGCAACCCTAAAGGACATATCATGGCAATAACGACGAGAAGTGGATTGAAAACTACAGATCCTGTGCCTCGATCGATGTCAGTACAGACGAAGAACACCTCGGTCCAGGTACAGTCGAAGAACACTTCGGCCGAGGTACCAACCGAGGTAGAGCCTCAGAAAGCGGAGGAGAAATCTGAAGTTTATGTTCCACCTCCTGCATAAAAACCACCACTTCCATTCCCCCATTCAAGGTTCTAGACAAGCATTTTGGTAAGTTCCTTGACTTGATGAATAAACTACATATTAACATCCCTTTCCTTGATGTTATTCTAGGGATGCCCGCCTATGGGAAGTTCTTGAAAGAAATTCTATCAAGGAAGAGGAAGTTGGAAGACTTTGGTGAAGTAAGGATGACATCTAATTCCTCGGAGCTCATTCAAATCATGAAGGAGAAGATGCCACCCAAGTTGAGAGATCTCAGTTCTTTTTGCATTCCTATCCAAGTTGGAGTGTGACTTGCAAAGCCTTGTGTGATCTAGGAGCCAGCGTGAGCATCATCCCGCTGGAGCTATGCGTGAAGATCGGCCTTGGAGAGCCCAAGCCGGTAAAGATAAGGCTATACATGGCGGATCGCTCCATTACCCATCCCGTGGGCATTTTGGAAGACGTTCCGATTAAGTTAGGTAACTTCTATTTACCTATAGACTTTGTTGTGCTTGACATTCCCGCAGATTATCCCGTTCCTATCATTCTCGGGAGACCATTTCTAGCAACTTCGGGTTGCAATGTTGATTGTAAAAATCCCAAGTTGAAGTTCAACATTGGCGGAGATGAAGTGGAGTTTGCATTGCTTGCTACAATGAAGGGAGAGCAACTGGAAGATGATATCTTCAACATCTATGATGAAGAAGAATCGAGAGAATTGGTGAGCTCTATCCTTATTAATGATCCACTTGAAAAAGTTATTAGCTTTAGCTTAATGGAGGAAGGTATAGATGCCTCTTGTGATGCAGATATACGAAGTCTAAAGACACTAGAAGAAGATCCAAAAGCTAAATATGAAAGACTAATCCAAGAGAAGAAGATATCCAGTTTCGGTCCCAGTTGCAGTACCTCGACCGAGGCACTTTCTGGATCAAGCGAGGTGTTCTTAACTGAAGAACATCTCGGTCACCCACTCTGCACCTCGACCTAGGTCGCAAGCGTGATGAAGTCAACTGAGAATAACAAACTTTCTACTCCCTTTTCTGAATCTCATTCATAGTTGGTGGAGCATTTTCTCCACCAAACGTCTGAAAAGAAAGAACCTTTGTATGCTGACATTGTTAATTATCTTGTTTGTCAAGAAATACCGCCCGGATTGACGTACTCTCAAAGGAAGAAATTCTTTAAAGACGTACGCCATTAATATTGGGACGAACCTCTACTATTCAAGAGAGGTCCAGATGGGATGCTTCGAAGGTGCATTCCAGAAGATGAAGCTCCTAGTGTCATACGACATTGCCACTCACTCCCGTGCGGAGGATATGCTAGCGCTCACAAAACATGCGCTAAGATACTACGTTCCGGTTTCTTTTGTCCTACATTGTTTAAGGATGTGCAAACGTTTGTTGTTTCTTGTGATGCATGCCAGAGAACAGGAAACTTATCTAGGAGAAACGAGATGCCACTCAACAACATCCAAGAGAATGATATATTTGACGTATGGGGAGTTGACTTCATGGAACCTTCCCATCATCCGGAGGAAACCTTTACATCCTCCTAGTTGTTGATTACGTCTCTAGATGGGTGGAAGCAATAGCCTCTCCCACTAATGACGCCATGTTGGTTGTGAAGTTCTTCAATAGGACTATCTTTCCACGTTTTGGGACTCCACGCATCATAATCAGCGATGGAGGGACACATTTCATCAACCGGAAGTTTAAGGCACTTCTATCGAAGTATGGGGTAATCCACAAGGTAGCAACCCCTTATCACCCTCAAACTAGTGGACAGGTTGAGATCTCAAATAGAAAAATTAAAGAAATCTTGGAGAACACCGTCTCTAGGACGAGGAAGGATTGGTCCATGAAGTTGGACGACGCTCTTTGAGCCTACAGGACCGCATTCAAGATTCCCATTGGTACCACCCCTTATAATTTGGTATATGGGAAGTCTTGCCATTTTCCCGTCGAGTTAGAACACAAAGCGTATTGGGCAATCAAATGGTTGAACTTCGACATCAAGGAAGCCGGTGAGAAGCGGCTATTGGATATCAATGAGATGGAGGAGTTGCGTTTGAACGCTTATGAGAATGCCAAGATCTACAAGGAAAGGACAAAGAAATGGCACGACAAGCGTATCATCCCTAAGGAGTAAAAAGAAGGAGATTTAGTTCTACTCTTCAAATCCCGCCTTCGCCTCTGATAACGTGATTTATGACGTTAGTTTAGGCATTCATTTAGATAGTTTTTCCCGTTATTCATGCACGGTTTGGCATTAGTTCATGACGTTTACGCTTAATTCATGCATATTTCTAGAAAAGACGTCTACACGAGCTTTTGTCGGTTTTGTAGGTATTTCGGGGATCTTTTGGACATTAATCGATACATTCGAGGACCAAGCCTCATGGTGGTACATATCCAAGGCCTTGAAGGAACATAATTTGAGCAATGAAGGGCACAAGGATCCTTGTTGGTGCAAGCAATGGAGCAACTCATGGCTAGATGATCATAACAAGTTTCTGTTGAAGAAAATCGACCTACACTCAGGAAAATCGGCCGATTTTTCTGTCTGGGTCGATTTTCTGGCTTTTGACAGCTTGAGTCACGTGTCCCACGATCTCTTTGTCCGGCCCTTGCTTCTTTGTGGAGTATTTAAGTGGTCCTGTAGGCTAATTTGAGGATTCATTCTCTCCCTCTCCCACATCCTCTAGCATCTTCCCAAAGACTCTTCCAATTGGGAGCTCTCTTCAAGACACCCTTGTGGGTGTTCTTGAGGAAGATTAGTGTAGATTTCAATTTCGTAGTGAGATTTGAGTGATTTTTGTTAAGAAGCTTGTTGAAGGTTGTAAGATCTGACTTGGAGCTACATTTGGTGTGTTGAAAGACTTGTTTTGAGCTCAAATCCAGCTAAGTTTCATTGCTTTCATTTCCTTACTTCACCTTCTTGCTATGAATTCCATGTATGCTTGTATGATGATTTTAGATCTTGAAATGCATGTTGTTGGCTAGTTTATTGTGATTCTGGAGTGATGGATTGATGGTTATAGCTTGGGTGATGATAAAATGGACTTATATGTTAGTTTAGGATGATTTGTATGCACGAAACCTAACCAAGGAAGAAAAATCGGCCTGTTCTTCAGGCAAATCGGCCGATTTTTGCTATGATCCACCCGATTTTTCCTTCTGTTGCTCTTTAATTAATGAATCTGTATGTTAGGATGTTAGATTGTTGAAATCCTAGTGTTTGTTGAGCATAATATAGCTTAGGGTAACCTAATGCTAGCAAACTAAGTGAGGAAAGAGACCTACCCGGTGATTTTCGATCTTAGATACCAAAGATGATGAACTCTAGGTAGTAGTGAGCCTCATAAGCCGCTATTGGACTGAGTGTGCTAGGATTGTTACTTGAGACTTACCTTTTCCGAGACTTACCCGGTAAGGAGAGGTTTGCCCCTTAAGTAGTGTCCGGTTTGTGTAGAATTCCCAACTTTACCTCCTTGAGACTTACCCGGTAATAGGAGTTTGGTGCGGGATTAGCGAAGCATGAGACCTACCCGGTAAATGCTTCCATTAGAGAAACACCCTTTCCCAACACCGCAGCCTTGTCCTTAGAATCTTTAGAACCTTGAGTCCAATGCCATAACCGGTAATCTTGACCTCTAGAATCCACTCTTCTCTCTTGATCACATATTTTGTGCTTGTGTTGCTTGTTTGTTTTGCTAGCTTGAGTTGTTAGTTTGTTTATTATTTTGCTTGATCACCACAAAAACCCAACCAAAAATATCATGATTTTCATTTCTTTATTTCTTTCTCTTTTCTTAGATTAGATTCGCACTATCTTTGATCATTGAATGACTTGATTTCGCCTCAGTCCTTGTGTTCGACCTCGGAATACTATCCTTGCTACAAAACGACCCATACACTGTGGGTTCGCTAGGAGTTAGGAAAAATATAACGAGTATAAATTTAAGGCTTATTGCACATCTATTCCTAGACGTAACAGCCTCTTTCCAGGTAAGTTAAAGTCTAGATGGATAGGACCTTATGTTGTGAAACATGTTTTCCCTTATGGTGCAGTTGAGATCTGGGGAGAAATAAGTGGAAGATTCAAGGTCAATGGTCATAGACTTCAAAAATACAAACCGGAAGTCCCGGTTGAGGAGATTGCACCACTATACCTTGTTTAGGGACACCGTACGGTCCATCTAGCGACCTTAAATCAAGTGCTTCTTGGGAGGCAACCCAAGATATTGCTTTCATTTTCCTTTTCTAGTCTAGCTTTAGATAGTTTGCTTTGCTTTGCTTTGTTTTTGGCGTCTTAGATAGACAATAGGTAATATCTAAGGAAGGAATACAACCCAGGAGCAACACTGGAAGGACTGAAGTTCGAGAAATCGAGAAGACGGAGTTTGACTGAGACATATCTCGGTTGTTGTCACAGCACCTCGACCGAGATGATTCTTGAGCAACCGAGGCGACTAGGGCTTATGACGATCTACCTCGGTCCGTATCACCTTGGTCCAGTCGGGACCATCTCGACCGAGGTGACAGCAGTTTCAGAAAAGGGTATAAAAGGGGGATCGATTTCTCTCTCTTCCCTCTCTCACCTTCTCGACCGCGGCGGACGGAATCACCTCGCTCCCCGATTCTCGATCGTTTTCGACAATTCTTGCTCCCAATCTGCAAGGAAAGAGTAGAGGATCAGTTTGCAAGCGATAATCTGCAACAAAAACGCCCCAAATCGGCCGAATCTGGGGTAACAAAACCGAAAACCCTAACTTCTCGTCTTTTACTGATTTCGGAAGAAATTGGCTTTGGTTGCCAGCCATTCTTGTTGAAAAACGATTAAATACCCCATAGGAATAATTGGTAGTGATATTGGGGGAAAATAACTGGATTTTTGAGAGTTAAAATCAAACAGCGCATCGCCTCGGTCCAGTCGACCTGCATCTCGACCGAGGTGTTCTTGAGGGTTATCAAGGCAACCGAGGTGTTCTGACAGTGAGAGAAAATGAGTTCCAGATCTGATAGGCAGCTTGTACTGAGGGATAGATCTTCCCCTTCTCCTTCTTCTTCTACCCGACGTTCCATACCGGTGATCCATGAGCGTCACCGGGTAGATTATGACCGCATTGTTGTACGACCAGTGATTGCGCCACGACTCCTAGATGTTGTTGCCTTTGATTGCCTCTATGTGGATGATGACTTGAGGCGGATGATTTCTATGGTAGGGCTGGAGCAATTTATGGAGATTAGAGCTCCATCCTACCTCGAGTCCACATTGGAGTTTGTGAGCTCCGTGACCTACTTGCCTACAGAGCAGGCCATCAAGTACCGGTTGCTGAACCGGAATTATCTAGTGCCGATGGATCAGTGGAGAGACATCTTCGGCTTTCCGACCCCCACAGTTTCCGATTTTCCATCTCGAGCCGTGGCTCAAGAGTTCTGGGGACAGATAGCTCACGTAGTTGAGCATGTTGACATGTGGAGACCTGGAGATTCCAGGGAGCGGATCATTTTCCACCTTGCCTTCAGACTCACTCACCGTATTTTTAGCGAGACACTTCTGGCGCGTACTGAGACGCCCCAGAAGATTAGACAAGGGGAGTTGCCGAGTCTATATTGTATGGTTACTGGAGGAGTTCCCGACTTTGGAGTGATGCTGGCTGAGGATCTTCACAGGATCAAGGTGAAGGGGAAGGGAGACATCTGCTGTGGAGGGTTAGTGACTCATTTAGCTACTAAGATGGGATTGGATATGAGTGCTTGAACCTTAGTGGCGGCTACCAAGCCGCTCGGACTGCAAGAGATGATCACGAGGAGGATTTCGGTTCGTCGTGGACTTACTACGTCATACGTGGCGATGCCTTGGGAGCAGACTGCCCCTCAGGGTATTAGATGGTCATCTCAATTCTTAGTGTTTGACCTTCAGTACTGGTCCACTATGTGGATTCCTCTTATTGAGGACGCTAGAGACGCAGCAGCAGCAGCCCAAGAGCAGGATGAGGAGGATGATGGCGGTGCTACCATGGATATAGGGACAGATACAGCTGGTCCCAGTATACCAGTCGTCGATCTAGACGACAAGGAGACAGAGGATGATCCAGCTGCAACACCAGCATGTACTGCCAGGCGTAGAGTTCGCCGGCAGAGGGATCCCGTAGCTCACCGCCGGATTGACGACCTCACCGATCAGATGATCGACTCCTATGCCGCTCTTACAGTTGATATCGGTGAGCGCCTTGACGACCATCGTCGAGAGATGGATAGCCGGACTCATCAGATGCTGGAGAGTCAGCACTACCAACGCCGGATGATGGAGATCCAGTTCCAGCATATGATGGGATATCCATTCGACCCGTCCTAGCATCTGTACATACCATATCCACCACCACCGCCAGCAGATCAGGACTAGTGCTCGCGGGGATTTCTTTTCTTTATTTATTATGCAGCTCAGCTTATGTCCGGTGAGTTCTTCTTGTTTCCTTAGACTTATCTTGACCCATTGGGACAATGTGTACCAAGTATGGGGTATTTATGTGTATTATTTGACATTATGTATGCTTGTATGACTTGATTCGGATATTTATGATTTTCTTATGCTCTATGTGCTTATATGAGACTACATGCATGCATACAGATTATCTGAATGAGAAAAACGTCAAAAACTGGTTTAAAATATAAAAAACATTTTGACCTTGACCGGGATGATTTTGGCCGAATGAGGTGATTCACCTCGGTTGACTTAGAACATCTCGACCGAGGCGGTTTAACTGAGAATGTTTTCGAAGCGACTTTTGTGCTTCTTATCTGATATGATCTTAGTGAAGATTTTGTTTGCAGACTGATTTTGAAATCTTTATATGTTTGAAAGGTTTTATAATATGTTTAAGTTGCTAAATGCTTTGTTTGAAATTTTGGCATGTTTAATACTTTATTTTTATCCAAATTATGTTGAATTTGAAGGTTGGCACCACATGATAAGTTCTCTCACTTTCTTCCTGGGATGATTAAGGCAATTCACTCTCTTTTCTTCTTCTTCTTGATCATGCTTTAGCCCCTTATATACATATTTCCCTCCCTTTACCTATCCGGGAATTTGGAAGCAAGCAAAAGTGAAAAGCAAGTGAAAGAAAAGTTGAGATGTTGGCTGAAAGTTAGAAAGAAACAAATAGGGTTGGGGAAGTCAATCATGATGATGAGTAACTCGGCACCATTCACATAGCCGGGTGTTTGTGTCTTGCCAAAGTCGGATTGAGCGATATTCCTAACGGGTCATGGTATGTGCATCAAGGGTTTGAGGCATCTCGAGAAATTGATGATTGCTGATTTCCTAGGCTTCGGTTATTGTGCACCTCTGTCCATGCATCCCAAAAAGTAAAAAAGTAAAAATAAGCAAAGCTTATGGATGGAAAATGTTGAAGTTCAAAAGCAAAGTGAAGTGAAGATCCTTTTCTCGGATTCTAGCACCACATTCCCTATATACATCCCACCCTCACACGTTTCTTGACCTTCTCTTGAAAAGCCCTTGAGACCTCGAGCTTGTTGATTGACTTGGTGGTTTAAACTGGATTATACATGATTAATTTTGATGATTATGATTTATTATACATTCTATGATTTTATGCAAAGATGAACAACTTTCTTATATTTATAAAATGTTTTGATCATATTTTGATTTTAAATTCCATGAAACATTCTCTTAGAGTGATCTCCCAAATCCCTGAGTTTGACCCTGGAATTCTTGCTTTACTATACCGATCCGTACACTGCGGGTTCGCTATGCTTGATTTCAAATTTTATATATTTAAGACTTTGCATGTGATAGCATGAATTATAGTCTATATTTTGGGACCTGTTTAGACGTTTTATCTTCAATAATCTGCATGTTTGAATGTACATAATGTGATTATATCGTCGTTTCATCTACCTTTGTGGGAATCGAGGTCTACACCAAGTTTCGTTGTAATCGTAGGTAAAATGGCACATTTTGGACTAAAATGGAGCTAAGGAGCAAATGAGTCATTGGAGCTACATTCTGGAACTTAAGGAAGAATCCAGGAAGCATGGAAATGGATTAAAGATTTACTTTGGACCAGATTTGAGAGATTTCACTTTCAGCTGAGAGTCACCTCGGTCAGCTACAGTACCATCTCGACCGAGGTGATCTTGAGGAGCGCCCCGACCGTGGCGAATACCCTGACGCGGCGAGATCATTTATTCTTGGCTGAGATCTTTTATTTTTGGAAGGAAAGATCTTATATTTTTGGGCTGGATTTCTGGAAGGAAGATCATATATTTTGGAGATATATCTTAGAGATATGGATATATTTTTATTAGGATAATATCTTTTCAAGATATTATATCTTTGGAAGATAGTTTTCCTATAAAAAGGGCTTGATTTTCCACAATTCAGCATCGGCGCATCACCGAAAATTCCGCTATCATTATAGTGGTTGAAGGAAGGAAGGACTATTGAAGATCAATCTAGGAAGGATTGATAGCTTGTCATAGCTTTTTAAGGGGATTTGTAAGACTTTCTTAGATTCCCTTTTGTTGATTGTCTTGTTGTTTTTGTTATCCAAGGAACGCTTATATTTGTGATATTTGATTCAGTTATTGAAGCCTTGTTCTTAAGGTTTTTGTGTTCAAATATTTACTTTCTTCCCATATATTTGATTATTGCTTTCATGATGATGAGTGGCTAATTTCTTTGTGTGATTCTAGGGTGATTGGCTGAAAGTTATGGGAAAAACAATGATAGAATAATCTTAAATTCCAGTAGGACCGTGAAAGCTCGAGTCTGTATCCTTAACCCTAGAACATCTCGTTCAGTCGATGAACATCTCGGCCGGGTTGGGATTTGTCTGACCGAGGTGACCTTTCTGATCCGAAACTGAGAGTTAAGTGTTAGAGTTTGCCAAATCCTATTCTTATTACACCTTTCCTGGTTCAATGCAAGCCTAGGATGAGACTTACCCGGTAATTCCTTTGTTTGTTTACCCATGATCATAAGTGTAGGTAATAAAGGTTTATCCTTTATTGGGGTTTGAGTGTGTCTTCATCCCATCTTTGTGAGTTAGCCTGAGACTTACCCGGTAAAGGTTGATTCTATTCCCTTAGTTGGTATGTTGGTTTGAGATTATAGTTCCTTTCCTTAGTACCTTGAGACTTACCCGGTAATAGGTTCTTTAGGTTTGGAGTTTGTGAGTAGTGAGACTTACCCGGTGATCTATTCCACTTTAGAAACACCTTCCCTTTGCAAAACCTCAGCTTTGTCCGGTTATCTTTAGATCTTGAGTTTGAACCACAACTAGATGCTTTAATCCCTAGAATTTCATATTCCTTTATTTGACTTTTTATCATCTTTGATTGTTTTAATCGCTTTTATGGTTAGTAATTACATAGACTACCTATATTGGTTTTGTTTCACCTAAGTCCCTGAGATTGACACCCCAGAATACTTGCTTTTACTACGATTGACCCGTACATTGCGGGTTCGCATCCTTGTTTTGAGCATACATCTTGGGTTATAAATTTAAAGCTTGCACACACCATTTGGAGCGAACAAGTTTTTGGCGCCGTTGCCGGGGACTTGGTCTAGACCGAGCCGGTTGCGGTAGTCTTTCGGGGCACTTGCCCCTGTTGCTACTAATCACTCTACTTGAGTGACTTTCGCAGGTTCTTTCTTGTAGGTTTATGTGAAGAACCCGCGATGGGAAGGAAATCGTTCCTTACGATCCCGAACCACAAAAGACATACAAAAGACGCTTGAAAGAAGCTAAGATGGCCAATCAAGAGAATCGCGATCTTGAGGCCAAATTGAAGGAGGCATTGGAACAATTACGCCTCAGTAAAGAAGAACTGCGACTGGAAAAGGAAGAAACTCGCGCAAGGACGGAAGCGATCGAAGCAGATATGGCGACTTTACGGGACCAATATCTACCTCGACTAGATCCAGCTCCTCGACCGAGGCAAGACCCAGTTCCAAATCCTCGACCGAGGCAGGATCCAATTTCAGCTGCCCCGGTCGAGATACTTCCACCTCGGATGCTAGTCCGAGACGCTCTTATTGCAGGTATTCGACAGATCCTAGGGCAGAGGATGGACCCTAACCAGCAACTTAGGCGTCCAGGAGTTAACCTAGGTGATCCAGCGGAGCATGACTATGAGCTTCGACCGCAAGTTATTTCCATGATTTGCCAATGCCAGTTTGGAGGGCTAGAGAGGGAATCTCCGCATCAACATCTGCAAAACTATGAGATCTTGATGAAGACCTTGAGACCTTTAAGACTGGAAAACAACAATTACAAGCTAAGGCCTTTCTACTTCTCTTTGAAAGATAGAGCGCTTACTTGGTATCAATCTGTTCCTCCCGGAAAAATCAACACTTGGGAGGAGATGACGACGGAGTTCTTGACTAAATTCTTTCCCCCCCTCAAAGACCGCTGAAAAGAGAGGGAAGATCAATGCATTCATCATGAAGGACAAGAAGAGTTTGTCCAAGTCATGGGAGAGATTTAAAGACATCCATTTGGATTGCCCATATCATGGGATTCCAAAGATAGAGTTGTTGGAGATATACTTCAAGGGACTGGACGGAAACACCCAGTTCAACCTTCAACTACTATCCGCCGGAACGTTCATGGACATGCCGATTGACGAAGCTTGGGAGTTCATAGAAAAAAAACCTTTGCACATGGAGAAATACTCCCATCAAGGAGCTGAAGGTGGAGTTAAAAGAGTCAACTTCCAAGAAGCTCAATCAAACAACGATCAACTCACCTCTTTGAAGAATGATGTGAAGCAATTAAAAGACCTTTTGGTTGCTCAAACCCAAAAGGAAGAGGGAGGATATCAAGGGTCAAGGAACAACAATCAAGGTTCCCGAAACAACAACTACAATAACAATAGAGGATCCAACAGCAACAATTGGAGATCCAACAATCAAAAATCGGGTAACTCTTACTCTAACTCAAATTCAAACAATTCCTCTAATCCTTTCCTCTCTTCTTCTTCTTCTTCTTCTACTCCATTGAAGATCCAGGAACAAGGATCAAGTTCGTCCCAACCAGAAAAGAAAGTTGTAGTGTTGGAGGCCATCTTGATCAAACTAAACGCGATGGAGACATCCATGACTTCATTTTCGAAGGCACAAAAAGACTTGGAACAACAATTCTTTAATAAGACAAATGAAGCGCCAAGAGATCCAAGGAAGCTCCCAGCAAGGACAGAGAGCAACCCTAAAGGACATATCATGGCAATAACGACGAGAAGTGGATTGAAAACTACAGATCATGTGCCTCGATCGATGTCAGTACAGACGAAGAACACCTCGGTCCAGGTACAGTCGAAGAACACTTCGGCCGAGGTACCAACCGAGGTAGAGCCTCAGAAAGCGGAGGAGAAATCTGAAGTTTATGTTCCACCTCCTGCATAAAAACCACCACTTCCATTCCCCCATTCAAGGTTCTAGACAAGCATTTTGGTAAGTTCCTTGACTTGATGAATAAACTACATATTAATATCCCTTTCCTTGATGTTATTCTAGGGATGCCCGCCTATGTGAAGTTCTTGAAAGAAATTCTATCAAGGAAGAGGAAGTTGGAAGACTTTGGTGAAGTAAGGATGACATCTAATTCCTCGGAGCTCATTCAAATCATGAAGGAGAAGATGCCACCCAAGTTGAGAGATCTCAGTTCTTTTTGCATTCCTATCCAAGTTGGAGTGTGACTTGCAAAGCCTTGTGTGATCTAGGAGCCAGCGTGAGCATCATCCCGCTGGAGCTATGCGTGAAGATCGGCCTTGGAGAGCCCAAGCCGGTAAAGATAAGGCTATACATGGCGGATCGCTCCATCACCCATCCCGTGGGCATTTTGGAAGACGTTCCGATTAAGTTAGGTAACTTCTATTTACCTATAGACTTTGTTGTGCTTGACATTCCCGCAGATTATCCCGTTCCTATCATTCTCGGGAGACCATTTCTAGCAACTTCGGGTTGCAATGTTGATTGTAAAAATCCCAAGTTGAAGTTCAACATTGGCGGAGATGAAGTGGAGTTTGCATTGCTTGCTACAATGAAGGGAGAGCAACTTGAAGATGATATCTTCAACATCTATGATGAAGAAGAATCGAGAGAATTGGTGAGCTCTATCCTTATTAATGATCCACTTGAAAAAGTTATTAGCTTTAGCTTAATGGAGGAAGGTATAGATGCCTCTTGTGATGCAGATATACGAAGTCTAAAGACACTAGAAGAAGATCCAGAAGCTAAATTTGAAAGACTAATCCATGAGAAGAAGATCTCCAGTTTCGGTCCCAGTTGCAGTACCTCGACCGAGGCACTTTCTGGATCAAGCGAGGTGTTCTTAACTGAAGAACATCTCGGTCACCCACTCTCGCAAGCGAGATGAAGTAAACTGAGAATAACAAACTTTCTACTCCCTTTTCTGAATCTCATTCACGGTTGGTGGAGCATTTTCTCCACCAAACGTCTGAAAAGAAAGAACCTTTGTATGCTGACATTGTTAATTATCTTGTTTGTCAGGAAATACCGCCCGGATTGACGTACTCTCAAAGGAAGAAATTCTTTAAAGACGTACGCCATTAATATTGGGACGAACCTCTACTATTCAAGAGAGGTCCAGATGGGATGCTTCGAAGGTGCATTCCAGAAGATGAAGCTCCTAGTGTCATACGACATTGCCACTCACTCCCGTGCGGAGGATATGCTAGCGCCGACAAAACATGCGCTAAGATACTACGTTCCGGTTTCTTTTGTCCTACATTGTTTAAGGATGTGCAAACGTTTGTTGTTTCTTGTGATGCATGCCAGAGAACAGGAAACTTATCTAGGAGAAACGAGATGCCACTCAACAACATCCAAGAGAATGATATATTTGACGTATGGGGAGTTGACTTCATGGAACCTTCCCATCATCCGGAGGAAACCTTTACATCCTCCTAGCTGTCGATTACGTCTCTAGATGGGTGGAAGCCATAGCCTCTCCCACTAATGACGCCATGTTGGTTGTGAAGTTCTTCAATAGGACTATCTTTCCATGTTTTGGGACTCCACGCATCATAATCAGCGATGGAGGGACACATTTCATCAACCGGAAGTTTAAGGCACTTCTATCGAAGTATGGGGTAATCCACAAGGTAGCAACCCCTTATCACCCTCAAACTAGTGGACAGGTCGAGATCTCAAATAGAAAAATTAAAGAAATCTTGGAGAAGACCGTCTCTAGGACGA
This sequence comes from Fagopyrum esculentum, assembly GCA_033239045.1. Taxonomy (NCBI): domain Eukaryota; kingdom Viridiplantae; phylum Streptophyta; class Magnoliopsida; order Caryophyllales; family Polygonaceae; genus Fagopyrum; species Fagopyrum esculentum. Next base: position 66,799,579 of record BSUD01000008.1, on the reverse strand, counting down.
GGAAGGATTGGTCCATGAAGTTGGACGACGCTCTTTGGGCCTACAGGACCGCATTCAAGACTTCCATTGGTACCACCCCTTATAATTTGGTATATGGGAAGTCTTGCCATTTGCCCGTTGAGTTAGAACACAAAGCGTATTGGGCAATCAAATGGTTGAACTTCGACATCAAGGAAGCCGGTGAGAAGCGGCTATTGGATATCAATGAGCTGGAGGAGTTGCGTTTGAACGCTTATGAGAATGCCAAGATCTACAAGGAAAGGACAAAGAAATGGCACGACAAGCGTATCATCCCTAAGGAGTTCAAAGAAGGAGATTTAGTTCTACTCTTCAAATCCCGCCTTCGCCTCTTTCCAGGTAAGTTAAAGTCTAGATGGATAGGACCTTATGTTGTGAAACATGTTTTCCCTTATGATGCAGTTGAGATATGGGGAGAAATAAGTGGAAGATTCAAGGTCAATGGTCATAGACTTCAAAAATACAAACCAGAAGTCCCGGTTGAGGATATTGCACCACTATACCTTGTTTAGGGACACCGTACGGTCCATCTAGCGACCTTAAATCAAGCGCTTCTTGGGAGGCAACCCAAGATATTTCTTTCTTTTTCCTTTTCTAGTCTAGCTTTAGATAGTTTGCTTTGATTTGCTTTGTTTTTGGCGTCTTAGACAGACAACAGTTAATCTCTAAGGAAGGAATACAACCCAGGAGCAACACTGGAAGGACTGAAGTTCGAGAAATCGAGAAGATGGAGTTTGACTGAGACATATCTCGGTTGCTGTCATAGCACCTCGACCGAGATGATTCTTGAGCAACCGAGACGACTAGGGCTTATGACGATCTACCTCGGTCCGTATCACCTCGGTCCAGTCGGGACCATCTCGACCGAGGTGACAGTAGTTTCAGAAAAGGGTATAAAAGGGGGATCGATTTCTCTCTCTTCCCTCTCTCACCTTCTTGACCGCGGCGTACGGAATCACCTCGGTCCCCGATTCTCGATCGTTTTCGACGATTCTTGCTCCCAATCTGCAAGGAAAGAGTAGAGGATCAGTTTGCAAGCGACAATCTGCAACAAAAACGCTCCAAATTGCCCGAATCTGGGGTAACAAAACCGAAAACCCTAACTTTTTCGTCTTTTACTGATTTCGGAAGAAATTGGCTTTGGTTGCCAACCATTCTTGTTGAAAAAGAATTAAATACCCCATAGGAATAATTGGTAGTGATATTGGGGGAAAATAACTGGATTTCTGAGAGTTGAAATCAAACAGCGCATCGCCTCGGTCCAGTCGACCTGTATCTCGACCGAGGTGTTCTTGAGGGTTGTCAAGGCAACCGAGGTGTTCTGACAGTGAGAGAAAATGAGTTCCAAATCTGATAGGCAGCTTGTACTGAGGGATAGATCTTCCCCTTCTCCTTCTTCTTCTACCCGACGTTCCATACCGGTGATCCATGAGCGTCACCGGGTAGATTATGACCGCGTTGTTGTGCGACTAGTGATTGCGCCACGATTCCTAGATGTTGCTGCCTTTGATTGCCTCTATGTGGATGATGACTTGAGGCGGATGATTTCTATGGTAGGGTTGGAGCAATTTATGGAGATTAGAGCTCCATCCTACCTCGAGTCCACATTGGAGTCTGTGAGCTCCGTGACCTACTTGCCTACAGAGCAGGCCATCAAATACCGGTTGCTGAACCGGAATTATCTAGTGCCGATGGATCAATGGAGAGACATCTTCGGCTTCCCGACCCCTACAGTTTCCGATTTTCCATCTCGAGCCGTGGCTTGAGAGTTCTGGGGACAAATAGCTCACGTAGTTGAGCATGCTGACATGTGGAGACCTGGAAATTCCAGGGAGCGGATCATCTTCCACCTTGCCTTCAGACTCACTCACCGTATTTTTAGCGAGACACTTTTGGCGCATACTGAGACGCCCCAGAAGATTAGACAGGGGGAGTTGCTGAGTCTATATTGTATGGTTACTGGAGGAGTTCCCGACTTCGGAGTGATGTTGGCTGAGGATCTTCACAGGATCAAGGCGAAGGGGAAGGGAGACATCTGTTATGGAGGGTTAGTGACTCATTTAGCTACTGAGATGGGATTGGATCTGAGTGCTTGTACCTTAGTGGCGGCTACCAAGCCGCTCGGACTGCAGGAGATGATCACGAGGAGGATTTCGGTTCCTCATGGACTTACTACGTCATACGTGGGGATGCCTTGGGAGCAGACTGCCCCTCGGGGTATTAGATGGTCATCTCAGTTCTTAGTGTTTGACCTTCAGTACTGGTCCACTGCTTGGATTCCTCTTATTGAGGACGCTAGAGACGCAGCAGCAGCAGCCCAAGAGCAGGATGAGGAGGATGATGGCGGTGCTGCCATGGATACAGGGACAGATACAGCTGGTCCCAGTATACCAGTCGTCGATCTAGACGACAAGGAGACAGAGGATGAGCCAGCTGCAACACCAGCATGTACTGCCAGGCGTAGAGTTCGCCAGCAGAGGGATCCCGTAGCTCACCGCCGGATTGACGACCTCACCGATCAGATGATCGACTCCTATGCCGCTCTTACAGTTGATATCGGTGAGCGTCTTGACGACCATCGTCGAGAGATGGATAGCCGGACTCATCAGATGCTGGAGAGTCAGCACTACCAGCGCCGGATGATGGAGATCCAGTTCCAGCATATGATGGGATATCCATTTGACCCGTCCCAGCATCCGTACATACCATATCCACCACCACCGCCAGCAGATCAGGACTAGAGCTCGCGGGGATTTCTTTTCTTTATTTATTATGCAGCTCAGCTTATGTCCGGTGAGTTCTTCCTGTTTCCTTAGACTTATCTTGACCCATTGGGACAATGTGTACCAAGTATGGGGTATTTATGTGTATTATTCGACATTATGTATGCTTGTATGACTTGATTCGGATATTTATGATTTTCCTATGCTCTATGTGCTTATATGAGACTACATGCATGCATACAGGTTATCTGAATGAGAAAAACATCAAAAACTGGTTTTAAATAAAAAAAATTTTGACCTCGACCGGGATGATTCTGGCCGAATGAGGTGATTCACCTCGGTTGACTTAGAACATCTCGACCGAGGCGGTTTAACTGAGAATGTTTTCGAAGCGACTTTTGTGCTTCTTATCTGGATATGATCTCAGTGAAGATTTCGTTTGCAGACTGGTTTTGAAATCTTTATATGTTTGAAAGGTTTTATAATGTGTTTAAGTTGCTAAATGCTTTGTTTGAAATTTTGGCATGTTTAATACTTTATTTTTATCCAAATTATGTTGAATTTGAAGGTTGACACCACATGATAAGTTCTCTCACTTTCTTCCTGGGATGATTAAGGCAATTCACTCTCTTTTCTTCTTCTTCTTGATCATGCTTTAGCCCCTCAAATACATATTTGCCTCCCTTTACCTATCCGGGAATTTGGAAGCAAGCAAAAGTGAAAAGCAAGTGAAAGAAAAGTTCAGATGTTGGCTGAAGGTTAGAAAGAAACAAATAGGTTTGGGGAAGTCAATCATGATGATGAGTAACTCGGCACCATTCACATAGCCGGGTGTTTGTGTCTTGCCAAAGTCGGATTGAGCGATATTCCTAACGGGTCATGGTATGTGCATCAAGGGTTTGAGGCATCTCGAGAAATTGATGATTGTTGATTTCCAAGGCTTCGGTTATTGTGCACCTCTGTCCATGCATCCCAAAAAGTAAAAAAGTAAAAATAAGCAAAGCTTATGGATGGAAAATGTTGAAGTTCAAAAGCAAAGTGAAGTGAAGATCCTTTTCCCGGATTCTAGCACCACATTCCCTATATACATCCCACCCTCACACGTTTCTTGACCTTCTCTTGAAAAGCCCTTGAGACCTCGAGCTTGTTGATTGACTTGGTGGTTTAAACTGGATTATACATGATTAATTTTGATGATTATGATTTATTATACATTCTATGATTTTATGCAAAGATGAACAACTTTCTTATATTTATAAAATGTTTTGATCATATTTTGATTTTAAATTCCATGAAGCATTCTCTTAGAGTGATCTCCCAAATCCCTGAGTGTGACCCTGGAATTCTTGCTTTACTATACCGATCCGTACACTGCGGGTTCGCTTTGCTTGATTTCAGATTTTATATATTTAAGACTTTGCATGTGATAGCATGAATTATAGTCTATATTTTGGGACATGTTTAGACGTTTTATCTTCAATAATCTGCATGTTTGAATGTACATAATGTGATTATATCGTCGTTTCATCTACCTTTGCAGGAATCGAGGTCTACACCAAGTTTCGTTGTAATCGTAGGTAAAATGGCACATTTTGGACTAAAATGGAGCTAAGGAGCAAATGAGTCATTGGAGCTACATTCTAGAGCTTAAGGAAGAATCCAGGAAGCATGGAAATGGATTAAAGATTTACTTTGGACCAGATTTGAGAGATTTCACTTTCAGCTGAGAGTCACCTCGGTCAGCTACAGTACCATCTCGACCGAGGTGATCTTGAGGAGCGCCCCGACCGAGGCGAATACCCTGACGTGGCGAGATCAATTATTCTTGGCTGAGATCTTTTATTTTTGGAAGGAAAGATCTTATATTTTTGGGCTGGATTTCTGGAAGGAAGATCATATATTTTGGAGATCTATTTTAGAGATATGGATATATTTTTATTAGGATAATATCTTTTCAAGATATTATATCTTTGGAAGATAGTTTTCCTATAAAAAGGGCTTGATTTTCGACAATTCAGCATTGGCGCATCACCAAAAATTCCGCTATCATTATAGTGGTTGAAGGAAGGAAGGAAGATTGAAGATCAATCTAGGAAGGATTGATAGCTTGTCATAGCTTTTTAAGGGGATTTGTAAGACTTTCTTAGATTCCCTTTTGTTGATTGTCTTGTTGGATTTGTTATCCAAGGAACGCTTATATTTGTGATATTTGATTCAGTTATTGAAGCCTTGTTCTTAAGGTTTTTGTGTTCAAATATTTACTTTCTTCCCATATATTTGATTATTGCTTTCATGATGATGAGTGGCTAATTTCTTTGTGTGATTCTAGGGTGATTGGATGAAAGTTATGGGAAAAACAATGATAGAATAATCTTAAATTCCAGTAGGACCCTGAAAGCTCGAGTCTTTATCCTTAACCCTAGAACATCTCGTTCAGTCGATGAACATCTCGGCCGGGGTGGGATTTGTCTAACCGAGGTGACCTTTCTGATCCGAAACTGAGAGTTAAGTGTTAGAGTTTGCCAAATCCTATTCTTATTACACCTTTCCTGGTTCAATGCAAGCCTAGGATGAGACTTACCCGGTAATTCCTTTGTTTGTTTACCCATGATCATAAGTGTAGGTAATAAAGGTTTATCCTTTATTGGGGTTTGAGTGTGCCTTCATCCCATCTTTGTGAGTTAGCCTGAGACTTACCCGGTAAAGGTTGATTCTATTCCCTTAGTTGGTATGTTGGTTTGAGATTATAGTTCCTTTCCTTAGTACCTTGAGACTTACCTGGTAATAGGTTCTTTAGGTTTGGAGTTTGTGAGTAGTGAGACTTACCCGGTGATCTATTCCACTTTAGAAACACCTTCCCTTTGCAAAACCTCAGCTTTGTCCGCTTATCTTTAGATCTTGAGTTGGAACCACAACTAGATGCTTTAATCCCTAGAATTGCTTATTCCTTTAATTGACTTTTTATCATCTTTGATTGTTTTAATCGCTTTTGTGGTTAGTAATTACATAGACTACCTATATTGGTTTTGTTTCACCTAAGTCCCTGAGATCGACACCCTGGAATTCTTGCTTTTACTACGATTGACCCGTACACTGCGGGTTCGCATCCTTGTTTTGAGCATACATCTTGGGTTATAAATTTAAAGCTTGCACACACCATTTGGAGCGAACAGCATGCACACTTTTGAGCGAACAAGTTTTTGGGGTCGTTGTCGGGGATTTGGTTTAGGCCAAATTCGGTTTTCGGTTGTGTGGCTTGGGAGCTTTTGCTCTTATTATTTGATCTATCTACCTTAGTGGTTTTGCAGATTTCTATTTAAATATATGCGAAAGTCTCGATCCGCGAAAGACCTCGTTCCTTTTGACCCTGAACCGGAGAAGACTCTCAAGAAACGGTTAAGGGAGAAAAATATGGTTGAACACAATGAAAAGAACCTCCAAGATGAGTTGGATGAAATTCGAACTCTCCTTAATGAAAGTGAAAGAAGACTTCTTGAGGAGAAAGCTATAGTTCGTGCTGATAGGGAGCAAATGCAAATTCAAATGGATGAAATCCGGGCGATGGTATTACAAGAAAATTTGGAGAAAGGCGCCAAGGATAAGAGATAAGAATCATCCGATGATGATATGCCTGAGCTGGAAGATATACCACCTAATCTGCCACTTAATCTTGAGGACAGATGGATAGAGCTAGTTCAGTCTCTATTCCGTGACCTTGCACACCAGTGGTGGAGGACTGTCCAGACTAGAGCTACTAGTTATGCCCACATGAGGCGCATGATTAGAGAGTAGTTATGCCCTGCCTCATTGAGGAGGGAGACGCTGCAGGATTTTGTGGAGGTAGGCTTTGAGGATGTGCCTATTACTGATGACATCCGCCGTTTCCAGACCGAGTTGGCGTTGCTGGGTCCAGCTGCACCATTTGAGGACCAGCATGTGTATATGTTCTCTCTCCGTTTGAGAGAGAGCACCCGTTCATACATGGCGGGATTCCACTGTGGTCCCTAGTTGATTACCAAGACCGGGCTTTTGCTTTTGAGAGAGAGAGCCAGTCAGAGGAGAGCTTCTCAAACGGGACGGTCTGAGAAGAGGCAGCGCACTGGGCAGACCAGTGGAGTTGGAGGATCATTTAGATTTAGACGAGATCAGAGGCGTCAAAGTTACCCCTCATCTGCACAGACTGCAGATAAGGGACGTCAGTGTTACAACTGTGGTGACCTTGGGCATCTGAAGCCAGTTTGTCTCAAACTAGTTGTGACTTGTTTTACTTCTGGCCGACAGGGACATCGGGTTGCCTTTTGTAGGCAGGGAGGAGTAGCATCTCAGTAGGGTTCTTCCCCTCCCAATGTAGCAGGAGGTGGTCAGAGGACACCTCAGTAGCAGACACAAGGACAATAGAGGGTCCTAGAGCATCCATCTACTCAGGGTTCTGCTCCAGGACCGAGTAGAGGTAGAGGTAGAGATGTTGGCGCCAATGATGCCAGAGGAGCCCGAGGGCGAGCTTTTGAGTTGAGAAGTGCAGAGGATCCACCTGCACCGGCTGCTACAGGTACCATTTTACTTTATGGTTTACCTGTTAGGATTCAGCTGGAGATGGTTCTTTCCTCCATGCTACTTTGATGGACATAGTTTCAGTGGAGATGTGATTCCTCCATACGATGTATATACTTATGGATCGGCTAGAGACGTATTTCCTCTATGCTTGTGTTATGTGTGGCTAGAGATGTACTTCCTCTATGCCTTGTGATGTGGTATAGCGAGAGATGTGATTCCTCTCTACCTTGGGTAGCGTTATGGCCCTGTTTCTGGAGTGGATTATTCCTCCATGTTGATACTTATGGTTATAGATTTGTATAGGTTATGACCTTCTGAGCGGAGATGTGATACCTCCGATAGAAAGAATGAGTTATACCTCGGCTTATGGGACCGAGAGGACTTGGGATCTTGTAAGTTTCGGGACAAAAATTGTTTTTAGGGGGGTGAGATGTAAGAGCCTTGTTGCTGAGAGCTGAGAGAGGGAGCAGAGGGGCCAGGTTTATACCTGAGCCGCCCCTGCGTGACCCAAGGGGCGCCCCTGCGCCTTACAAAGCCCGCCCCTACGGCTCTGTGTGTTGCAGCCGTCTTCTTTGACTGTCTTGACTCGTGCTTTATCCTTTTACCGTCCTATTTATACTTCTTCTTCTTCTCTTTGATGAGGGTTTGGATTTCAAATCTCTCTCTCTCTCCTTACGTACTTTCTCCTCTCTTCTTCTTCTCCCTTGGATCCTTGGTTGATCTTGTAAGGTTTGTGAGCTTTTGGTAAGAGATCTTGCTAGCTTTGGTTGGTTTGGATGTTGTTGTTGATGTTGTGCCTTATGGAGCCAGCTTGAGGGTGTTGTTGTTGTTGTGTGACTTCTTGGAGAGCTTTGGTAAGCTTCCATGGCTGCTTTACTTTCTTTCTTCTTTTCTTCTTCCTTTCTTCCTTCCCTTAGCTTAGTTTAGCTTTCCTTAGGTTTTGATCCTATTCCAGCCAAGTTTGGCTTATGATGATGTATATATGTGTATGTTATATTTTATGTTGTTGTTGGAGTGAAGAGAAGTAAAGGAACGAGAGTAGAAGTGAAGAAGGAGCTGAAGTAGTGTCCTCTGCAAACCAGCCGCCCCTGCGCCTGCCTTGTAGCTGCCCCTGCGCCGGCCTGTGCACCGCCCCTGCGCCACCAAAGAGCCGCCTCTGCGCCTACCTGCACCAGCTTGGTGTTTTCTTCGGTTTTGCAGGTGTGTGTTGCTTCTAGGCCTTCCTTAGGGTGCCTTTGTTCCCTCTTTTCCTAGTATGAGAGTTTAGGATCATGCTAGATGTGTGAGGTTGAGTTTTGATGATGTTATGATCGGTTTATGCCTAGTATGGCTTTTGAGGATTGTTAGGTTATGAGTGAGGTTGAGGTTGATCCTTTGGATCCCTTTGGGTCTAGGTATGATCCTTATGTGGTTAGGATTATGATATATCTTCTTATGCCTTGTTTATAGGTTGTGTTGTCCCTCTAGTGTAGAGGTGATCTTGGTTGAGTTGTGATCGAGGTTGAGGTAAGTCCGTAGGACTTACTTAGGTACCATCCTTATATTGGGTGTTTGCATGAGTGGTGTGTGCTTTGTATGTTTGCTATGATAGCATGTGATGTCGTATTTACCGACCAATGTTTTATTGATTGCCCCACTGCGTGGCTGTGATAACCTTTCCCGTTCATCCCGCCGTGGAGTCTAGGAGGTTCTCTGATGTCAGGCCAGACCGGTTTACAAGAAGAGCGCAATCCACTCCCATAGGGTACACGGATTGTGTGACCGATACTAGTACGGCTGGCTAGCAGGCTCAGAGGCGAGGATGTATCGGTCCTTGTGTCACATAGTTTCATATATATTATATTTATATGATTTGAGTGAATGACCATTATATGGAGATGATAAAATGGGTAAATGAGTGAAAGCATGCTGATGTGTTTATCTTTCATTACGTGTGATTGTGCTTATGCATTACTCTATATATGTGTATGGTTAGCTAATGGTTTATTACCATGTTGTAGATGCCCTACAAGATAGGCATGTTGTTGGGCGATCTAGCAGAGTGGCAGGCCGAGGACGTCTCGTACATTAGGATGTGTGGGCTTTTGGGTCTATTATCTTTCCCTCCTGCGTGAGGATGGTCTTTTGTTACCTCATGTGTGAGGATGTTATGTTTCTTACTCGGCTATGATGTCTTATCTTGGGTTGTACAGTTTTTATACAGTTTTATGTATTTGTTTTTATATTTGTCAGTGCCATGTTGTAAGGTCCAGTGAACTTGTTGTCAGGCTAGGGTCAGGATCCATTGTGTGATCCTAGCCCAATGTGGCACTCCGAGTCCCACGGATTCGGGGTGTTACAGAGCCCTTCCCTTGTCGCCTAGTACTGGACTTCCAGAGGAGAACATTGCCCCAGCCCCGTCACCAGTAGCCGGCGCAAACAGATGTCGTTTGCCGCCTCTCCTTGCCGCCTGTGCTGAGTCCGCCGGAGAAGAAAGGGGCCTGATGGCTGCCACTACCAAGGTGTTGAAACCCTAGATCGGGTCAAACTGAGAGTTGACCATTTTGGATAAATTACAGAAATGCACCCCATGTTTTACATTTGTGTTTTTGGCCCAACTTTATGATATTAACAATTAAGACCTGCTGGATTAGTTTTCAAAAAGGGGCCATGTTTCTATTTAAGATTAATGACCCATACTTTGCTGGAATTTTATATGATGCCCCTTTTATGAGAAATTAAAGAAAACAGCCCAAGGATTTATTACGGATTATGACCATAGTTTTGGAACGGGATGGTTTACCCCGGAATTGTGTTAACGGTTCCTAACCTCGGGTTTTTAATTACGGAGATATTCTTATGATTTTATATACTATATATATTATGCCCTTGGTTGGTTTAATTCGACTTATGGCTCAAAGTATTCATTACGGTTTCATGACCAAGTTCCGCATTTCATATTTATGCCCGGGAAGGTTTTTGCGGGTTTTAATATGGGCTTTTGAAACCGAATTTTTCCTTAGATTTATTTATATTATATATTCCGTTCAAGTTTAGCGTATGAGCTAAACTTGCGTAGTTGGTATTAGGTTTGAAAGCTACCCGATAAAGGCCAAACGAGTCCGAGTCGACATCCGTTGAACGACTTCCGTCTTTTGACGACACGTGAGTACCCTCTCCCCCGAGATTATGATCTTACCTCGATTTAGTTATGTTTAGTATTAGTATCATGATAGGTTGGAGCAAGCATAACTTAGAGTGAATGTCAAGTAGTGGCTTTGGACCTTAGGAGAGTTGGTTGAGCATGTTGGACCTTCTAGGCTAGATTGTCTTTCCTTAGGTTGTAGTTTATGATCTTGTGAGGTATATGTTGTTATGAGTTCTAGCATGTGTTTGAGAGAGTGGGTTGTTGGTAGATCTCCTCATGCGTTGAGTGAGAGGTGAGTGTAGGAATTCTAGGATGCAGTCCTAGAATTGAGAGTCAAATGGTCTTACGTAGATCATTTGTATAGAAGTTTAAGACTTCTTGTGTGAGTGGGTTGTTGACATTGAAGAACCGGTAGGTGAAATAAATAAGTTAAAAGATACTCTAGAAGAGGGGTTGAATAGAGTATGGGAACTTTTCGCAAACCAAATCTCAAGGCCTTGAAACTCCTTTCAAGGGCCTTGATGTCAGTCTGTGCTCTTAGTGAAACTTTGATTTCAAGGGCTTTGAAACAACTTTCAAGGGCCTTGACTTTGTGCTCCTGCAAAAACAAAGTTAGTCACAATAGCAAAATATAGTGCGGAATGTAAAAGATTGACACGAGGATATGTTTACGAAGTTCGGCTCTACTCTCCATCCCAGGGTATAGCCTTAGGATCTAACTATCTATTATCAGCTTCAAAGAGTCCTAGATACAAACTAGAAGAAATCCCCTTCTTCTCTTACTATAGTCAATGCTACGATCTAGCTCCAACTCTCAACCTAGCTATAATAGCCTAGTTACTTCGCAGAGTAACACACACTCTAGTATAACACTATTTAGATCTTCCAATGGAGCTCTTGTGTTTTCTCTCTCTACGGGGATAAAGCTTTTTGCGTAAATGAGAGAAAGAAAAACAACGAATGAAGATGTTTAGGTTTCTTGAAGACGTAAATATGTTTTCCTTGTATACTTGTGTGTCATTTCTTCTTCGACCATCATCTTCATTTATACTCTTCTATGGAGAGGTCTTCTAGCCGTTGGAGAGATGACCGTTTGAAGATGAATCTTCTTCTCCATGAAGATCGCTTCTTGTTTCGAGATAAGGTAGACGTTGCAAATCTTCAACTCTTGAGAACACGTCGAGTCCTTAGCTCCTTATTCTTCTCGTTCTCTGTTGAACCGAAAGAGAAGATATTTTGACGCTTTTCTATTTTCAGAAAATCTTCTGAAATCTTCTCTAACAAGTTAATATCTTCAAATTTCACTATATATATCAATCACCAAACGTTCATTTGTTTATCAATCTCCCATGGTTCTTCAAGCTAGAAATCAATTCCATTGTTCAAGGTAATCTTCAGATTAAAATGTACCAGTTTTGCATTTTGAACCTTGATTATATAACAAAAATTTTTGTTTTTAAATTCACCATTTATCAATTGCTTTGAAAGTTTTTTACGAATCTACAAATACTTTTATAAACAGTTTATTTTCGTCATTCGATCTTATTCACAAATGTGCTCGATTTTTATTTTTCAAAATTTATTGCGTTTCTTATTTTATCAATTGCGGAATATGTTCCTCCATATTTGCTTTTTTACAGTAAACCAAACGTTCATCTCTCTTTTCTTCTTTTTTTTCAAACTATCATATACAAGTAATACAACTAGGTTTACTTAACCGTGCATAGTAATTTTAAATTTTTTATAAAATATTTTCTTACTTGATATTGCATCCGTTAGTTTAAGTTAATCCTGAGGAGCAAATCTTTATTTTGTTTATTTATTTCTATTAAGATCTTACGTATTTTGACTAATTGATTTCATACTTATATTTGTTTTAGTAAGTTATATAGATATAGATATATATATTATTAGTTGATGCTAAGGTGTGCAACTGGATGGATCTTATCCGAAAACCCGACAATAACATTATGAAAGGACCATCCAATTCAGATCCGAAAGTATCCTAGTATAAATCACTTTTAATTGGATCGGATAGATTAAATATCCGTCCCGATAAACCGTTTTTTTTTAACATCCCTACCGTATACTAGTATCAGATCCAAAAAATCCTTGGGATTTGAATTGTCAGTTAACAAATATTTTCGGATTTAAATTCCCCGGATCAAACATTAGAAATGGTGAACCGAATTAGCTGAATCGGATATATTTGTTCACACTAATTTCCCGGATGCAAAAAATCCTTGGGATTTCTAGTTCCTTCTCGGCTTCTCGCTAAAACATTCTTCTTCTGACGATAAGGAAAAGGAAAAAGAAAGTAAGAAACAATCGAACATAACATAGGTAGCATTCGATTCCAGCATACCTCAATCCCCCCTCTCAGTTTACTTCTTGCCTTCTTTCGCTTGGATACTTCAAGCTTGGTATTTGACAACAATGGTGCTCGAGGTAACTACGCTCTATTCCCTTGTAATTTTATACACAAATATATGCTTCTAAATTAGGGTATGAAGTTCTGATCTTTGAATTGTTTGATCGGAAATAGGCAACCATGATTTGTATTGACAACTCGGAGTGGATGCGGAACGGAGACTATAATCCGAGCAGGTTTCAAGCTCAAGCGGATGCTGTCAACATTATCTGCGGTGCCAAAACCCAGGTATTTGATCTTTCTCACTCAATTTATGTTGTTCAAAGCCCTAATCTATAAGTTGGATAACTTCGAGCACTTCAACAGTATTTGGGCATCGATTTTTGGTTTTTGCGCCTGTTCCGGTTTCTAAGTTTTTGGTTTCTTACTTTTCATCAGTCCAAACGTTTTTGTGCTTATCCTGCAGTCTAATCCAGAAAACACAGTTGGGATTTTAACTATGGCTGGGAAAGGGGTCCGCGTTTTGGTAACTCCAACCAGTGACCTTGGAAAGATCTTGGCTTGCATGCACGGTAAGCTTTAGATGACTTGATCCTCTTGATTCCAGCAATATTCCATACGTGATTTTTTATTTATTTTATCGATAATAGAGACTCTAATATTCTGGAATTAAGTCGAAACATACCTTTATAAACTTAAAGATTGCACAATGTTAGGCTGTTTGATTTCTTTTCAAATAAAGGAGGTGTGATTAAAGGTGTGCTCCCTTTTAATTTCCTGAATACAGGCCTGGAAATGGGTGGTGAAATGAACTTGGCTGCTGGCATCCAAGTGGCTCAATTGGCTCTTAAACATCGTCAAAACAAAAAGCAGCAACAAAGGATCATAGTTTTTGCTGGAAGGTTGCTCTGCTTTATAATACTGGATGTTTTTTAATCAATTTCCAAAGTTTGCATCCTTATTGAGATTGTAATCTTGCTTGTAGTCCTGTTAAGTATGACAAAAAATTCTTGGAGATGATTGGCCGGAAGTTAAAGAAGAACAGTGTAGCACTTGATGTTGTCAGCTTTGGTGAAGATGAAGAGGGCAAGACAGAGAAGCTTGAGGCTTTGGTATCTGCTGTAAATAACAATGATAGCAGCCACTTTGTCCATGTCCCACCTGGCCCCAGTGCTCTGTGTGACGGTCTTATAAGGTCGATATAAAAATTATACTGATCTGTTACTGATTTTTTCTGAATTTTGAGTATTTACTCATCTTTTGAATTCACAGTTCTCCTATCTTTAGTGGAGACGGTGAAGGAAGTGGGTTTGCAGCTGCAGCTGCTGCAGCTGGTGGTGTGTCAGGATTCGATTTTGGAGTGGATCCAAACATAGATCCTGAACTAGCTCTCGCACTTAGAGTGTCAATGGAAGAAGAGCGTGCAAGACAGGAAGCAGCTGCGAAAAAAGCTGCGGAGGACACTTCTGCTTCTGGACAGGATAATGTTGAGAAGGGTTCCAGTTCACAGGATATAGCTATGTCAGAAAGTAATAATGTTACAGAAAGTGGTACTGGCAAGGGAACTGATCTGATGGTAAGTATCATGCTCATGCTTCTTTTCCTAACAGTTCAAATTTTAGCATCTGTCACTAGTTTTCCTCATAAGAAATTGTGTGAATTGTCTGGACTGGATCTATAACTTAAAAACTCTTGCTTTTGGCTTCCAGTAAATAGAAAAAGCTTCTAAAATCTGAACTGATTTAAAATCAAAGAAGAATTTAACCTTAATGTTGAGAAGCCTGATATGGGTTGCTTATGTGCTAGCCTGCTTGCATATCACTCACTTTATTGTAAAAACAAGGACAAATAACTCAAAATAATATCAATTATAATGAACTCAAAATAATACCAACTTTAAAAATTATTGGGAACATATTTACAAAAATAATTCGATTTGTTTTTCGAGCAAAAATTCCCAACTTCTGCGATACGTGACAACCAATTTCTTTTCATCAAAAAAAGTAATTAGTTGTATGATGTAGATGTTTTCTTAAAAATTAAATAAATATTATTTAATATGATAAATATCCTAAATTAATAAAATATTTTGATATTTCTAAAAAAACTGATTTTTTCTTTTTTCGAAATTTCTTGATTTTTTTTGTATATTTTTCTGGATTAAGTTTTCTTCTTTGGTAAAAAGAAATTTATTATTTAATTTTTAAAAAAATTAATAAATAATCGATTTTTTATAGCTTCATATTTAGTTTAATCCCTAATTATAATAAAGAAAATATCAATTTTTAAAAATATCAATTTTTTATAAAATAAACTTCTAATTTTATTTTAGATATTTTTAAATAATTTTTTTAAAAATACTGATAAAAATTTCTAATAAAATAAATTTCCGAAAAAATTTAATAATCGATTAAAAAAAACCCTTTTGTCATTTAAACAAAATTGAAAAAAAAGTCAAAAAAATTTCCGATTGTGTTTTATAAAAATTAAAAATATTTTACCTAATTTATGAGTTTTAACATATTAGATATTATTTATTTAATTTTTTAAAAATCCACATCACACCTAAATCTGTTTTTTTGATGACATGTAATGCCACATCATCGCCTGAGTTGGGAGTTTTTGCAGGAAAAACAAGTAATATTGTTATTGGTAAATACGTTGATAGTTTGTATAAGTAGTTTTCAAAGTTTGTATTGTTTTGAGCTCAATGTTGATAGTTTGTTTAAATTTGAGTTATTTTTCCTAAAAAAAGGCCAATGTGTTGCCTTTCTATTGACTTCATTGTAGTTCCTGCTCTTTTCTTTCTTTCTTATTCAGCTGGAACAACAATGGCTTTAATTGACTCCAGTGATTGTTGTATGCGACTCAGCTGTGTTGATTCCTTTTGGGGTTTAGGATAAGAAAACTTATCGGCTGTAAGGATATATGTTTGAGACTTAAGAGAGTAAGCCACCCTTTTCAGAATCAAGCGAAATCATGGTTGATAAAAAGACTTCCTTAGTGAAGCAAATTACTAAAAAGGCATCCCTTTGTTCCCTGCAGCAATGACCTAAGTTCTAAAATTTGTATGTATAATAAAGGAGTTTAGTGGTGTCCGCAAATTTCCTTACTTGAAACCTTGGTTATGCACCATTTTTTCATTTCACTGAATAAACTTGTTTTTCGGATGTCCCGACCTTAATAGGATGATGAGAATGCACTATTACAGCAAGCTCTTGCCATGTCCATGGATGACCCTAGTGCTAGTAGTGTAGTGCGAGACACGGATATGTCTGATGCTGCTGCTGTTGATCAAGACTTACAACATGGTAAGAACATGTTTGCTCTCACTATATCTCTTCGACTATTGTCTGTGGACAGAAGTGCATTTGTATATCCATCTGTGGAGTTTGTGAAAGATAATTTTTTGGTAATAGGGTACCAGTGGGTTAGCTGTGAAGCTGCTAAACAAATTGGAACAGCAACGTAGTTTTGAAATTAAAAACAAAATGGAAACCAGTGGAGTTCATTTGTGTTTTATATCCATTTTTCTCTTTTGTTTTAGCCGCAAATGTTGTACTTATTGGTACATGGTTAATGATGCAAACATTATTAGATGGATAGTAAAACTTCATGAAATATACATAGAGCATTTTGACGTTTCTGTCTTTTCACTGTGTGTGTGCAGCTCTTCAATTGTCTGTGCAGGAAAGCACAAGAGATTCAACAAGTCAGGCAGATATGAGTAAATTGTTGGCTGATCAGTCATTCGTGTCATCAATCCTTGCCTCGGTATTGTTCTGATCCCAATATTTTGGCCTGTTGACTATCCAATATCAGTAGTTCTTTGTGAACAATAGGTAAGAGGTAGACCTATAAAAAATATGAACCAGCCCAATGGTTGACCTAGCTGACCTTAAAACCTGAACCCTGAAAACCCGGAGGACCCGAAATGTGTGGATGATGCATGATCTTAGCAAAGTCTTAGCCTTTTGAAGCTCTTACTTTTATTTTCAGGTATATCATAGTTTTGGTTAAAAATATTAATTATTAAATAGAAATTAAGAATAGGGTAATTTCATGTGGTTCTCTTGAGGTCTTGCATATTTCACCTGAGGAACCAAACTATACAATTCTTTTTTGTGTGGTACTCTTAACATCTTTTTTGTTGTCACATGATCACATCATTAATAAAGGCCTTGCACGTTAAATCTCTATTTTTTGTTTTGATTTGAAAAATTATTTAAAAAGTAAATGCCCTATAATTAAAGGTACAGAAGATTAAGGGTAAAAAGAAAAGGAACTCCTAACTTGTTAGTAGACTAGATGCTGATGATGGTATGTGGTGCGGCCTGTTGGGGAAGATTTAAGGGTAATAAGAAAAGGAAAATTTATTAAAAAGTGAATGCCCTATAATTAAATGTACAAAGTGGGAAGACTAACCGTTGCTCAGGCATGGTGAGAACATTCCTAATGGTGCTATAGTTGATTCTACTTCTTTATTCTAGTGCAAGTAGCTTAGCTTTTGTGATCAGGTTGGTTGTAATGCATATTGGTGAATGTATTACTTTTTAGTGAACGAGTAAGGAGCAACTTGGATTTCTTCTATACCTCCCTCCCTTTCCTAATTTTGGATTTTATTATCATTTATTTTTTCCAACAAGAAACTACAGATTTAATGTTCTGGATTGACATACTACAAAGTAAAGAAGGTCAGGGTACCACACAATTTTGAAAAGTTTGGTCACCAGATGAAATATGAATACTTTGGCACGTGAAATTACCCTACAAATATTAAGAAATCTTTTTTTGTAAAATGTTGAAAATAATCAATTATATTAAAGGCGTAGTCATTTTTGAAAATTGAACCTCTTAGACCTGCTGTATTTTAAGCTAGTTAATGCTAAAAAGAAAAAGACAATCTAAATGGAATGAACTTACCCTATCGAACCTGTACTTCACCTTACCAGACCCGTTGAACAGGTCTAGTACTCTAGTTAGGACCTGAGATGAACTTCGCCTGACCTGACCCATTGGACAGATCTAGTAATTGCTAATCTCTTGATTCTCGGATACTAGGATTTAGCTACCAAAAAATAAAATTCAGAGACTGAATAGAAAGAAAATTCATTTTAGTTGCAGTTATCTTTTTCCAAATGCCTTATAATGCAAAATCGACCCATGTCTAGTCATTTATTAATCTACCCAACATTACTTCTTTGACCGTTGCACAGTATTGTTTTAACTTGAAAGGATTTTCTTTTTGCAGCTTCCTGGAGTTGATCCGAATGATCCTTCAGTTAAAGACTTGCTTGCTTCTATGCAAAATGAGGTGTGTGTTTCCTTATATTGAGTGCATCCTGTTTCCTTGAAAGAAAGCTTTGTATACTGATCAAGTGAAGATGGTATGCAAGATCGAGCCATCTACAGGATAGATGGACTGCTTAGTGTAGTAGGATTTGATTGGCACAATGTCCTTGATTGCAAGAATATTTTCTCAATTGGGCTAGGTTGTTAGCATCTGTAATTTTAATATAAGCTCTGGTTTTAAATAGAAAAATGTCCTTTTGACTTTGAGGGGACTATTGATGGCATAAAAGATGTTAGTTTCATATCCAGGCATTCCTGCATACACGACTTGCTTGTGTGTAGGGTTTGTTCTATATTATATACATGAATGTGGAAGGATATGTTGGCCTACTAAATGTTAGCAATGGGAAAATGAAATAGTAATTCAAATCTTGTGAATTTGTTGCAGTCACAGGAAAAGAAGGATGAAGAGAAGCCCCCCAGCGAGGAGAAGAAGAAATGATGTCTGGTACGGTGCAGCTTGTATTCAATGCTTATATGGTAATATCTTACATATGCAGGTCATTGGGTGTCAAAAGAGGCTTGGAACAATTGTGGACGTCTATTTACTGAATCAAGGTTACATTGAAGCAGTGATATTTTAAAGCTTTGGGGGATATCTGTATATTAAGTGTTTGGACTCTTGTCTACCAAAATTCATCTAATTTGTAGATGGTCAACCAGCTATTGGTTACTTGCTTGTCTATATTGTTCATGGCCCTATATATTGAGGTTTCAAGTTATCAAAACCTACAAATTGCAAACCCCCACACTATTTCTGAGACATTTATTTCCATTTGGCTACTACGGGTCTTGAGTATAATTTATAAAATACGAAGCTTGGCATGATCCGGGTGAGGGACGGATCAAAACACAACAATGGTAGCTGTGTTTTTAGTCAGTTTAGTCAGAGCTTTGTAAATTAGGTTAGGGTTTAAAAATATATTTTAATAGCTTTTAAAAGGAGATATTTTAAATTTGATTTCACAAGATTTAAAGTGATTTGAGAAATAGATAAAAAAAATTGTTACATAAGTGCCCTTCCTATGCAGAATTGGAGGTGAAAAACTGAACCCTAGACCTGTGCATAATCGAACCCTTCTTCTTCTTCTTTGATCTTCAATAAACGAACCACATCTGTAAAATCGATTCTCCCCTCATCAATTTATTCCTCTTTCTGTAAAAAAAAGAAAAATCGATTGATTGTCTTTTTTATCTATAAAATCGATTTAGTAAGTGAAATTTGGAAATCCCAGATCAGCTATCTCTTCGTTCTTCTCAACTCCTCCACTTTTCTACTAGGACTCTCATCGTTTAGGGTTTTAGCTTCAGTTGGTCATTAGCGCACTCGTTTGAGCTCCCATGCGACACACCATTTTAGATCTCGCCTTTGCTGAGCTCTATAATCAACTAAATATACAATTTTGTAGATTTCTCTAAATTTATGTCATCATAGTCTTTTGTTTGCAAATCTCGATTTCAACTAACAATTCACCCTTCAACACATTAGAGTAATATCAATCGAAAAGCTTAAGGTAATCTTCAATTAAAAAAAAAAAGCTTAGGGATTGCACAAATTTGGATGGAGGTTTGAGTGAGCGGTGATGGTGCAGAAGACAAATTTGGAAAAGGTAGAGGGTATTTTTGTCTTTTATGATATTAAAAATTACCACAAATCTATTCTTCTAAACTAATATTACTAAACACACCCTAAGTAATTGAATGTTAGACAAAAACTCCCATTAAACTTTGCACCCACACTAGCACATTGACACTCCTCCCTCCTCTCTTCATTGCCAAATCTAAATCTCGGATTCGGATTATCTAATACATAAATAAAAGAGTACATGTTACTTCAAATATAAATCTAAAATCTATTTTACACTTACGAAAGTTTGAAGATGAAATATATTGAACAACCATTTATTTTCCCAAACTCATGGAATACCTAGCGAGTGATGGGTGAGTGACATGTGAAAAACTAGACCGGTGGTGGGCGGGGTGAGTGGTGGTTCTAAAACCTGCCCGTAAGAATAGACGGATTGGTTGTAGTATATCGAGCGTTGAATTCACATGAACTACGTCTAGTTGGATATGTCTGATAGACAATTACGATAAGTAAGAGAGAAGAGAAAGAGAAGGGAGAGAAAAGTCTATTTTTGGAAACGTTTGTGTAAATATTAAAAAGACTAAGCAAAGCATTTATTGTGTTTAAAATATAAAAGGAAAACGATCTAAGGAAACAAAAATCACCATTATAATAAATTAACGTACAACCATGTATATGCATGTCATGAAATTGACAAATGAATACTGCATGTAACTATATAATATCACCTTTGCGACAGTCAAATAAAAATCATGTTAATGAGTGTGTTTTTGCAATTGTATCAAGTATAAAGAAAACTTTTTAATTGTTTAGAAATTCGGAAAAGATCAAGAAAAACCTCGCTTTTGACGTATAAGCTTGAAAGGTATAAAGACCTAAACTTTCTATGATAGTACGAAATTCTCGAGGTAAAGTGATGTGGGTAGAATAAACTACTCAAAACCACAGATTCTGCAATTATATGGCCTTGTCAAAGTTAGTATATGATTATAGCATCAAGGTCAAGATCCCAAGGGATTTGAATATATATATATATATATATATATATATATATTGACAAGTCTCAAGTTCAATAGAAAAGGTTCAAGTGTGTAAGAGTAAACATAAAGGGTGATCAAATGCTTCGGATAAGTAGTTAAGTAACAAGATCGAGTATCAAGTATGAGAAAACACTAGGTTTGTGGCTATTAATCCCCACCATAGCCTAGTAGCATGCTCAAACATATTGTGTTCATTCAGTGAAGACAAATGTGAAGATAACAATTACAAAGGTTTCATGATATAAGATGAGTTTTGTCATAGCATTTGGCTTGTGTCAACTAGTATGCATCACACGGTGTTTGCTATTTTTACACTAGTTAATCAAGCTTAGTATCATCTTATGATTATCGTAGGCAATATTAGCATCATATGGTGTTTGCTATTTGCTCATACCTTCAAACATAATCATAGTTTGCACAATAACATCACAAGTAAGATGATAACTCTTTCAGCCCTAACCATTACTCTAGCATGATAAACATCTCAACATTGCACAATCATCCTTTTATTGTTTATCGGTCTCAACTTTCATCCATGCTTGGAAATATACAATGTGCTAAGGGAACAATCTAAACTATTTCTAGTCTAGAATTTGACATTCAAAATATCCAAACATGGAATGGATAACTAGTAACTTCAATCCTTCCTATATGCTACTAACATGCTTTTCGTTTCCATTCAAATAATAAACACTACATAAGAGCAATACTAGTCTAGCATGATTTGGAGATTTTCACCCCAAAACCTAGCAATGAAATTACTCACTCATCATGGAAAATATAAGCAAGGAAACAGTAGGAACAAGTTACATGATAGAAAAGTAGACAACAAATAAGAAATGTAGGAAAAAGAATGGATGAATTTGGACTTACCAATCCAAAGATATGGCCAAAACAAGATAAGATTAAGATCGATTAAGAGCAATTGTGAAGAACACCAACACTTCTTCTTTGATTCAATCCAAATTCGGCCAATACAAGTTCCTAAATGACGTTTCTACACTACTAGAGAGAATTATATATAAGGAAATGTGAGTTTGTTTCTTGGTACATTTACAATCAGGCAAGACTTCCTTTTATAGCCCAAAAAGACATGGTCCCCTACGAATGCAACTTGATCAAGTTGCATAGGTAGTTAGTAAGGCAATTTGCACAAACTCAGCGTGACTACCTCGACTGAAGGGGTGTTCTTAGGTCGATTGGGTTCCTGCTTAGCGTTGAGTGCTCCACCGACTTACTTTGGTACACTTCACTCGAGTGAACCGTCTTCTTACTTCGAGTTTTTCAGCTTCTTATCTCGAGTGATGTTGAAAAATCGAGGTGCATTGATACTTTGTGCATTATGGCTTCTTAGCTAGAGTGAACAAGCACTCTTAGGTCGAGCTCGATGCCCCAAACCATCTACGTTGAACTTCCTAGCAATTTGTCTTCTTAGTCCGAGTTGAGTTCTTCTTAGGTCGAGTGGTTATGTCTTCTTAGCTCGTCCGAGGGTGTTTACTCGACCTACACTGACAACTCTTCTCCATAGTCTTCTTAGTCTGAGTTTAGCCTTCCTCTTAGTCCGAGTGAGGCTTCACTCAACACTCCCTACTTGGGGTTTCCTTTGCTCCAATGGCTTCTTGTAAATGTTCTTGTTTGCCTTCTTCCTTCCGTTGCTCTAGTGAGGTAGACGATGATGTGATGATTGCTCCTTGGGATGGTTGAATGATGAATGTATTCATTTAAACTACATTTGAGACCTAAAAGACCTATAAACACAAAACACAATAGAAGTAGACATTCTTTGACATTTAAAGCATAAGCTAAGATGTAGATTCCTAAACCATGCAAAACTAGGAAAAATCACATAAAAAACATATCTATAAACATTACATGAAAACATGCAATCAGAATACCCCATACTTAGCTCTTGTTTGTCCCAAGTAAGAACAAAATACAAAGGATATGAAAGAAAAACAAAGAAAGAAAATTAAAAAGAATCTTTTTTGAGTATGCTTAAAATAGTTGATCACTTTTCAGAATATTATAACCATGGCAATGCATAAGACATATAATGAGCATGAAATAATATTTGCTAAATCCTTGCTCATAAAACATGTAGTCTAGAATCCTAAGTTAAAATAACTCATGCTACTTAAAGGTCTCTAATGATGCTTGCATATGACTTGTATTGTTCAACCTTATGAGTAAAAGATAGCTAAGGACTCACATGATTAAGTGTAATCAAACATGATTCGGTCATTTATAATGCTTTTCTTGTTGGACTCGGCCTAACAAATAAATTCTTCATGCTTTTTTTTGGCATGGTTTACGTTTACGTGACATTCATCTTTTAATGTGCACATGCATGACCTCATTGACATAAAATCAAAAAAATGAAGAAAAAAAACATTCATCAAATAGTCAATTGGCATTTGAAATTTGATGAGCTATAACTTTGACTTTTTCTTTACAGTTTTCATTGATATGCCTTTTGTCTTACGTTTTAGTATTTTTCACTCAAATGAGTGTCAACTTATATAAGCTTCCTTAGGTGAGCAATTAAGAGTTCATCACCAATACACACTATCATGAACCTAAGCATGCTTACTTAGTCTAAAATTTTATATTATAGGAATCACTAAGCCAAACATCAACCAATATAAATATGTAAGTGAATAACTAAATTCATCTTTCATATACATTTCATGGATGACTATTTAACATGCCTCTAATACACATTATTCACAAACCTTATAATCAGCAAGTCACAAATTATTTCCATGAGTTTAACCTAGGTTTCATCATCAAGATCATATCATCATTGCAAGAAGCATACACATTTTTGAAAATTTTCTTTCTTTCTTTTTTCAGATTTTAAACATTTCAAATGTTTTTGGATTTTTAGTAAATATATGACTAACATAAAAATAAAAAATGAAATGAAAAACATGGAACACATATATACATATGAATGTAAGCATTCTTATATCCTATACTTCAATTTTGTATTGTCTGTAATGCAAAAGAAAAGAGATAGAGTTTAAGAAGACTTACAAGATGCATGGTGTCTTGACTTGTAGGTATGGTCTCACTCAATTTCTCGGGTTTTTTCATCATCACTCCATGTCTTGTCTCTTAATCTCAAAACAACACAAATAACACTCATATTCTTCAAAACAAAATCAAAATAAAAAGAAAACATACCAATGAGTTGCCTCCTATTAAGCGCCCTTGTTTAAGGTCATAGACTCGACCAATCTTTCTGTAAGCAAGCTTAATCGCATCTTTGGGAAACCACTTTATCACGAGAAATTCTATCGACCATGTTATCTTGCCCTAAAAAAAATGGTGAGAGCATGAAGAAGGAGTTGAATTTAATTTTCGGACTTTGGTGCATCTTCACCAAGCCTTCTTGTTCCTTCCTTCTTTTGAGAGAATGTTTATTGTCCTTGTTGCTTCAAGATTTGTTTATCTACCCCATACTTATCTTGCACATCCTTAGCAAAAAAATCACCAATGGGTGAATGAAATGAGAGTCTCAACCTTTTGAGTTGTCTCATTCTTATCAAACAATCATCACTAGACTTTGGAGGGTCATCATGAAGCTTTCCAATGAGTTTTATCATGATGACCATGTCCTCAATCTCGTTCTCAATTTCCAAATCCCTTTTCTTAGTCTCTTTATAACAACTTCTTCTTCAATAGGTAAGCTTGACTCTTGAAAACTTAGCTTCTCAATGCTTGGCTCCTCCTCAATTGTCATCTCTTCTATTTAGTCTTGAATAACTTGAGGAGCCTCAAGTGGCTTTGATGAATTTTCCAATTTTTGAGCAAATTTTTGCTCAAGCATCTTTTGGCTATTTAAAAATAATTCCACGTTGGTGAGGAGCTTCTTCATCGTCTCTAGTAATCTTGCTTCTTCTCTCTAGCAAGAATCTCTTCATGCTCTATTCTCCTAACTTTCTCTTCTTGAGCTAGTTGTTGCTCAAGCATAAACTGATTTTGTGCAATGGAATCAACCTTGGCATTGAGTTTCTCTAGAATTTATTTCATTTTAAAAAAAACTCTTCATTTTCCTCTCCTTGTTTAGCATTTTTTCCATCATATTCAATTGGCTTATCATATCCTCTCTTCTTGTAATCCACAAAGAATCTAAGCTATTAGCCATCTCTTGAATCACAATCTACAAAACACAAACACACACAAAAGTGTATCAAAAGTAACAAAACACTTAAACTTCTAAAGAACTCTTGTTAAATAAGTCAAACAAGCAATAGTCCCCGGCAACGACACCAAAAACCTGATGTGAGTAGAATAGACTACTCAAACCACATATTACCGCAAGTATTTGGCGTTGTCAAAGTTAGTATATGATTATAGCATCAAGGTCGAGATCCTAAGGGACTATGTATATCTTGACAAGTCTCAAGTTCAATAGAAAATGTTCAAGTGTGTAAAAGTAAACATAAAAGGGTGATCAAATGCTTTGGGTGTTGGGTGACAGGTAGTCAAGTAACAAGATAAAGTATCAAGGATGAGAAAAATACTAGGTTTGTGGCTGTTAATCCCATAGCCTAGTAGCATGCTTAAACATGTTGTGTACATTCAATGAAGGCAAATGTGAAGGTAACAATTACAAAGGTATCATGATATAAGATGAATTTTGTCATAGCATTTGGCTTGTGTCAACTAGTATGCATTACACGGTGTTTTCTATTTTCACACTAGTTGATCGATCTTAGTATCAACTTATGATTATCTTAGACAATACAAGCATCACAGGGTGCTTGCTATTTGATTATACCATCCAACTTAACCCTAGTGTGGACAATAACATCAAAAGTAAGATGATAATTCTTTCGGCCCTAGCCACCATTACTCTAGCATGATAAGCATCTCAACATTGCATAATCATCCTTGTATTACTTATCGTTCTCAACTTAGATGATGAAACCACAAATTATTCATTCATGCTTGGAAATATACAATGTGTTAAGGGAACAATCTAAACTATTTCTAGTCTAGCATCCGACATTCAAAATAAGTCCAAACATGGAATGAATAATAGGTAATATTGATCCCTCCTATATGATACTATGATACTTTAAGTTTTCCTTCAAATCATAAACACAAAAAAAAAAATAATACTAGTCTAGTATGATTTTGGGATTTTCACCCAAAGCCTAGCAAGAAAAATACTCACTCATCATGAAAACTCTCAATAGGAAAACAATCAAAACAAGTGGCATGATATCAAAGTAGAAAAAAAAAAGGAATGTAGGAAAAAGAAAGGATGAATATGGAGTTATCAATCCAAGGATATGGTCAAAACAAGATGATGAAAATAAGATCTAGCAAAAGAATTTGTGAAGAACATCAACACTTCTTCTTTGATTTTATCCAAATTCGGCCAATACAAGTTCTCAAATCGTGTTTCTACACTACTAGAGAAAATTGTATCTACGGAAATGTGGTTTGTTTCTTGGTACATTTACAATCAGCTAAGACTTCCTTTTACAGTCCAAAAATACATGGTCCGCCCAAGAAAGCAACTTGTTTAAGTTGCATAGGTAGTTAGTTAGGCAAGTTACACAAACTCAACGTGGCTACCATGACTGAAGAAGTGTTCTTAGGTTGAGTGGTTTTTTACTCAGCGTTGAGTGCTCCACTGACTTATTTTGGTACACTTAGCTCGAGTGCATCGTCCTTAATTCAAGTTTTTCGGCTTCTTACCTCGAGTGATGTTGAAAACTCGAGGTACGTTAACACTTTGTTCATTCTGGCTTCTTAGCTCGAGTTAACAAGTAATATAGGTAGAGCTCGATGCTCCGCACCAGCTACTTTGAACTTCGTAACAACTTGTCTTCTTAGTCCGAGTTGAGTGTCTTCTTAGGTCGAGTGGTGATGTCTTAGCTCAAGTGAGGATGTTCACTAGACATACGTTAACAACTATTCTCCAAAGTCTTCATAGTCGGAGTTTAGACTTCCTCTTAGTCCGAGTGAGGCTTCACTCGATGCTCCCTACTTGGGGTTTCCTTTGCTCCGATTGCTTATTGTAAATGTTCTTATTTGCCTTCTTCTTTCCTTTTCTCCAATGAGGTAGATGATGGTGTGATGATTGCTCTTTGGGATGGTTGAATGATGAATGTGTTCATTTAAGCTCCATTTGAGACCTAAAACACCTATAAACACAAAACACAACTAGAGTAGACATTCTTTGATATTTAAAGCATAAACTAAGATGTAGATGCCTAAACCATACAAAACAAGGGTAAATCACATACAAACACGTCTATAAACATTAGCATGAAAGCATGCTATCAAAAAGGAACATTGCTACTCCCAAAACCCAGTTCTTCGTAATCTTTCCAATTAAACGAGAACACTCTTGCGGTAAACTAATTTTATCTAAAACCTTTTATAGACGTCACTTCTTTCGGAGGTAAATAGAAGGCAGAAATTCAACACATTAAGAAGACACAAATTCATAGACGCAAATTCATATAATCTCGATAAAACAATTCATATACACAATTATAATTCAAACCATTATAGAGATCATCCAATTCTTAGATCGTAAAGAGTTTAGCCAAACATAATTAAAGAAAGACAAACTGAATTTATCAAAGAAGAAAATTGCATTAAAAACTCACAATTGTTCGGTCCATCAAAATGAGGTGAACCTTCAAATGACGGCTACTAACTATGAAAAGAATGCGATGATACGAGATTACTTGGATGATAAAACCCTATGACTAACATATGTTTATATAAGGTCAAAGAAGCTGATCTAAAAGGATAGAATTTTATCCCAAGCAAAGATAGGATCAAAAGAAATAATTTCGCCAATTCTGTGAAGGCAACACGGACAACGACAAAGCATCAACATAGACAAATTGCCCCTTGTGGTTGCCCGTGCCATCTTTTGATAACTTTTCGACAATTTGGAAAAACTGAATTTCTCGTTGTTTTGGTTGGAACCACAAGATCCACAAGTACTAATTTCAAAAAACTAGAACTTTGTAGGTGACACGAACATCAAATTTCAAAGGAAAGATGGTCAAAATGGGCATCTATTAGATATAGTAAAAAATCAGCATCCAACTCCATTGATCTCCACTCGACTCTTCAATCTTCAGTTGATCTTGATGTTTACATGCACATTTCTGACTTTAGGGAAGATTGAATCCCCGTGTTCATGTATTTTCATACGAGTATGCTCCATAAATGACCTCAAGCGCCTGAAATAAAAATAGACCAAAGTAGACATTATAATATGCAATATGAATGATTCCTACACTAAATGCTTGCAAAACTATGCTACATGGATATGAATATCAATGATTTTAACCACTATACGAAGGAACAATTGGAAGACATTAAAATACCCCATATTTAAATCTTGCTCGTTCTCAAGTAAGATTATGACATATAACATACTATATGCAAAACAAATGGTCTGGCTCAACTAAAAGGAAAACAAATTTCTAACATCATATCATCATAGCATCCATCATTGTCAAAGGATGAATTATGAATAATAGCTCCTTAAATTGCTCAAAGGTAAAGTGTTTAACTCTCAATCTCACCAATGTGTTTAAAAGTGTATCAAGGTTCACTCAAACTCGATGAGACACAAAGATCTTACTATAAGGTTATCAAGGCATTCTCAAACTCCACCACTTATCAAGTGAAACTGAAATGCAAGATATAAATCATGAGGGCTTTAATAGGGTGTAATTGGGAAATGAGACTTGAAAAACATAATGTTCGTGAGGCCAAAAAGTAGGCTAAAATGGCTTATAATATCCAGGATATTGAATTGGCCGAACTCGAATCTTTTCAATAATTTACCAACTCACAATTTCTTTACTTTTTGCATTTTTCTTCTTTTTCATGCAATCATAATACTTTTGACTTTGTAGAACTTTGTAATTTGTTCTTTGTTTTCTCTTTCAGGGATAAACTTTTCTTTAATTTTTCACAAATTCTTAATTATTTGCAACAATAAGGTTGACGGGAACTTTTTGTCCCCTCTACCAACCATGAAAATGTCTTCCATAACAATAATATGTATCCGAACTCGCGCCTTTACTTTATG
Source organism: Fagopyrum esculentum (assembly GCA_033239045.1). Taxonomy (NCBI): domain Eukaryota; kingdom Viridiplantae; phylum Streptophyta; class Magnoliopsida; order Caryophyllales; family Polygonaceae; genus Fagopyrum; species Fagopyrum esculentum. Next base: position 66,770,723 of record BSUD01000008.1, on the reverse strand, counting down.
CAAGCATTCACAAATCTTCGGGGGATACCCCAAGTTTATTTTCTTCATTCTTCTCTTCTGTTACAACCCTGAATAATATGTATCCAAACTCGTGCCTTTACTTTTTGTGGGCACCAAAGAAGGGAAAATAAAGGCAATAAGTGGCTAATAGAATGAAAACATATATACGAGTAGGAAATGTCACATAGACTTATCAAAGAGGGTTTCAATCATCTTTATATCAAGCATATATAATCAAATGAACATGTAATTTTGAAAGAGAGTCACAAGTTCTAGAAGAAACCAAGCATGCCGGAGATCATACAATAATAAGCAAGAGATGACACATGAAAATGCATCTCTAAATGCTAGAGCGCTCTTAAGGGTATGTATGGTCAAGCTAATCATCATAATTCATCCAAAAACTCATGTGCATAAACAATAGCCCATAAGACAGAAGACGTAATAAATGAAAAAAGTAAAGAAGAAGCCATAGTGAAAAAAATCAAAGTTCAAATGCCAATTGGTTATACGATGAATGCTTATCTTTCTTTTATTTTGTTTTTATGCCAATGAGGCCAAATATGCACATCAAAAGATGTATGAACAAGTGAATGTAAATCATGCCAAAAAAATAGCATGAAGATTTTTTAGTTAGGCCGATTTGAAGAAGAAAAATATCGTAAAAACCCGATCATGTTTGATTGCACCTAAGTATATAGACTTTAGCTACCTTTTTACTCATATGGTTGAATAATGCAAACCAAGTGCAAGCATCTTTAAAGACCTTTAAGTAGCAAGCTTAAGTTTCATTAACTTAGGATTATTGACTATAGGTTTTATGTCTGAGCATTTAACATATATTATTTCATGCTTATTTTCATGCTCATTATTCTCAACTATGTCTTATGCCTTGCCGTGGCTCTAATATTTTAAAAAGTGATCAATCATTTGAAGCATAATCAAAAAAGATTTTTCTTTCTTTGTTTTTCTTTCTTTATCATTTGTATTTGTTCTTATTTGTGGACAAGCAAGAGCTAAGTGTGGTGTATTTTGATAGCATATTTTAATTCTATATTTTAGATGTTTTTTTGTGTGATTTAACCTTTGTTTTGCATGGTCTAGGCATTCATATCTTAGCTAAAACTTAAAATGTCAAAACAATGTTTACTCCCTTTGTTTTGTGTCTTTGTAGGTACTTTGGTCTAAGATATCTCAAAGGAAGAAATCATATCACTCAAATCATCCAAGCAATATACATCAACCCATCATCAACCTCAAGAGAAAAGGAAGGAGTAAAAGCATGGATACAAGCATGAAGCAATGGAGCTAAGGTAAGAAGGAAAGAAAGGTCCAAAGAAGAAGCAAAGTGGTTAGCATCGAGTGGAAATTATACTTACATCGAGTGTATCTCGAGTGAGAACCTCGAGTTTTCTTCCGCAACCTTCACTCGGTCGAGTGGCTAGATATTCAAGCACATATAACTTTTTTGCACAGTTTCAGTAAAACGAATCCATAGCAGACCTTAAAATGAACTAGAAGTAGGTATTTCGAAGAGCTATAACTTTGTAGTTTATACCGAGATTTGAACCCTCAAGAAAGACTTCCAAATTGGACAAACAATGGACAACCCGACCCACAACTCGATTGAAGAAGACAAGACACTCGACCACGGAAAACAAGTCATTGAAGGTACCCTAGCATCGAGTGTGTGCAACTTGTGTAACTAACTCTAGAAACTTGCTACACTTGCCTCCAAGGGGGACTACGACTTCTAGGCCTATATAAGGGGTATTTGGCTTATTGTAAATGCATCAATTTACAAACACCTCTCTCTTATACTCTCTTATTTATTTGTAAGGATGGAGAAACAACAATTGGAGGTTGAATTAGCGGAATTTGAGATCAATCAAAATAATAGCATTGGTGTTCTTCATTCTTGTTTTTGCTAGATCTTATTCCTGACTTGTGTGCTCATAACTTTGGATTGTTAAGTTTAAATTCGTCCATTCTTCTTCAAAATGTTTCTTATTTCTTGTCTACTTAGCAACCATGTCATTCGTTTATATTGTTACCATGTCCACATTTTCGATGAGTGAGTAGTTCCATTGCTAAGTTTTGGGGTGAAAATCCCCAAATCATGCTAGACTAGTAATGTTCTTGTGTTATGTTTATGATTTGAAGGAAAACTAAGCATGTTAGTAGCATATAGAAGAGATCAAAATCTACTTGTCCCTCATTTATATTTGATTAATAGTGAATGTTGGATGCTAGACTATCACTAGTTTAGATTGTTCCCCTAACACTTTGTATATTTCTGTAACACCCCAAAATTTTGGAACTCAGAGTGCTACGGGTTAGGACCTCACAATGGGTCCCGACCCTAGCTTGACAACAATTTCATCGAATCTTAACAAGACATAAATAAAGGAAAACCCAATAAGATATAAAATGCAATAATGTCATGAAACTTAAAAGGAAAAGAACATCATCCAAATACTACATACGGGGAAATATTCCAAGACAACAACTACGAAAAATATTTTGATAACAAAATAACCCCATATCCCATCCTACTACGTACGGGAAACCCGGCTGACCACTCCTATCCGGAACAATCTGCATCTAACCTATCTTGCAATATATCTAACAACATATGATATAACCGTTAGCTAACAAACTAAGATATCGGAAGTACTAGAATAGCACAAACATATATCAATAGAGAAAGTACACACACATGTTTGCACACTATCAATGATTACGAAAACAAATCGATCTAGACCTAGTCCCCGAGAATGGCGAGAAAAACTTGTTCACCCCCAAAAGGTTGTGATAATGATTCACGACAAAGAGTTATATTTAGAGCTCAAACCCTTTTGGCGACAAGGTATAGCCGCAACAACTCTCTCTTCTGAGTGTTGAACCAACCCTCCTATCTGAACCGTGATTCGTCATCGAGTCCTCTGAATCGGAAGCTCTCTGAGTCGTCACATCTCCTCTTTGAATCGGTATCTCTCGAACCTCATTGGCCCTCTGCTCCTGTATTGTTAGCTCTCTGAATGGGTAGGGTCTTTGAACCCCCTCGACCTTCATTGTGTCGCCTCTCCTCGCATATTGTCGCATCTTATCACCTTTGATCTACTTATCTAAAGCGTGATTCGGGATTGGAAGCCTCCAACTCTCCTCTACAGATCTCGTCTTCAAGCGGTCCTCTGAATCACGAATCGTGATTGAAAGTTTCAAATATCACTTAAACATTCAAATGTTGAATTTTAATGTTCTTTGTTGCTAATGCTTGTTGCTAATTTGTGTATTTTGGTGCTTTGTCAAGTGTAATCCTTCTGTCTTGTTTTCAATATATTAATTTATCTTTTCAATAATAAATAGATATGTGTGCTTAGCATTGTTTAATGGGACATACAATGGATCCGGGTACCCGACAGACAACCCGGCCCGGAATGGCGGACGGGTACTGACAAGCCATGAAGCCCGGATCCAGTCAGGACATCGGACAAAAATTTTGAAGAAGTCCGGTTCGGATCCAGTCCGAACCCGAATAATATCAGCCCTAGTTATATTTATACTCGTAATAAAATCCTAAACTAAGCAAACCCATAGTGTATAGATCGTTATGTAGTGTAACACCCAAGTTTTAGGTGTCTTTTTGATATTTATTTGTCCGTATATATTTATTGATATTTTAATAGCTTAAATAATTTCCGATAATATTTTAGCATAAGTTAGTGTTATGGGTATTTTCGTTTCTTATATTTTAAGTATACATATATTCCATATTTTGTTGCCTTGTCGGGATACCATTGCCGCGCAACCTACACTGCCTAGCTTGTGGCTAGACCTCTCATTATACTCTCCCTTTGTTCTTTGCCAGTGATCTTAGACCCCTCGACCCTCTGTTCTTCTATGCTTCCTTCTCTCACGCAACATCCCACTCCACCATTACCGCTATCTTTCATTCTATCTCAACCCTCCGCCCAAGCAACAGCTCGCAGCAGCCCTCCATGCTCAGCCTTCGTCGTCGAATCCCGCCTGGAAGCTCGCTGGAGGAGCGCTGGTGGTCGCAGCCCTGTCCATCTCTCTCTCGCACCCACAACCAGCCCCATCTCCCACTGTACTACCTCCCTCATTGAAGCAGGAAGCCGGAGCCAAACACCCCTGCTACTTCTTTGGCCGTTGAACCTCGCCGGAGAAGGAGCCCAGAAGCCCTCCGAGAAGCGGGCTAATCGGAGCATGTGCTACTGCACTGCCGTCGTGCCGTAGCTTGGAGAACCCCCACCTTTCTCCCTTGGTGCCTCCACCAGAAGCCAAGGAACAGAGTCGACGCCCTTCCTGCAACGCCGTCACCGGGGGAAGCTCACCGCCAGCTGCTCTCTTCCCCTGCGCCACCGCCTGCGTTGGCCCTGTCCCGCCTTCCGGAGCCATGGCGGCCGCCCGGTTCAATTGCCTTCCTGCTGCGCTGAAAGGGGTTAAGAAACCCTTTTGGAAAATTAGGATCGGGCCCCCTCAGTCTTTGGTTAATTATAAATGTGACCCACTGTTATGTATTTACAGTTTTTACCCACATTTTTGGAAGTTGCACTTATACCCCTGTTGGACTTATTTATAGATTTGGCCCAAAGTTTTATTTTCTGAAAATGACCCAAGTTGTTAAGAGTTGTATGTTGTGCCTGGAAAATGTATTTACGGGTTTTAAACTTGGGTTTTACCTTGAATTATATTCTTATATATATATACTATATATATATTATGCCTTTGTTGAATTTATTTTGGATTTATGGCCAAAGATTTAATTGCGAATTATGCCCGAGTTTCTAAAATTGTATAAATTGTCCGAAAAATATTTTTAAGATTTTTAATTCAGATTTGAATGACGGGGTTATTCTTATATTTTATATATTGGATTTTTCCGTTTGATACCCTTGAGTTTTTTGCTTTTCCGGATGGCGCCCAAAATTTTTTACGTTTCCGCTTGGTACCCCTGAAGTTTCGGTTTTTCCGTTTGGTACCCTTATTTCTTTTTTTTTTTTGCCTTATTTTAAAAAAATGAAAAAATATATAATAACAGTTTATATTATAAATTTCAACGATAAATATATTTCAATTAAAATAAACTATGATATTTCTTAAATTATATAAGATTTTTACCTATTATTTTTATGAATTTTAATATATTTTATTACTATATAATATTTTATCATATTTTACATCAAAATATGATAAATTAATTATGTTTTATATAAAATATAGAAAATTTAATTTATATTTATATGATATTTTAATAAAAAATTTTAAAATTAAACATAATATGATACAACATGATAAATTTTTTATTTAAATTGTAAAAAGTATAACATAGTAATATCAAGTATTATAAAATTTTATTTTATGCAGAACCTATAAAACTAAGAATGATTAAAATTGTAAAAAATAGTTTGCATGTTACGAATTTTCCGTTTCACGGAGTATACCAACAACGAAATATCATATAGTTATAAATTATGTTTAATTTTAAAATTTTTGATTAAAATATCAAATAAATATAAATTAAATTCTTATATGTTATATAAAACATAATAAATTTCTCATGTTTTGATGCAATATATGATAAAGTCTCAAATAGTGATAAATATAATAAAATTGATAAAATAGTAGGTAAAAATCTTATATAATTTAAGAAATATCATAGTTTATTTTAATTAAAATATATTTTATCTTCTAAATTTATAATATAAATTGTTATTATATATTTTTTTCCTTTTATAAAAATAATTTTAATATAAAAAACGTTTATTTTAGGCAAACAAATAAGAAATAAGGGTATCAAACGGAAAAACCGAAACCTCAAGGGTACCAAGCGGAAATGTGAAAAACTTTGGGCACCATCCGGAAAAGCCAAAAATTCAAGGGTATCAAACGGAAAAAAATCCTTATATATTCTATGTAGTATGTCCAAATTTAGCGTTATGCTAAATTTGTTTAGTTTGGTGCTAGGTTCGGAAGCGCCCCGTTTAAGGCCAACGAATCCATATCGACATCCATGGATCATCTTCCGTCTTTTGACGTCACGTGAGTACCCTCTCCCCCGAGCTTATGATCTTACCTCGATCTAGTAATGATTAGTAGTAGTAACATGCTAGGTTGGATATAACATAACTTGGAGTGAATGCCAAGTAGCGGCCATGAACCTTAGGTGAGTTTTTAGGATTTGATATTGTTTGATGGATTGATGTTGATTCTAAGCTTGAGGTGATATTGCAGTCTTGTGAGGTTGTTTATGGCTTTAAGTTGTATGTTGAGGTTGTGGACTAGAACGAGAGTATTCCAGCTTGTGTTGTGATGGTTATAACCTTGTGAGATCGTGAGGACTAGGAGGTTGCTATCCTAGCGTGGTTATGGCTTATGATCTTGCGAGATCATTGGGACTAGAAGTCTAAGGACTTCTAGCATGTGAGAGAGATGTTGATTGTGTGTCTTGTTTTGACCAGGTGTTGAGTGCTTTCCTACGGAAAGTTGAGGGCGGTGGTTAGCGGGATTATCTTTAGGACGAGGTAAGTCTCCGGACTAACTTAGCTCGTATTCCTTGTATTAGCATTGATGTGTGTTTGGTGGTGTGTGTTTATTGTTTATAACAACTAAACCGGAATTAGGATTACCGACCTTTATATTATTTTGGCCCAAGTGTATGATAACGGGTGGTGACATCATCTGCCTAGCTCTTGCGAGAGTCTAGGAGGTTCTTGGCGACTAGCCCGTGCTGGTTAGACGGTCGAAGGCATCCGTATCGTTCCATGCCGGTAAGTAGGGACCGAGGCGGGACCACGGTGGTCTCGTGTCACAACCTAAGTTGAATTAGAACAGAATACGACTTAATAATAATAAGATAATAAACCGGACTTGTGTGCTTTGGAGTGTATTGGGTGTTTATGATGGTTTACTCGTGTTTGTGCCTTTCCTATTGATTCTAATGCTTCGAATATGAGCTAACAGTTTTATACCGACTGTTGTAGATTGCCTTGCAGGTTAGGATTGCGGCCGAGAGATCCAGAAGAGTGGGCAACCGGGGTTCCGTAAATTTTAGAATTGGGTTTTGGATGGAGTCGAGTTTGAGTATTGTATTTATTGTATGTTATATGGCGTTTAGTCTTTGAGGTTGTACTTTCGGCTGAAGTCCTTTGTTGTATTCTTTTGGATTTTTCTTTTTATTGCATGAAAATGTATTTCGCGTGTGGCCTTTATTTGTGCCTTGTTGCAAGATCAGGTGAAATTGTTGTCAAGCTAAGGGTCAGGACCCATTGTGAGGTCCTAACCCGTAGCATCCCAAGTCCCGCGAATTTGGGGTGTTACATGTAGAAAAAGCAAATATACCAAGGTTGAATACAAGGACTGGGGTGAAATCAAAATATGAAATGATCAAAAATAGAACAAACCTATAGTGCGAAAAAAGATGGATGGTAAGAAATGAATATAACAATATTTTTTGGTATTTTTGGTGATCAAAGATAAGTTTTAAATCCAACAAAACAAATAAAGCAAAGTAAAATAAAGATAACAAATAAGATAACCGGAAAATGTGGATTGTAGATATTAAGGTATTCAGTTGCGGTTTTAGACTCAAGACTTCTATAAACTAGGACAAGGTTGGGATTGATAAGGAATGGTGTTTCACCTCTTAAGGCTCTAAGGATAGGACATATACTTAAACCAACCACTCTATCTAAGGGAATTGAACTAACCTTCACCGGGTAAGTCTCGGGTTAAGTTCACACTCAAACTAATAAAGTGGTTTGAATCCTCTATTATCAAGAATTCATAATCAACGGTACCTAAGAACGGGAATCACCGGGTAAGTCTCTTCCCAAGCTTAGATGTAAGCCTTAAAGGGATATAAGGGTATAAACACATAACAAAGACTAGGATTTGGACAATCTAATACCCAAGCATAAAGATATATCATCTACGAATCCACGGAAGAAAACTCGGGTTGTTCTAAGATAATCCGCGGCTGTGGTTCATGAAGAACATGCCGAGGTTCTAGGGAGCGAGGATTAAATCAACTCTAATCGTCCAAAACTCACATAAACGCACAGTCTATCATCATCTAAACCACAAGTATCAACCAATCACCCTAGAATCGCATAAGTTTAGCCAACAACACACATATTCAAATCAAGAAAGATAAAAGAAGAATTCAAGCAAACCATAAGCAAGAAAATAAAAGAGAAGTAAGGAATACTTAGCAAGATGTCTTCAAAACTCCAATAGAACAACAATCTAACAATAAAAATAGAATCTTTAATCCAAACTAAAATAAATCAAGAAACTAATTCTTCTTATCCAAGAATCCTCGCTCACAAATATTTCTCGATTAAAACCAGAATAATCAAGTGTTGCAGGGTTAGTCGTAAGTTGCAGCGTAAAAGTGTGTTCAGAGGTGTCCTTTTCTATATTGCAGGCTTAGAGATTTATAGGGATATATCTAGGGTTGGACCAGCATGGGACACCTCCTAAGGATCTTGGGCGTTGTGGGCCGAAAAAAGATAAATCTCGGTCGCTCTAGCAATAATCTCGGCCGTGGTTTCTTTCACAAGTCGGGCCCGCAGTTCATTCTGTTCTTGCCTTCTCCATAGCTCCTTTGCTTGAATCCTTCTGTGGTGTTTTATCTTTCCTTTGGTTCTCCGTCACGTTCCGACTCAAGGCTTAGTCCTCATATGTGTCATTCTGCTCCAAAGCTCGCCGAATTGCTTGAAAACGAGACAAGAATCCGTGTAGACATATATTCTACTATAATATGCAAAGTTGAGCCTAAATGTAATGGATTCATGTCTATGCATGCAAAACAAAGAGAGCATCTACCTAAATGCAAGTCTAATCTAAGGACATAATTCATGTTGTCAATGGTACATGGAGTACCTAGGACTATAGTGAGCGATATGGATGTTAAATTCCTTAGTTTCTTTTGGAAGACTATTTGGGGAAAGTTAGGTACAAGGTTGTTATTTTCAATCTCTAGTCATCCTCAAACGGATGGACAAAAAAAGTAACTAATAGGACTTTAACCACTATTTTGACGGTTGCTTTGATAGGACAATTTGAATGCTTGGAAGGATGTCTTACCATATGTGGAATTTGCTTATAATCGTACCTTGCATTTGTCTACTAATCTAACGCCTTTTGAGTGTATCTATGGGTTAAATCTTTGACCCCTTTTGATCTTATATTGTTGCCTATAGAGATGCGATTAGATTTTATTGTAGAAAAATAGGTAGAGTTCATCAAGGAGTTGCATGAAAAGACACGCATAAGGCTGGAAAACAAAGGGAAAAGTGTGGCATCCAAAGTGAATCAGAATCGTAAAGAAGTGTTATTCAAACCAGGTGATCTATTTTGGTTGCATCTAAGAAAAGAGCGAAACTGGAGAATAGATAGTCTAAGTTGTCTCCAAGATGAGATGGACAATTTCATGTGAAGCGTAAGGTTGGAAACAATGCTTATGTCTTGGAGCTCCCAGTTGAGTATGGAGTGAGTAAGACCTTAAATATATGTAGGAGACTTGAGTCCATTTAAGTCTAATGATGAGCATGTTGGTAATTCGATGACGAATCCTTTTCAAGAGTATGATGAAGGACCATTCCCAACACCACCTTATGGACCAATAACTAGATCAAGAGTCAGGGTATTGAAGGAGAATACATCTACATCATCTTTGAGTCCCACCATGGAAGGAGCTATCACAAGAACAAGAGCAAAATTCATCCATATAGAAGTTGCTAGCTTATTGGCAACATGTGCACTTAAACAGACATCACTCATACCTAGGTCACCTTTACTGACATTGTTGGATATTATGGTAGGACCTTACAAGAACCAAGATGATCAAGCAAGCATAGAAAGTGGCTAGGACGAGGAAAGAGTTCCAGAGAATAAATCTCGGCCATGAGGACCAAAATCTTGCCCGAGATTTGTACAAGATTGACCGAGATTTGGCTTCTGTCGAGGTTCAAAAGATCCGGCTGCGATCTTATCAGTTATAGATATCTTTTATTAATTTAATACCTTTAAGGCTCTGACACATTCTAAAGGTATTTGTTAATTTTCGATCCTTGTAGGATTATCTTTTAGTTAGAATTCTTATCTTTTGTAGGAAAATCTCCCCTATAAATAGCCTTAGAAGGTGGCATTCATAGGTAGATTTGATTTGATTAATATTTCCACAATATTGTGTGAACTCGCTGTTTCGCTTACGAAGTTTATGTTTTATTCATTCCTATAGAGAGCCTTTGATTGAATCGTTGTGAGTCCTTGTTAGGTTGTGCTTGTGTGTGTTAATCTTCTTAAAGGTTGGTGCTCCTGGTCAATTATAGTCCCTCATTGTGCTTGCCTTATTTATAAGCTTATGTAAGGTTAAACAAGGGAGGGTTAAGGTAAGCTCTTCGTTAAAGGGTTTTTTGACACATAATTGGTCAAGTTTCTTTGCGGGAATATCTTGGTTCGTATCTTCCTATATTTCCATAAATTTTATTCAATATTATCACCTTCTTATCTATCCATTATCATTCCATCAAACTCACGTTTTTTTGTTTGAAGTTTCATAAAACTTGGCCCCATATCCAAAATCTCGCCTGAGATTCCTACTCGAGATTTGTTCACTGAGACTGTTCGTGGACTTTCAATCTAGATCGTAAATTGTGTCTTCAACCCCGCATCACATTGTGTGGTGTATTTTTCATGACACCATCTCTCACATACCTTACATGTTGGTAAAGTATCTAGGGAGGGTGGCCTTGAAGTCAAAAGGCATTATATGCATGGGAGGTTTATTGTCATAATTGCCAAGTACTTTAACATCCCTCTTAGTTGTCTCACACCCATTCCACCCAATAAGCTCCCTTAGATATACCTTTCCCTTTTTAATCTTCTTACTTACGTGAAAGTAGGCAAAACAGGCATTGTAAGGGTTAAGGTACTCGAAACTTTGCTACTTTGGGCCCTAGCCACACCGTCTCTAAAGCAAGAAATAGGGCAAAATATCGGTAGGATTTGTTTGAAGAGTATGTCTGATATTAAGTTTGGAGAGATGATGATGAAAGTGATGCAAGTGAGGACCTTCATCTCGAGGAGGAAGTGACCTCAATGGTGAATATGTTCCAATGGGAAATGCCCAAGGTGGTGCATCCGGGTCTAGACATCATGAAGGACCCTCCCACCAAAGTAATATTGGTGAGATTCTCCAATAAATAGAAAGGAATCATGCATGGATGAAAGAACACACAAGATGGAGAGATGAGGATAAGGTTTGGAAGCAAAACCAAGATCAAAGGTATGATGTGCTTAAGGGACAAACCGATGAGCAAGCTAAGACCCTTAGTGGAATCATATTGGAACAAAAGAATAGTCATGATGATCTTAGAACTATCAAGATTTAAGGATAGGGAGAATTGGTGCCGTGATTCCGAATAAGACCTCACCTACAAGACAACACCATTGCATCTTCTAAGTTTTCTTAAACTCCATCTTTTTTTCTTTTGCAGTAGGGACAATACAAAGTTTAAGGGGTATGAGAATGTTCACATTAATACGTATATATGTTTTTCATGTTCTTTTTCATTATCATATTTTCTTTGTCATTTTTGTGTTAGTTTTATATTTTCCAAACCTAGTATTTTTCTCATATTGATACTTAATCTTGTTACTTGAAACTTGTTACCTCCAAACTCAAGCATTGGATCACTTGATCACCCATTTTCCATTCATTTTACACATTCAAGCATTTTTAGTAAACTTGAGACGATATTCATGATTCACATACTCCCTTGGGATTCGACCTTGATGATGTAGTCATATACTCACATTGACACGGCTGTGCATTTGCGGTATTATGTGGTTTTGAGGTAGTAGTATACACCACATCATACTTGCTACATTGTTACTCAAAACCCCCCAAAGATTTGATCCATTGATCACCCTTTTTCCTTTCTTTTACACACTTAGACCTTGCTCTGAAACTTGATACCTTCAAACTATATAAAGCTTTTTTAATATTCAACCTTGATGCTAACATCATCAAGTACTTACAGTGACAATGGCCGTATATTTGCTGGAATATGTGATTTTGGGCAGTCAACTCTACCCACATCACTTTTCACTCCTTTCCTCGTAGCTTTCATAGTCATGGTCTAGGTCTAGAGATGCTTCTACATCTAGTACACTCCAGGTGTTGCTAATGAATTGACCACAAAAGTTGCATTGTTTATTGACTCGAATGGTTGATTTTTTCATTCATCTAATAATGTTGATTAAGACATTTTCATGTTCAGCCGACAATATATTTTGTTCCTTGATCGTGTAGTCAGTTCCTATGGGGAATACATCAATGAAAAACATAGCGGTTGTAGGGGGAAAGATGGAATGATATAGAGATGGAAGAGAAGCCAACACCAATTGTTGATACAATATAAATGGAAGTGGCAAAAGCAAAGGCTTAAGCACGGTGGTACGACGATCATAAAATCGATACCTCGTACACAAACTTTGACTGATATCATGTAAATAATGTGTTGTTGAGGAAACTAGAGATACTCACATAGGTAAGTTCATCATAGCTCACGATGCATATTACAAGGTTTTGCAAATACAATACACTTTAACTTGCTATTAGTTTATCGTTTGTATTTTAGGCTTACACAAGTGGCGATGTAAATATCATGTATCATAAATTAGCGTAGTATGACATACAAAAAAATTGGGTATTACCTTGTAGATTGATGCTCTAGCTATGTTGCATGTATTTGATCTTCCGGTCTTGATTTGCCTTGTATCGTCGCTTCATATGGTTTGTGGCCCCTGATTTGAAGATTCTCTCTGTTTTATTTTTTCCTTTTCTTCTCCTTATTCTCGATTTGTTCTCTCAGTTTTAAGATCGTGAAAACTGATCTTTGAAACTTTGAAATTTAGGCATATGAGTTTCAAGCACGGTTAGAGTGGTGATGTTTTTAAACAATATATAGATGAAATTAGTGAAAATAATTTTATGCATTATATTGATGAAATTAGTGCAAAGTTCATATTTACATATTATCACCATCTATGCACATTTAAAAGGTAGTTTTAGAGTTTAAACATCTAGTTATGTTTGTTGTGATGATTATTTTTTTTTACTTTTGGTTTCCAAGTTCTCGGTGTACATTTTTCTCTAAGTGCTCCATCTTTTGATTTTGAACCGGGGCTGATATGGGAGCATCCGCTTGTTACCGATCTAGAGGTCGTAGGAAGAGAAATTGCTTCATCTTCTGAGTTTGTGCAAGAAATGACTCAAATCATATTGGGTTTATAGGGAGATATCCCTTCTAATTCTCGTAAGGGTGTACCACTTGTTACATGAAGGCAAGTAATTAACATTGCTCAACATTTTGTGGGTGATGATGGCATTACAAGAGGCATCAACGAAGACAACACCGTTATAGAGTCACACGGGTTACGGAATTTCCACATGTTAGACTACTACGAGGCTATTTCTTATGGTGTTTCTACTATCACGGTCTCCTTCTCTAGGTATAATGGCATGAAGATGCACGCTAACCATGATCTCCTGACCACATTTCTCAAGAAGATTTTGAAGTTTAGGGTACAAATACTTAAGGGTCACTACTTATAATATTAACAATTAAAATAAAGTCATAAAACTACAATGGTTTTCAAATCTTGAATGATGTGTGTTAGGGCTTCGTCACCTTGTATTGGACCGTGCATATTTGCAGTTCTAATTTACTGTTTAGTAGTCTACCTTAGTATAATTCAATATAAATATATTTTGGAATGGATCGTGTATATTTGCACTTCTAACTTATTGTTTAGTAGTCTACCTTAGGTCATGCTTATCAAAGTCTCTATTTCAATTTTTTGGACTTCTTAGTCATTTTCTCTCTCCGTCAACTCACTCAAACATCTCATATAATTTCACCCATTTTATTAGAGCATTCCTATATAAGATCTTTCATATATTTTAACTATGAATTACATATACACTCTCATCAATTTATATTTTTGTAGAATCTAAAATATACATTATAAATGATAATTCATGTAAAAAAACAATACTACTTAAAAAAAGAATTGCAATACACAACTCATTACACATAATTAAAAACAACACATAAAAACATGTAAATTTTTTTAAAATAGGGTAAATATATTACACATGGGTAGACCTAGGCATCCCGGACCTCAACTAAAACTTTTGTCCGTTTATCTGCACTAGACTCGGGTTGAATCCGAAATCCGAACCGCCAATCATATCCAAACCTGCCCGATTCCTGGACCAGGGCCGCCTACGGGTCCCTATTTTCTTCCTAGAATTGTTGTTGCTTAATAACTTGTTTCAGAATCGCTGATTAAAAACCTATTTTTGAATCTTCATCAAAATATAAACGTGCCCTAAAGAAATTGCAAAAATACTACAAATGAATATACGATAAACCTACATGTCCAAACACAAATACCTGCATATAATAAACAACGACCAAGTCCGAAGTTCTAAGTTCAAATCATTAAACAAGTGTCAAGTCCAAACATTACAATCCAAACAAAAAATCCAAAATTCAAAGTCCATACACAATAAAAAATGAAGTTCAAATACATCATCAACAAAAACAATACGCACTAATTAGTGGTTGTGCTTTCATCATCTACATCTTCAATATCCTTTGCATTTTCACACTCATAGCATGAAAGTGTTTCAAACTTTTATA
>BSUD01000008.1:66688213-66755635 GCA_033239045.1 Fagopyrum esculentum | reverse complement strand
CAAGCTGAATGCATATTTAGAAGGAACACTAGTTGGGACACTTAGAAATCTAGAGCCAAAATAGATAAATATGGGAAACGAGGACAATTATGCTTCCAATACTCTAAAAGATACATTTCCTCTTTGTCACTAGCAACATCAAGATAAATCTAAAGCTCTGACCGGATGCTAGTTTTCCTTTACTTGCTCAAATTATTTAACAATCTAACACGAGCACTAAATACACCCCTCCGAAGTGAAACATCAGAATGCCTATTTAATACTACATTATAATCAATCGAATCAGGATCATCAAATACTACAACTCTATAATCATCCATCAACTCAAGTAAGGTTGTCTTAACCTTTTTGACCATATCTTTAGCATAACTTTTCCCAAACAACTTCTCATAACAATAAGAGTTAAATCAAGGATCCAAAACAATAGCACACGATAACAACAAATTATACTCGGACCAATACTTCTCAAACTTCTTTTGCATCTGAATCACCTTTTCAATTAGAATACTTGGAGGATCGTCAATAATACTAGACAACATCTAAATAGTCCAAACCCCATGAAAATAAACATTGGAAGTAGTATAATTAGAGATTGAAAATTCATGGGTTATATCATAGAATTGGTGTAGGAAACTCTAAAGTTCATCCACTTTATCCTATTCATCTAATGTCAAGGAATACACCTTCAAATCTGAATCTTTGCTAAGAATACTATCCACAACATCTTCAAAGATAGAGATAATGATCCAACATTGTAGAAGTTGAACTCCATCTAGTTGGTGTATCCAAATGCAACCTCTTAACACAACTTACACCAAAATTTGTAGTTGCAATTTCATAAAACTTCTTTTTCTTTGAATTGAATTCTTCAAAGTTATGACTACTTTCCTTAGTTTCACCATAACTTCATCAATAAGTTTTAAACCATCCTTAACTATTAAATTGATGATATGACAAAAGCAACACATATGGAATAATTCTCCACGTAATATCAATGAGTGTCTCCTTAGAAGATGACTTCGTAGAGATGAAATCATATGATATCATTGTAAGATGCATTGTCTAGTGTCATAGTAAAAACCTTATCATCAATTTTCCATTCACCTAAACACATCAAGATCTCATTGGCAAAAGAAACACCATCAAAAGGAGGTGTTAAAGCAAAAAAAACTTAATTATCCTCTTTTCTGAGCTCCATTCTTTATCAACCTAGTATGCACTTATACACATAAACTCATCATATGTGTTTTCACTCCTCCAATTATGAGTGGTAAAACTAATTCGGCATAGTAACTCATGTAATTCATCACAAAAAGATTTCGTCTCCTCCAAATAATAAGTCATTGCATCTCTTTTAATAATGTATCTACTCATAAGACTAAAATCAGGTAACACCACGCTCATGAAATACTTAAAGACCGGTTTCTCAATAAGACTAAATGAATGTCTACCCGACACAACAAAAGCACACAAATCATGACAAACTTCTTGTAAGCTAGGAATATATTTTCTCAACATAATTTGATTCACATTTTCAACACTATTACTATTAGACACACTACGAAAAATGTAAAATGATTTAATATTACGAAAAACGCTTGTAAGACATGAATCAATGTATCTTTTAAATGAGAAGTACCACTAATATTTTCATTGTAACGCTTTTTTTGTCATATTATCCCTAAAAGTTGACATGAGTTATTTTTCTCATCGGGTTCATTGAACACGTGCTTCTACTCGCACATATCCCTCATTGTTTTGGTCGTCCATAGTTACAATTCTGCACAACTAGTTGACAAACTAGCTTCTACTTCCACATGGTCCTCGTTTATTCATCTACGAACGTCGTTTACAATACGCGTGGTCGCGCCTAGCTACAAAAAAAATAAAATAAAATAGATTGCATCGTTAAGTAACCGTCCTTTTTTGGAAAATAGAGATCGTTGGTGAGTGTTCAAATCCGGGATAAACCGAGAGAATTAAGATCGATAGTCCCTGGAAGATCTAAAAGAGAACTTCGGTTCCTCCGTGTTGCCCGTCGCTCTCTCTTTCCTTGAAGATCACGGCAACCAGAAGAAGAAAGATGATACCAGATGGAGTTAAAGACGAGGATAAATGTCTCTCTTCCGGCATCGCCGCCCTTCAACAGAACGCCTTCTTCATGCATCGCGCTCTGGTGTCCCTATTTACTTCTCAATTCCCACTCCGATATTATCTCTGCTGATAACCCAATTTTCGGAAACCCTAAAATTTCACTCATCCCACTCTCAAAATTGTATTTTTGCAAGGACTCCAATAATATGAAAGATGCACTCAAGTACTCTGCCCAGATGCTATCCGAGCTTCGCACCTCTAGGCTTTCCCCTCACAAATACTATGAACTCTGTAAGTTCCCCCTGATCCTTTTTTTTTGCTTCTGAATGATGGAAATCCCTTTTTACGGTACGATTTGGTGTGAATATATATATTTTTTTTTTGTAATTTGAGATATGCGAGCTTTTGATGAGTTGAGGAGGCTGGAGATGTTCTTCTGGGAAGAGTCTCGGCGTGGTAGTTCCATTGTGGAGCTTTATGAGCTAGTGCAGCACGCAGGCAACATTTTGCCCAGATTGTAAGCCGACTAATCTCAATTCATTCTTTTCTTGTTTCAGTTTAGACATAAGAAGGGGGCTAATTGCTGAATGGTTTTAGATTCTCTTAGCCTTTCAGAATTGCTTTAGCGGGCATATATTGTAACTTTCCTCCCTTTATAACTAGTATGTAAGATGGGGGTTGATGATTTCAAGGACTCAACTGCCTGATGAAAGTTTTATTTCCTCATTTCTGCTCCTCAAATCAGCCAAACGTCTTTCTTGGTTACTCACTCTATTCCCACTCCATTTCAAGCTGTCAAAAGATTCTATCTTTAACACGACTTCTCGATTGTATCTTTATTTGCCTGTGCGGTATGTATTGTGCATTGGTTTGATGTTTCTGTGTGTAGCTTCTCTGTCTTAAGGAATGGGATCCGATTACAATAGAGTTTTTGATGTAACTATATTGGTAGATTTGAAGGAATGTGTGTGTGCTGACGTGGAGCTTGTTGTAATTATTAGAGAAGATAGATGAATCTTGTCATTAGTTGCAACTAACTATGTAAGGGTTGTTGTAACTTCATTTTCATCGTCATTCAGATTATTCAAAGTTCAATTGACTCTATTCTCTCATTCATTCAGTTCATTAGAGATATGGATCTGTACAAAGTTAACATGGCATCAGAGCCACTGTTGTTCTTTTCGATCCATATCGCTAAACTCAATCGAGCGCTCTTTGGATTCCCTTTCTCGTATTTCTTCAAATTTTCTTTGGAAGATTAACGCTGTACATCGATCACAATAAATCGCCTCCCAATTTCCTCTCAATTGTATGATTCAGAGTTTTCGAGTTCAGGATGCATAAATTCCCTTCTGATTCATTACTCTCTAGAAGACAACAATCTAGCAACAACAATGTTCATTCCAAGAACACTCAAGAATAGGGAACAAATTCTCCTTTTCTTCTTAGAAGTGGAAGCACAGAGATGGATAACAATAATCCTTTTTATGGAACCCATTACAGTAACAATAATCCTTTTTATGGAACTCATTACAGTGAATGGCGTAGGTCAATTAAGGTTGCCTTGTCTACTAAGAACAAGATCTGCTTTGTTGATGGCTCTTTTGAGAAGCCTAAAAGAGATATACAATTGATTAGACTGTGGGAGAGATGCAACGACGTAGCGTTATCTTGGATACTGAATGTATTAAACAAGCAGATTAGAAGTAGTGTCTTGTCTTATGAGACAACACAAGAAGTTTGAGAAGATCTGGAGAAACGTTTTAATCAGTCGAATGGTGCTCAACTATGTGCTGTTAAGAAAGAACTCAGTGCGATTGCTCAAGGGAATGATACTATCATGAGCTACTTTACCAGAATCAAAGTGATTTGGGATAAATTTGCGAGACTGAGGAAGTTACCTTGTTGTGGTAAGTGTGGAACCATTCAGAATATGAATGAACATGAAGAGCAGGAACATCTCATTGAATTTCTGATGGGACTGAACGAGTCTTACAAGACAGTTAGAGGTTATATACTCCTGATGAGGCCTTTGCCTTCCGTCATTCTTGCCTATTCTCTGTTGTTGCAAGAAGATAAACAGAGAGAATTAGGAACTCAAAACAAATTCAAAAACAGAGAGAAATAAGAACTCAAAACAAATTTTTGTCTGTTGCTGCCTCTTTGTATGTTGGACAAGGACAAGGACACAAGTCTAATTCAACTCAAGAAAAATCCAACAATGGTAATTCTGCCTGACCCAGTGCAAAAGAAAGATGTGGTGTGCTCTCACTGTGGTAGGATTGGGCAAAACATTGAGAAGTGTTACAGGATTATAGGTTTTCCTCCAGATTTTAAGTTCACCAAAAACAAGAAAGTAGCTGCTTCTGTTC
This sequence comes from Fagopyrum esculentum, assembly GCA_033239045.1. Classification (NCBI taxonomy): domain Eukaryota; kingdom Viridiplantae; phylum Streptophyta; class Magnoliopsida; order Caryophyllales; family Polygonaceae; genus Fagopyrum; species Fagopyrum esculentum. The sequence goes on along the minus strand of BSUD01000008.1, from coordinate 66,751,169 downwards.
ACAATGGACAAGTCTCAACCGAGACTCAAGCTTCAAACATCCCAGGCTTCACAGCTGATCAGTAAAAGCCATTGCTGAATTTATTGAAGAAAAATGCAAAGGAGGGAGTATGTGGTGCTAATCTTCAACAACTTTTAATGCTATGGCTCTTGTGGGTATGAATTCTAAACCTGTTCTTACCATAGGCAATTGGATCATTGATAGTGGAGCCAACATTAATTTGTGCTATGATGCTGCTTTACTGTCATCAGTAAGAAAGCTTCCCATTACATATGCTGTTATACTACCAAATGGCAACAAGCTTCAGGTTGACACTGAAGGAGATAGCATTTGGCTTCCAAGTTGATCTTGAAAGGAGTACTTTTTGTGCCAGCTTTCAAGTTCAACCTCATCTCAGTTGCAAAATTGACTGAACAGTTAGATTGCAATATGCTGTTTACAAAGATACAATGTCTTCTACAAGACCATTCTCAGAAGAAGCATCGGGAGAATAGTAAAGCTAAGAACGAAGTATACTTTAAGAGGAGTTTCAAAATAAATCAGTCATGTTGCCAGTTGCAGCAACTAAGGACAATACCTCCACAGATTGCAGGCTATGGCACATCAGACTCAGTGATCTACCCTTCTACAAGCTGAAGCACATGAATTTCTTGCAGAATATGCCTAAAGATGTGTTGCTTGATACTTGTGAAATATGTCTCAAGTCTAGACAACATAAACTCCCTTTCCCTTCCTGTTGTATTGCGGCTACTCATGTGTTTGAGTTGATTCACATTGATACTTGGGCCCCCTACCATACTCTACTTTCAATGGATATAGGTATTTTCTGACAATTGTGGATGATTACAGTCGAGCAACATGGACTCATTTGCTTAGCACAAACAGAACTGCTTTTGATATTGTGAAAAGGTTCATCCGTATGGCCTATACGCAGTAAAGGAATAATTCATCAAACTACTTGTGTGGCAACTCCACAAGGTGTAGTGGAGCGCAAACACAAACATCTCTTGGCGACAGCTAGAGCATTGTTGTTCCCGTCTTCTTTGCCATTATGTTTGTGGGGTGAATGTGTGTTGATGGCGACTCACCTCATCCACAGGTTCCCAACCAAGCTTCTCCTACATAAGTCCCCGTATGAGAAGCTCAACGGTGAAGCTCCAGATTACACAAATCTGCGCAGTTTTGGTTGCTTGTGTTTCTCATCCACTCTACTACAAGGGCGTGATAAGTTTCAGCCTCGCGTAACTAGATGTGTCTTCCTGGGATACCCATATGGCAAGAAAGGATTCAAATTGTACAATTTGGATACCCAACAAGTCCTTATTTCCCGATATGTGATCTTTCATGAATCAATCTTTCCTTTTGCTCCTTCATCTCCTCATTCATCAAGATTTTCATCACCCTGCTTTCCATCTATGTCTGATATGGTCCGTCAGAAGATGATCTTCCTTCTCACCCTCCATTAGTTCTCGAGTACCTTACTCATCCTCATCATATTCCTCACTCTTTTACTCCCTTATCCTTCTCTAAATCTCTATCTTTTCCTTCACCAGATTCTTCATATTCTCCACCTGTTTGTGAACTCATAATCCACCTTCTTATCTTCAGGATTATGTGTACTCTTCCACTTATATAGATCCTATATCGTCGTGCCGCCGCCGCCGCCACTACTTCTTTACTTTCTCAAGCTTTTAGCTTTCACCTTGTTCATTCTTCGGTCTCTTCTCATACAAATGTTGGGCCTTTAACTTATGCAGAAGCCGTTGCAGATAACCGGTGGACTGAGGCCATGAACAAGGAATTTTTAGCCTTGGAACAAAATTACACATGGGATATCTTTCCCTTACCCTCATACAAGAAACCTATAGGTTGTCGATGGGTGTATAAAATCAAACACCGAGCAGATGGAAGTGTAAATGTTTTAAGGCACGTTTGGCAGTGAAAGGGTTTACTCAACGGGAAGGAATCGATTACACAGAAACGTTTTCTCTGGTCGTTAAAATCACCACTATCCGCAACTTGATAACACTTGAAGCCAAGAAAGATTCGGGCATTTTCCAACTCGATGTGAACTCGCGTTTGTACATGGTGAATTACATGAAGAAGTTTATATGCGTCCTCCCCTGGATTGCTTCTCTCCAATCCTTCATATGTTTGTCGCCTATTATGAACTTAAGCAGGCCTCTTGCCAGTGGTATGCACGTGTATCTAAAGCCTTGAAATCCAAGGGTTTTTCTCAATCCCTAAATGACTACTCCTTATTCATTCGGCGCTCTACCCAAGGGGTTGTGTTTCTTGTTGTCTACGTCGATTACATCATGATGACAGGAGATGACTCCATTGGCATTTGTTCTATGAAGGCTTTCCTGGATGCTGAATTCTGAATCAAGGCCGTTCAGTCTTTGGGTTTCTTTCTATGCATCGAGTTCCTCCCACATCCCTGATCCCTCTGGTTTCCTCCTTACACAACAGAAGTTCATCAATGACATGCTTCATGAATTCAACTCTGTTTCTCTGTCCTCCATTACCACACCACTCACTCTTCATGCCAAGCTGGTTCCTCATGTTGGTGATATTCTTCCCGATGCATCTTTTATCTCCGCGTGGTCCAGACCTGATATAGCATATACAGCTCAATTTCTCAGCCAATTTATGTCTGATCCCCGTCAACCTCACCTTGATGCTGCTATTCATACCTTACGCTATCTCAAATGTACTTCCAGCTTAGGGGTGCTTCTTTTTCGACAACCCAATTACCAGGTCCTTGCCTACTGCGATGCGGATTGAGCCTCTTCTCCTCATTCTCGGCGCTCTATTAGCGGCTTTATCGTCTTTTTTGGGGTAGTCCAATTTCAAAGAAATCCAAGAAACAGCAGGCAGTGTCTCTTTCTTCTGCAGAGGCTGAGTATCGCTCCCTTCGTCGGGTTTGTGCTGAGTTATCCTCCCTTCGTTGATTGTTACAGGAACTAGGAGTTGATGAGGTTACGCCCACTTCTTTGAAATGTGATAATCCAGCTGCTATTCATTGCTCGCAACCCAGTTTACCATGAACGGACAAAACACATAGAGTTGGATTGTCACTTTGTCCGGGAGAAATTGCTAGACGGCCTTATTTCGTTGTCTCATGTTCCTACTCATTCACAACTAGCTGAGATCCTCACTAAAGCGCTTCCAGATGTTCATCATCAACACCTCATGTCCAAGTTGGCGATCACTTCTGCACCTGTCCAACTTGAGGGGGGCTGAAGGAATATGTGTGTGCTGATGTGGCGTGTTTAGTAAGTTTGGCTGGTTGTAATTATTAGAGAAGATAGCTGAATCTTTTCATTAGTTGCAACTAACTATATAAGGGTTGTTGTAACTTCATTTTCATCATGATTCAGATTAATCAAAGTTCAATTTTCTTCTCTATTCTCTTGTTCATTCAGTTCATCAGAGATATAGATCTGTACAAAGTTAACAAGATTTGATAAAATACGATGAATCTATTTGGTAGTTATTATGTTCTTTATTTTAATTTTTGGTTTTTCTTCAATATTTAAGCGTTTGAGGGATTATAATCCAATTTAGATGTAGTTAAGGTAAAATTCTACTGGATTGGAACTGTGTGTCTTGAGTTTTTTGTAATATGATATTTGTCCCTATTCTTTATTTGCTTGTTTTCAGGTATCTTCTCTGTACGGTAGGGTCTGTATACATAAAATCAAAGGAGGGTCCTGCTAAAGATATTCTTAAGGATCTTGTAGAGTTGTGTCGTGGTATCCAACATCCTTTACGTGGGCTGTTCTTAAGGAGTTACCTTTGTCAAATCAGCAGAGATAAGTTACCTGATATTGGTTCCGAATGTCAAGGGTGAGATTGTTACGATAGTAGTGATTATTTGATGTTTGCTATTATATATCTATCTTACGATTTATAATTATATTCACTGGAAATTATATTTTGCCTCCAGTGATGATTCTTGTTGTTAGATACTTCGTTTGATTCTGAGGGATTCTGTGTGAAAAAGACTTTAAGCCGTACATAGATCCTAGTTAACTTGTTTGAATGCTGTTGATAATCTTACTTCGAAGTAGTAAAATTTAATGCTTTTATATCTGTTTGTATGTTACAAATGGTGTGCTAATTTAACTCTTCCTTCCTTTTCTTTGCTTGAAATTGGCATTTAAGAAATAATTTGAGCAGATACGAATCACACATGCTGTGTATTTTCACTTTTTTGTGTTTCGTGCTGTGGTGATAAATAGTGTGTCATGTAACTCATGTTCGCCATTTTCTTTGTTCTTTTGATTTTTTCATTTTGCAGCCCAGTGTGGCCATCTCACTGTACTGTAATTTGCTCTAATACTGGAAGTCATGTGGCTTTCTGCCTGTTGTTGAGTAATCACAAAAAGTTTGATAAAGGGTTTTGTTAAAGCCTTTTTACCTACCAGTGAATTAGATTTTGTCAACACTGTGGTTAATCTTCCCTTTTTTTTGACAGTATTATTTCATCAATGTAGAAATTTTACTCAATTGGCGCGACACACCATTTTAAAGAAATTTTAGTCAATTGTTAATCTTCCCTTTTTTTTGTCAGTATTATTCATTAATGTAGAAATTTTACTCAACTGGCATGACACACCATTTTAAAGAATTTACCGTTTTACGTGCAATATTGTTTATTAAAATGTTATTGAAAGTAAATATAGTGAATGATCGTATGCGAGTTGTAGAACCACACTGTAAATACATAACTGTTCAATGTTCGTTAAAAACGGAGAAAAAAACCTTGTCTTCGGTATTATGTTTATATCCTGGGGAATACGAAGGAAGCTAACGTCTTTATAATAATAAATATAATCTATACTATATATTAACGCAGAACACACTTTGCTACATGCCCCTCTCTCCTTAAATATCTGAACTTTAATCAATTATTTTATTTTCATTTAAAAAATATCTATCATATCTTATTAAATGTATTATTTCTCTTCTTTTTATTTTATCTTTTTATCATGCCTGCCTTTTTAACCAATTATTTAATATCTTCAACAGAAAATAAGTAAATCAAAATACAATTTGACTAGACTATATCACTCTCCTCCTATTAACAGTATTTTTTAAGTCACTCTACTTTGAATCAATCACTTTCTAATTAATTAATCTATCGTATAAAGCATCTCTAACTTCCCTTTTGAACAACATATTAATGATAATATACTAAAGCTAAAGTACAATTTAGTATGTTCACTTTATTATTCTAAAATATTATTTACATAAATCATATCATTCTCATCCTCTTCCTAGTACTACACTACTATGATGTTTAATAATATCTCTAATTTTCATGTTGTTTCCAATTAAATCATATATTTAATATACTTATTGGTCATAATCTTTATCTCTTAACTTTTAATCAATTGATAATTTATTAAAGTTATTGGTTATCATTAAAAAAATATAATAAAACAAGTTATAATACTTTCATTTTTGGAAATTATTATTATAAATTTTTTTTCATAATCTTATCCTTCTCCAGCTATTTTTATCATCATAATAATAATAATAATGATAATAATAATAATAATAATAATAATATTTTTTTGGTACATATAAAAAATAAATTATTTAATAAATATTCTCTTATTAAATTTAATGTTTTTATTAATTAGTTTTTAGTGATTGTAAATTTTATTAGGATTTTCGAAATAATTAACTAATCATTTTTTTGGTATATATAGTTATGCTGATTTTAAAAAATTATTGGATTATTACAATGAGTTTAATATAAAATATGACTATTAATTATATTACATGTATATTCTTTTCAGTTTTGCATAATTATATTCTATTTACTTATTTTATTTTTCAATAGATTATAGTCATTAGTAATACAATATAAATTAGTGATAAACAGATTTCATTTATCACTTGCTGCACAGCACGACGGTTCATCTAGTTTAGATTAATAGTTGTGCCTTAAAAGAATTTTATGCAATCCTTTTCCTATCGGTCATTCCTGGTCTGCTTGCATCATTGTATTTGTTTTTGTGCCTCAATCTGATTCGTTGGCTTTACACAGTGATGATGAGACTGTGATGGATTCTGTGGAGTTTGTACTTCAGAATTTTACAGAGATGAATAAGCTCTGGGTTCGAATGCGGTATCAGGTGAGTTTCTTTTTCTTATACATTCTTGTTTAGCTGTCTCCTAATTTTTTCACGATTTTTAAACCAAGAGATTTGACTGTAAAAGATGATTTTATGATGGGTTTAGTGCTTAACGTTAAAGGGGGCACATTAAGAAAGTTGCAAATATTATATGTTTGGTTTGGTTTGGTCACTATGGTAAGGGAAAGTTATCAAAGTTTAACATGAGATTTGTTACGGGACAACGTGAAACACACCATAAAGGTTAGGGCATTTTAAAACAAATATCTTAGCGCCATATCTCCAGATTATTGTTAACTTAATTCCAGCTTAAGAGAAGGATTAAAATGAAACAATCAAGGAAGGTTTGGATTGGGACTATTCTGAAATAGTTTAAGGGCGCGTTCGGTATCTTAAGCTTTTTTTGTGATATTTAAAAATCTAATTGATGTTGGGTAAGATAAGATTGTTGGGTAGAGATTTAGAGTATACTTACCACAATGGGTAAATAATAAATTTGTAATTATAATGCAATAGAGATATGGTAAAAGGGATACAACTGGAAAAAGAAAGTGAAATCTACACAAAAATCTCTTAGAGCTATTAATAACCTTAGCTTTCTAAAACTTCGTCAAATTGCTCCTTAAAAAACCTTCCCAAAACATTAAAACGTTCAAAAACCTTACATGCCAAACATCACCAACCTTTCAAAATTTACAAAGCTCCACCAAAATTCGTGCAATAAGCTATGCCAAACAAGCCGTAAAGGTTATGGTATGAAGAAGACCAATACACACTAGATTGTGGTGTGAATTAATGAATTATAGTTATCTATGGCTTCAAACGTGCGTTTATACTATTCATGCCAGAAAACACATGGTTCGATATTTGTATTTTACGATAAACTCGAGCGGCGACTTTCATTTTCAGTGTGCTGCAACTTTTTGTCATGTTTTTTAAATAAAAGTAATTCAAGTCACATGTTGCGAAAATATTTGATTAAAATAACATGATAAAAAGTTGCAATATTATTCATTATATTGTTATAAAATTTTAAAACAAACACACAGGGTGCAGACATTATACTAGTTCAATATCATTTATGAAGTTATGAACCATGAGAATCTGCAGCTGTCTTCCTTTTATAAGAAAAAGCACACAACTAACTCCTGATACTAATTAATAGACTTAATTATCACAATTGGGGATGATGGGAAATAAGGAGAAAGTGGACTGCCTAACGGGGTGTACTGCCGTGAAACTGGGGATGAAGATGTGTGAAGTTGGAGAAAATACCTAGAATATGTGGAAACTGAAGACAATAACTAAAACTAATCAAATTTATACCTTTTTCTTTGTATCATTCCCCATTGATTGGATTTTAACACTTTCCAGTCCAAATGAATTTGCTTACATTGTGTATGCCTGCAGGAATGTCATCTGGCACAAAGCATGCCTTTGTACACCCATGTAGTGAATAGAAAAATGTCATTTTGCACGGAAAATATTGTAGAACGAATTTTATAAGATATTAAATGGAAAAAAGCAAAGAGCAAACGACGATAAAAAGTAAACAAGAATGTGATGCTCTGTAGCTCTAAATGTTCACTGGATAATATTGTTCTTAAATGTGTAGCCCTTTTAAGTCAATTAAGTATCTTAGACTGAGAGTTGGGGGTCTTCTGACTTCTGAGTTGAGGCTTGCAATATAGATGCCATATCGTGGACAATGAACCTGTTCCATTGCCACTGATGGTGTCGTTGCATGTCATAAAGCTATAAGTTGGTCAACAGGGCATGCTTTGTGGCCATGCAGGTTATAGTGCTTGACAATAATTCATACTCTTTGCTGACGTTGAGTTGAGGCTTGCAATCGGACTTTCTGGTCTGCAGGGACCTGCTCGGGACAAGGAGAAAAAGGAAAAAGAAAGGAGCGAACTTCGTGATCTTGTAATATTGCTCTCCTAAACTAAGAACTGTTACTTCGGATGAGCTATGGTAGGCGGAGACACTTATGAGGATGCTGCTTTTGTTCTTAATGTTTCATTCTTAGGTTGGTAAAAATCTTCATGTCCTAAGCCAGATAGAGGGTGTTGACCTTCACCTATACAAAGATACAGTTCTCCCCCGAATCCTTGAACAGGTATTATAGCCTCTTCTAGGAAATATTTTTATTTGTCATTTAGATATTGTTGATTTGTGTGTTACAGATATAACTCAGCTTTCATTTGCAGGTTGTGAATTGTAAAGACGAGCTTGGACAGTACTATTTAATGGATTGTGTTATCCAAGTGTTTCCTGATGAGTACCACCTGCAAACTCTTGACATTTTATTGGGTGCATTCTCCCAACTTCAGGTGGATATTTCGTCTGCAGGACCTGTTTCCCTCCCTTCTATATCTCTCTCTTCAGACCTTCTTAAGGCTGTGACACTGCATTTGAATGTACTATATCTTGATGTATGACTTTCTGGCATATTAAGGTCTAATGTGACTGTAAGAAAGTATCCCCTGTTCTGAAATCTGCTGGTAGATTTTATCTACTAAAATTGCCCCTGTTTAAGAAAAGATTAGAAACATTTATCAAGTAATTATTTTGCTTTTGGTGGAGTTGGGTATGCTGAACTGTGCCATTTTCTCTATTGTACTGATAATTTGAACTGCATCCTTTTTGCATATATCTTCCTCCAGCCATCTATTGACATTAAATTGGTGTTGTCTTCTCTGATGGAACGCCTGTCAAATTACTCTACCGCTAGCACAGAAGTGAGCTATTTCTGCTTGGTCATGATGCTTCTTGGGGTTGACTTAGTTAAATGTATTGCTCACAACAGATTTTATATATTGTTTTTGGAAAGGCCTTACCTGAGTTCTTGCAAGTGGATGCATTTTCGAAGTTAAATAATGCTATCGGGAAGGTAAGCAAGTGGATTTCGATGCTATATGATAATTGCTTCGAACACTGTTGCACGAGCTTCTTGTGGAATTTCATATGAGTGAAATTGTAGCTTTTTCTTCCAACTTTTGCTAGGTGAGCTGAACAAAGGCTGTCACTAAGAACTTATTGGGCTACGTGTTTCAAAGCTCAACCAGTTATAATGTCAGTTTGACCACACTGTAAATACTTTATAGATTCTGTATTAACCAATATACTATGCATAAGGCAGTATGTCGTTGGAGCTAGTGAGCATGATTTAGTGTATCAGGTTAAAAATGGTCCTAATCGGCTAATATCTGTCACCAAATGAAGCTGGACAATGTTCATGATGTTATCATGCATGAAGAGATTGCATCATTTTGCTTACACTCATACAACTTGCAGGTCGTGGAAGCTCAGATCGACATGCCTGCTTTTGGGATTGTAACCCTATATTCGTCTCTTCTTACCTTTACCCTACATGTTTACCCTGAGCGGCTTGATTATGCAGATCAAGTTCTGGTATGTTATTTTCAGTTTTATGATCTTTCGAGCTGTCTTTTTAGCTTTGGTTGCTTTATATTTATATTTATATTTCTTGTACCATTTATATACATTAAAATAAGATTTGTTTTTTATTGGTCATGCAGGAGTTTATGTAGAAACGTGCTATAGAAAACTGATTTGTATTTTAAATTGGTAACATCTGTTGGATAATACTGATGCTAAAACAGTTGTTAGATAGTACCTAGAATAATTTAATAGGCATGTTATTATTATTAGTTGCTGTTAGTTTATTCCCTAGAACATTTATTATGTGAGTTCCTAGGTAGAGTTGGTGAACTTCTTTTCTGTAATTTTAAATAGAGGCTTTTGCCTAACAATAGAACTTCACTTCTTCATCATTCTCTCTCATGGTATCAGAGCAACCCTAGAGAGTTGCTTATTCTTCCTTCTTCTTTGGCTGCCACCTTTGCTGCCAACTCTTAAGTTTCTCACCACTACAATATCCGGTCACCTATGGAGAAAGAAGAAGGAACCGATTTCACCACCACAAATTTCAACCGCTCAACTCTACCTCTTATTCAAACTTCTTATAGGCTCAATGGAAAAAATTATCGTATTTGGGCCGAAGTTGTTAAGGCATCCCTCACAGGCAGTGACAAGGATGATCACCTCTTTCTTGATCCTCCAGCGATGACAGATCCCACCTTTAAGCTATGGACTCGTGATGATTCAATCATCAAGTCTTGGCTGTGGGCTTCCATGGATTCCAGTATTGGGTCCAACTGTATCTTTCTTCCAACTGTCAAAGACATTTGGAGCTTTCTGAAGCGTTCTTATGGCAAGGCTCAAGATGCAGCTGCTCTTTTTGAACTCTCTGTGAAGGTCTACTCCACCAAGCAAGGATCGATGACTGTTTCTGAATACGCTACTGTTCTGCAGAATTTATGGCAGGAAATCGATTTATCCCAATCTCTCGTATTGAAGAATTCTGATGAGCAAGAATTATTGTGTACGTCAGTTGACAACAATCGCTCATACATATTTCTTGCTGGCTTGAATCCGGAGTTCGATCAAGTACGGATTCAAGTTCTAGGCACCAAACCTCTTCCATCCTTGGAAGAAAATATTGCTACTATTAGGATGGAGGAAACTCGTCGAGGTATCATGCTCCATCCACAAACAACAAATTCTGAGAATATGGCCCTTCTTTCAAAATCTGGGAAGAAAGATATTAATGATCTTTGGTGCTCCCATTGCAAGAAATCTAGACACACCAAGGAGAGATGTTGGGAACTTGTTGGCAGACCTCCCAACCGAGATTAGGGAAAGAAGAATTCTTCAAACTCCTTTGGTGAACCTTCTGTTGGCTCCCACCAGCCCCCTCCTCCGTTGCAACCATCTCAACCAAAGGCCCACATTGCTGCTGCGACACCCTCTTCTTCCCCTGCTGAAATGGCTGCTAAAATTAATCATCTAGAGAACTTGTTGAAGGCTCTTCAAGCTCCTTCTGTTTCGGTGAATTCCGAGTCTTTGGCTCTAACAGGTACCCAAAATCATTTTTTCAGTCAGAATTGGATTCTGGACAGCGGTGCAACAGATCATATGACTAATGATCGTTCTTTTTTCACTTCCTATCACCCATTTTCCCATCAGAAATACCTCATTACAGCAAATGGGACATCATCACCCATCTTAGGAAGTGGCACCATTGATGCATCTCCCTCTTTTTCCATATTTAATGTTCTATTCATACCCAATCTCTCATCTAACCTCATTTCGGTAACAAAACTGATTCATGACCTAAACTGTGATGTTATTTTCTCTTCTTCTGGATGTGTAATACAGGAACAAGGCTCGAGGAAGACGATTGGAGTTGGTAGAGAGAATGGGGGACTTTACTACTTGGAGAAACCTCATGCCACTACCCACCTAAGTACAACCGTTAAAACTGATTTTTGGCTTCAACACCATCGGCTTGGCCATCCATCCATTTCCCTTATGAAACACTTGTATCCAAATCTTTTTGTTGGTCTAGATAATGAAAGTCTTGTTTGTTCTACTTGTGAGAAGGCCAAGCAAAAACGGGTCTCATTTCCTATTCGCAATAAAAGATGTCTTCTTCCTTTTGAGTTAATTCATAGTGATATTTGGGGTCCTGCACCCGTGAAAAATATTAACGGGGCTTCCTGGTTTCTTACATTGATCGATGATTGCACAAGGGTAACTTGGTTGTTCCTCCTTAAACACAAATCAGAAGCTAGCACCATTATTCCAACCTTCTACACCATGATTCTTAATCAGTTTGGTAGATCTATCCAACGTGTTCGATCTGATAATGCTAAGGATTATTTCAATCATACCTTGGCATCCTTCTTCACCTCAAAAGGCATTATTCACGAGTCTTCTTGTGTGTATACGCCTCAACAAAATGGTCTTGCTGAGCGTAAAAATGGTCACATTCTTAATGTCACTAGAGCTGTCATGTTTCAATCTCATGTTCCAAAATTCTACTGGGGAGAAGCAGCCCTCACGGCGGTCTTCTTGATCAATCGAACGCCTTCCAAAACCCTCCAATACCAAAGTCCAATCAGCCACCTCCAAACCTTCTTTCCCAACATCTCGATTGATCATGGGATAGAGCCTAGGATTTTTGGATGTACTGCCTATGTTCATATTCATACTCCATGTCGGGGTAAACTTGATCCAAGAGCTAAAAAATGTATCTTTATAGGCTATTCCCACACCAAGAAGGGCTATAAGTGCTATTGTCCTCTTTCCAAACAAACTTATGTAACTGCTGATCTTACTTTTGATGAAAACAGACCATACTACACCTCCCCATCTATTCCACTCCAGGATTCCACCTTCCTTGAATCTGCAAGTTTCATTCCAGCAAGCATGGATAACCATATGGGCTCAACTTTGGACCCTATCATAACTGAGCTGCCCCCATTTCCTAGTGGCACTATCATCCTCTCCGATACGCCCACATCGACTCCAAATGAACCATCACTCCAATTGGACCAGCCGTTGTCCTCTCCAACAGAAGAGCATCTTGATGCTCAGCCCACCCCACAACCTTCACAAAATCAGCAAATAACCTCTCCCAAGTTCGGCAAAACATACTTCAGAAGGGTGCCCCCTTCTCCTCACCATTCCGTCGCTGATCCGGGTCCTGTGACTGTTGCTGCACAACCTTCGCAGATTGCACCATCACCTGACATGCCGATTGCTTTAAGAAAAGGTTCAAGGGCTTGTACAAACAGGCCCCTTTATCCTCTATCTAATTATGCTTCATTGGATAGATTTTCTGATCAACACAAGCAGTTTCTCACTAATCTTGATCAGATAAAAATCCCTAAGAGTGCACGGGAAGCCTTTGAATCACCCGAGTGGCGACAAGCTATGAGTGAGGAAATGATGGCTCTTGAAGCTAATCACACATGGGATCTTGTGGAGCGACCAACTGCTCACAACATTGTCAGTTGTAAATGGGTATTTGCTGCAAAGTATAATGCTGATGGTTCCCTAGCAAGGTACAAAGCTCGCCTTGTTGCTCGGGGCTTTACTCAAACTTACGGTTTGGATTATCAAGAAACATTTGCCCCGGTTGCCAAGATGTCTACAGTTCGTTTGCTTATGTCCATTGCTGCGCATCTGGACTGGAAATTATTTCAGTTTGACGTCAAGAATGCGTTCCTCAACGGGTATCTTAATGAGGATATTTATATGAGCTTGCCTCCGGGGTTTTCATCCACCTCCCCTTCACATGTTTGCAAGCTGCGCAAGGCCTTATACGGATTGAAACAATCTCCTCGTGCATGGTTTGGCCGCTTTCGTGGGGTGATGAGATCTGCCGGGTATATTCAGAGTCAGGGTGACCATACTTTGTTTGTAAAACACTCTGACTCCAAGGGGGTTAGTATCCTCCTTGTTTATGTGGATGATATTATTATGACTGGAAATGATCCTACTGAGCAAACTCGTTTGAAGACCATATTGACTCGAGAATTTGAGGTGAAGGAGCTTGGTCAGTTGAAATACTTCTTGGGAATTGAAGTAGCTCGATCCAAAATGGGTATATTTATCTCCCAACAGAAGTATACCAAGGATGTGCTGCAGGAAGCGGGAATGGAAGATTGCAAACCAGTATCTACTCCCATTGACTACAACAAGAAAATTGGTAAGGCTGAAAACGAACCAACAGTTGACAGACAACTATACCAGAAGCTTTGTGGGAAGTTGATTTATCTTGCTCACACTAGACCGGATATTGCCTTTTCAGTGAGTGTTATTAGTCAGTTTATGCAAGATCCTAGAGTTCCACATCTTCAGGCTGCCTATAGGATTTTGAGATATCTTAAAGGCACTTCAGGAAAGGGCATCTTATTCACCAAGAGCAACAAACTCCAACTTGAAGCTTACTCGGATGCTGACTATGCTGGTGACATTGTAACCAGGCGTTCTACAACGGGTTATTGTGTTTATCTTGGTGGAAATCTGGTTACTTGGCGAAGTAAAAAGCAAGGAGTTGTTGCAAGGTCAAGTGCAGAGGCTGAGTTTCGTGCTGCTGCTCATGGAATTTGTGAGTTATTGTGGATGAGAATCATTTTAAATGATTTGAGAATCCAATGGGAAGATCCAATGAAGTTGTTCTGCGACAACAAATCTGCTATCAATATAGCTCATGATCCCGTTCAACATGACAAGACGAAACATGTTGAGATAGACAGACACTTCATCAAAGAAAAAATTGATGCAGGCATTGTTCAAATCTCTCATGTTCCCTCAGAATATCAGTTGGCTGACCTCCTAACTAAGGGACTTCATCCTGGCAGATTTGAGTGGCTCACATCCAAGCTTGGCATGGACAATCTGTACAGCCAAGCTTGCAAGGGGGTGTTGGATAATACTGATGCTAAAACAGTTATTAGATAGTACCTAGAATAATTTAATAGGCATGTTATTATTATTAGTTGCTGTTAGTTTATTCCCTAGAACATTTATTATGTGAGTTCCTAGGTAGAGTTGGTGAACTTCTTTTCTGTAATTTTAAATAGAGGCTTTTGCCTAACAATAGAACTTCACTTCTTCATCATTCTCTCTCAACATCATTCATTAAAATTAAGATGTGTAAGCACAAAAAAATTAAACGAGGATTCACATGTATGAAATTATGATCCTCTGTGATTAAGCAATTCGAGCCACTGCATAATCAATGTTGGACTGACGTAATATGGCTGGAATGCTAGTGCCATTGAGGATGGTTAAAACAGATCTGCCTCGTGCTTAACTTGGGAATACATTTTATGAATCAGGAAAATACTTTAGATGTGATGGTTGATGGCTGAAATATCGTCCTTATGCTGAACACTGATTGCGTTGTTTTTACCTCTTTATCCTCAAATCACCTAAGCACAACTTTTTTCTTTCCTTTTGTCTTAGTTTGGTTATTTGAAGCTGTTAAAAGACGTGCATAACCTGAATCTGTTTAAAGGATGATCTTTTGTTGTGTTCTGTTCAGGGATCCTGCGTGAAAAGGTTATCTGCAATGGGTAAAATCGATGATGACAAAGCATTCACGCAGATTGTTTCTCTTCTAAGTGCTCCATTGGACAAGTACAATAGTGTAATGACAGCATTAAAACTCTCTAATTATCCTCGTGTGATGGAATTCCTTGATAGAGCGACAAAGAAAGTGATGGCTACAATTATTATCAAAAACATCATGAATAACAGTACTCATGTTTCTATGGGTGACAAGGTACTTAATTATTTTATTTTATTTTGGTTTCTATTGCATTGATGTGACCAAATTATTGCTTTATTCTGTAGGTGGAAGCACTATTTGAGTTGATAAAGGGGCTTATCAAAGATACAGATGCAAGTGAGGAGGATGAGGTAAGCTGAAAAAATGTATTGCTCCTTTTCAATTTGGAGTAGAAAATTATGGAAGTTAAGAATTAATGACAGAAGTACAGCTGCTAAAGAACTCAAAGTTCCTAGATATGTTTGAATGATTATATGAATAGAATTCTTAACAAATAACAACTCATCTTCTTGGCACTACTAGATTGATGAAGAGGATTTCAAGGAGGAGCAGAATTCTGTTGCACGTCTTATTCAATTGCTTCATAATGATGATCCAAAGGAGATGCTCAAGGTACTATGCAACAAAATTGAAGCCCTGACTTGGTTGATGCTATCTTTATTCTACTGACAGCTTTCTTGAATTTCGGGTTTGTCCTTAAATTTCAACATCTACGAGCTTGTCATGCTAGTTAGATAGGCATACCCACACCATTTTTTATGGTTTGTTTGGGCTTCCTAGGGGCATTAAGCTGATAAAGGGATAAGTTGGAATGTGCAGTCATTCTAGGAAATTCAGAAAGTGAAATTATCCAAGTCCTTTTTGGGGCAATTTTACTATTACTTATATTTGTTTAGTGAAGATGCCTCTTGTATGTTCTCACCGGTTGGTCTCTAATTGATGATCTTTTGGATTTGAATTTATCCTGTTTTATTTTTACTCGGATATATATCTTATCTTGGCTGTTTTCTTATGATTAATGATTATGAATATATTTTCTTCTGTATCATGGAGAAAATGTACTGGCTTGTTGGAACTATACTCTGCATCCTCTTTGAGGGATTGAACTTGATTGCTGCATCCTTTTGTTATATTTTGGCCATTGACCTATTGACAGCAAGCAGGAAAATGGAGGAATCTAGATTGTGTATTTCTTCGTATTTTTCTAATGATTGTTCCTTCTTGAGTTGCAGATCATAACTATTGTACAAAAGCATATTTCAACCGGTGGACTTAAAAGGCTTACATATACTGTTCCTCCTCTTGTTTTTTGCTCTCTGAAGGTCTGACATCTCTCTATCTATCTATCTATCTCTCTCTCTCTCTCCCTCGTGCATATGCATGGATATTTTATTTTACCATCACACATGATAGCAGTTGATGTATAGCTCTACTTGTTTTAGTTTTCTATTAGTATAATAATTTCAGATCAATAGGCTATTTGACTCATTTTGTATCAAATGAAAGTTGTTCCATTGCAATAAAAAATGAAACCCAAATGGATGTCATGATTGAAATCCTCTTTCAAGAAAGAAAAACCAAAGGGAACAACCACCAAATCTGCCATCTTTCATCAGTTCGGTACCTTACATCTTTTCCGTGAATGCATATTGTAATAGTGTGATATATACACATAGGTTTAGAAGTCCACTTAGTAGCCTTGTCTCCTTTACAAAAGGCACATGAAATATTGACATTGATATCCCTTTCTGCAGCTGGTGAGGATGCTCAAAAACCCGGAGAACGGTGAAAATGAAGATTATGCAGATTTACTTAAGAAGATTTTCCAGCTGCTGAATCAGGTGATTTAGACAGGAGAATATTTATTTCCTATATCCTAATGTTAGAATTATCTCTACATATTTGAGGTTAAGGCTAGATGAGTGTTTTGCATTTGGTTCACTTTCAAGTCTGAATTCATTCTTATGCAATTGTTTCTCTTCTATACTGCCTCCATTCCCTAAATGCCTGTCAAAGTTTCACCTTTCATTGTCCAAAACTAGTTGTCAAGTCTACCTACCTTATATTTTTTACAAGGAAATACCATCACTTCACTGTTATCTCTTGGTATAGTTTCCTAATTTTGGGGAACACTTTGAGGTGGACTGAGAACTTGAAAGAATATTGAGTAAGAAGCTTATGCTGCAGATTATTGATATGATTTGCCTTTTATATTTGGTAATTTTACTAGATCATTGTGGCTCTTTCTGATGTTCCGGCTCCAGAATTATCGCTTAGACTGTACCTGTTATGTGCTGAGGTATTTTTTAATCATGACCTACAATTCTAGCCTTCTAGGTCAGAATATGTCTGGCAAGGTGCTTTTTATACCATATCTGTGTTGTAGGCTGCAAATGATTGTGATCTTGAGCCTGTTGCCTACGAGTTTTTCACCCAAGCGTATATCTTATATGAAGAAGAAATATCGGTAACAATCCAATCTTAGTTAAGTTAATACCTCAGCTTTGTACGTGTGCTGTTTTCTTAAAATTTTTCCGTTTATCATCGTAGGATTCCAGAGCACAAGTGACGTCTTTGTACCTGATAGTAGGCACTCTTCGGCGGGCACATGTATTTGGTGTTGAGAATAGGGACACTCTAACTCATAAAGCAACTGGGGTAACGAGTACTCTGAATATTTTGGTAGTCATGTTGGATTTTTAAATTCTGAAAAGCTGTTATTTTTTACGTTTGTGATTTGTGCAGTATTCTGCTAAGCTTTTGAAGAAGCCTGACCAATGCAGAGCTGTTTACGCATGTTCTCATCTTTTCTGGGCTGATGATCCAGAGGGCCCAAGGGATGGAGAGAGGTATGCTAGTAGAACCTTCCATAACATTTTGATCCTTTCTTTTCTTTTTTCTTATTTGCTAATCTTGAGGCAAAGAAGAAAAAGTCCGTGTATCCTCTCTTCCAATGCCCTTGTCTTACTATGCATCGCATCACGCCAGCATGCGGAATTCACTGCCTCCAAGTAGTGATGAAGTGGTTCTTAAATTTTTGTAATCTCTGCTAAGTATCGGCATTGATTGTGAGAAAACTGATCACATGTGATATAATGACTGCCGTACCTCGGTACTTGAATATGCTCAGGTCGGGAAGTCTTGGGAAGGGCTTGCGACTTGTGTTATTAGAGTTGGATAGTTGCCAAATCAATCCAGTTTTTGTCTAATTAGGTGCCCATGTCGCGACCCTTTTTCTTGTAAAGAGGACCCGGAAAGAGGTTGTATTGTTACCTGCAATATCTGCAGCGTCATTGGTGTTCATATGGAAGTACCAGTCACTTGGGATTTAGTACACGTTCGGTGTACTGAATGTCACAGTTAGGAAAAGGGAATTCATCCTTGTAAAAGATAACATCTCTAGAGATGACAGACAACTTGGGTAAAAGAACATATAATCTCCACCCATTTTATCCACTTACTCTTCGGCTTGCAAATTTGTCACCACTGCACTTTTGTACATGGGCATTAACACAAAGGCAAGGTGAAAGGTTCTAGGCACGCACCTCAGCAACCCATGGCCTGAACTACTTTAGGCTATGTAGATATGGGAAGGCACTTGCCTTGTATTTAAATGATATGTTTTTGATTGAATTTTCAAATATATCTTATATTGATCTTTATTGAATGGATTGTGCAGGGTTCTTCTTTGCTTGAAGCGAGCACTCCGAATTGCAAATGCAGCTCAGCAGATGTCGAATGCAACACGTGGGAGCAGCGGATCATTTGTGCTTTTCGTTGAAATTCTGAACAAGTAAGGCACCTTCCTGAAAGCATGTTAATATAGAAGATGAATTTATGATTACGGAAGCCCGGAAGTAATGTTCGTTTCTTAAATCATTAGGTATCTCTACTTTTTTGAGAAGGGAAATGCACAGATAACAGTGGGGACGATCCAGGACTTGATTGAATTAATCAGAACAGAGATGCAAAGTGACAATACCATCACAGAGCCTTCAGCAAATGGTTTCTTTGCCAGTACACTGCGGTACATCGAGTACCAGAAGCAAAAGGGTGGTTCTGTGAGCGACAAGTATGAACCTGTAAAGGTCTAAATCACAGCCTGGACGATTTGAGGAATGACAACCAGAAATGATGATTGATACATTCAGTAGTAGTTAAGGTAGACGGTGTCTTTTATCTCACTTTGTTTGGGTTTGTTGTTCCTACTTCCTAGTAACAGATGAGATGCTAAATTGCAGACGACGACATGTTAAATAGGTATGTTGTGCTCACTCCGCCAAGCCAATTGACAGTCATTAGCTATCTGGGATCGTCTAATACACTAACAAGTGCAACAAAGACCTTGTACATCTATCTGCTCAAGGCTTATATGACCAGAGTTGGATTTAAATGCATGTTAAGGGTAAACTATCAACATTGAATGCCCTCGAGTCCCTGTTTAAACACCCCGTCACACTGCCTTTCGTCTTTGAAAGTGGCGAGTCTGATCATCGCATGTGTAATTTTCGTTGTGAAAGTTGATTTCATAGGATAGAAAATCTAATATCTTAGTTCCAAATTGGTTATGTGGCACCGTTTGTAATTTTATTTACAAATAAAATTAAGTCTTTTAATAGGAAACTTAAAACAGATCTTATCTAAAAAGATATATTTTATTTTATTATTTACAGAGGAGATTTAATATTTTTAGAAGATTTATTTTATTTTATTATTTTTTTAGTATAGATTTATCTTATTCTAAATGGATCATGAACGTTACAAGCCCTCACCATCCGTCCCATGTAATCCTAAGGGTCGGCCCTTCCCCTATAAATAGGGAGGTCGTGCCTCATATTTTTTTTATCTTGAATATAACATGTGTTATCCTCATGTGGCGTCTACTTTTGTCCTCACGGAGTGAGAAGCAAACTTGAGTAAGAGACGTCTTCCTCACAACTTGCTTGGACTTATTTGAGTGTGTTTTACTTTCCATTGACAGAGCAGGGTGTTTCAACTAGCTACAAGTAATCCTCCAAGGTGTTCTAGGGTTCTTTTAGAACGCTTATTGTGTTTTGGTTGTAGCGAAAGAGTTCTACATTACTTTGCTGATTGTGTATTTTGGCGATCCTTCTGATCGTGACAAAAGTTTTGTGCTTCCAGGGCATCGCTTAGGGTTCGACCTTGATCCTTCTGATCGTGGACTTTAAATGCATGTTAAGGTTAAACTTTTAACATAAATGTTCTCCAATTCCCTGTTTAAGCACCCCCGTCACATTGCCTTCTTCGTCTTTGAAAGTGGTGAGTCTGATCATCCCTTGTGTAATTTTCGTTGTGAAAGGTTGATTTCATAGGATAGAAAATCTAATATCTTGTTCCAAATTGATTACGTTGCACCATTTGTAATTTTAGTCACACTAGTTGCGGCGCGCGTGCTACGCACGCGCCTCGTGAATTGACATCGCTGGTTAAATTTAGAAGCGAGTACGTAATAGTAAATTGTTAGCGGATGTATATTTATTTGACAATAACAACCGTAAATGGATTGGAAGTCAAATGTCGAATACGGGAAAATGATTCGCTTTTAAGCATGTGCAATATTACAATGGATATGACCATCTTCATAAGCTTCTTCACTGCACCAAGATCTATACAACCCGTGGCCTGAAAATAAAAAGGATGTCCAGGAAGAATCATTTAGGTTTCTAGTATAGTAAAAAAGATCAAGCAAGATCATATAGATTCATGAAATATTAAATCATATGCTTTTTACCAAGACTCACGAAATTATTCAGCCAAGAGTCTAAGCAATTGGTAATTTGGGAAAAAGTTATGTGAATACATACCAATGGACTTGTAGGCGAACAAGGCATAAGGATCTTGTATCTTCATTATCTAGTGCATAAAACACTGGATAAAAAAAAATGATAATAAGAAAAGTTTTACTGCACCAAGATCCATCTGGAAGGCTCTCAGTAAAAGAAAAAATCAAAGGAATAATAAGAGGAGAATCATTATACCTTGATCATGATGACGCATTCCTCTTCCTTCTCGATGAAAAACGAATTAAATTTCTCTATCTCATCCTCAAGAAGATTGTTTTTCCAAAATTGAATTTCTCAACCCCATCCTCAAGAAGGTTGATTTCTCATTCTCTGTCTCACTAATGACAAAGAGGTTCTTAAATGGTGACACAATAGACTATGATGAGTCCATCTTACAAGGCTTATGAATTAAATTAGTTGTTGAAACAAAATCAAACAATTCAGTAAAATCCAAAGACAATGAACAAAACTGCAAAGAATCATATCTATAAGATCCTCCTCGAGATCGAATGTCGACAGCTAGCCCAAAGTTGAAGCCAAATGGATGCAGAAAGTTGAGCAACTTTGGTAAGTCAATTTCTACAACGATCAACCACAAAAGTTGGGAATCATCAACTTGAAGAAGAAGAAGAAAAAAAGATCACAAAAAGAGGATTCAAAACCCCAATTGATAGAACACAATAATCCAAATCAAACTTTGAGCTTAGATAAACAACACACCAAAATACATACCAAATTAAGCTACGTATACTAAACTACTAAGATTGAATGGAAAAATATCAAAAACCCCACTATAATTGAGGTTTTTGTTGTGACTTGTACCATAAATCCAAAACCCTGCAACAAAAACATAAAAACCAGATGCCTAAAACCTAAATCAGCTAACTTTCATGTCAGAATCCAAAACCAGCAACCAAAATTTGCCCAATTGAAATTGTTTATAGTAGCAGCAAAATCACCAACAAAATTCTGATATCAAGAATCCCAAAAGGTATAAAGTTGCAGCTGGAAATAATATGAGAAGAATGAAAAGGGACGAACAAAAAAAATGAAGCAAACAATCATAAAAACCGAAATTCAAAAGAACAAAGATTAGAGAAGATGAATGTCTCGTGCAAATAAC
Organism: Fagopyrum esculentum; assembly: GCA_033239045.1. Lineage (NCBI taxonomy): Eukaryota > Viridiplantae > Streptophyta > Magnoliopsida > Caryophyllales > Polygonaceae > Fagopyrum > Fagopyrum esculentum. The sequence goes on along the minus strand of BSUD01000008.1, from coordinate 66,729,137 downwards.
GTAAATTAGCAATGAGAAGCATGCTCAGATGGAAGAATCAGACCCAAGAAAGCAAATTAAATCTCTTAAATTAGAGAAAAGATAAAGTTGATACATTTCTCTTAGTAGAGGTACATCTTCTTTGTAGTAGGTAGGCTGCATGAAAAAAGGAACTTTCACATCAACAATCAAACTTGGCAAACACAAAATAGGATGCCTTTCTCTTACACTACACTAAGATGCGTTGATGTGTAGGGCCTCCTTTAAAAACTTAAAATCACATGAAATGATCCTGAAATAGTATATTGCAGTTAGTTTATTGTATATTGCACAACTGATAAATGTCATATTATTGAAGATTTATGTCACCTAGGAACCCAAACTGAACCAATCAAATAAATCAATGACCAAAAGAAAAGAAGCAAACCAATCAAAATCGAAGAAGTAGTTTTTTTATGTTGATCCAACCTCTTTAATTTGTGAAATGTTATATACCAGGAAAATGGACTAACTATTTAAGAATGGAGATGAATTTGGAAAGGAAAACTGCAAATGATGTACAATAGTTCGAATATGGAATTAAGGTTGATATCTCAGCAATCATTCATTCTACTCTAGTGTTGGTTGATATTGAAAAGCAGATGGAAGAACCTTGATTACACATGTGTGAACATTCTTTAAAGCATTTTATCGACCAATTGAGATGCGTTGATACCAACTCCTTCAAAATCTGCAACAAATAGATCCAAAGTACCATAAATTAATCGGAATTAAAGAGAAATCTATGACCGACTGAAGCTAAAACAAATCTAGCAGTTGGAAGTTCCAATTATGCAAAACAAATACACAAATTAAACCCTAAAAATCATAACTATATGCTAATTCCACAGAAAGAAAAAAAAACATACGAAGATAGATGAGCCGACCTCAATTTTGTATGCATGAGTTTCGTTTGTCGGAGAAATAAATCCAAAACAAGCAACAAAATAGAAGGAGAAAAAATCCAAAAAAAAACAAATCAAAGGCAAATACAAAGGGAGTGTCGATCGTTGGTAGAAGGAGGGTTGTGGACTGGTGTGGTGGTGCAAACGGAGTCGATCGACCTTGAGAAAGGAGGCAAGGGCTTGAGAAAGACGGAATCTAGAAGAGAAAGTAGAAGCAATAGTACCTAGCGAGTACGGGTTGTGGCATAGGAAGAAACAAAATCCGGCGACGCGAGAAGAAGAATCCAAAAGCGAAGGCGAAATCCGGTGTCGGCGGACTGATGATGGAAGAGCTTGTGGTGGCGATTTGAAGGCGGTCGAAGAAGAACCCGAAAGAGACGCTCTTCTTCATCTACAGTCGCCTGAGGGCATGAGTTTTATATGAACACCGAGGGTATCTTGAGGCGGTGGCTTCTAGGGTTTTTGAGCTACACCACAAGCGGAGACATTTGGATGGCATGGAGATGAATAATGAAGCGGTGAATGAAGCGGAAAGAGTAAAGCAACGCGAATTGAAAGGCAAGAGAAGAAGAGGAGACGACACCTAGCAGCAACAGGACACGTTAGGCCATTTGTAAAGTTGGAGTATAGGAATAAAATAAATTAAAAATAATAAGGGTAATATTGGAAATCGACTATTCATAAGAAGGATTCCCTCTTTTAGTATTGTAAGGAAATAAAATTAAGTCTTCTATTAGGAAAGCTTAGAAATAGATCTTATTTTATTAGTCTTCTATTAGGAGTGGAGATATAATCTTTCTAGAATATTGATCTTATTTTATTATTTTTTGGGATAATCTTATCTTATTGTAGATGGATAATGGGATTTACAAGCCCGCGTACACCAAGCCGTCCCATGAACCTTGAGGGTTGGCCCTTCCCCTATAGATAGGGAGGTCATGTGTCTTAATTTTTCATTTTGAATATAAACAATTTTTGATAAAAACGTTGTGTTATCCCCATGCGGTGTCTACCGTCGTCTTCACGGATTGAAAACGATGGTAGACACCGCAACTCGTTTGAACTTGTTTTTTATTGCCATTAGTAGAGCAGGATGCTTCAACTAGCCACAAACAATCCTCCAAGGTGCTTTAGGGTTCTTTTAGAACTCTTATTGTGTTTTGGTTGTAGCGGAATAGTTCTACATGACTTCGCTAGTTGTGTATCTGGGCAATCCTTCCGATCGTGGTCTTTTATGCTTTTAGGTCATCGCTTAGGGTCCGACCTTGATATATCAATCTACCGATCCATTCCCCCATTAGATTATCCTATTTCCTTATCTCTTTCATTTTGTTGTCTTTCTATCGAGTTTGTAGGTTTCAAAAGATCGGGTCAACTACATGGGCGCATATCCCGTATCAACTGAATCTGACACTAGAGAGGACGACAACGAACGAAGAGAAACGAAGTGAAATCTAGTGTGTTGATTTGCGACATTTACATGTACAATGCAGAAGGAACCTATCCTTATCTTTCCGGCCCTCTTTCATGCTTCGCTTTGATATATTATATACATATGTATATGAGATGATGATCGATGAGCCTCACCATCTTTGGTCATATTCGTTATTGATTATAGTTAAGATGACTCCAAAAATTCAAAAATATAAGACTGAGAATGTGAAGATAGGTGGTGGAAGACTCTTTGGAAAGTGAAGATGACTCCAAAAATTAAAAATTGTACATGCAGGGCATGTAATGGGTCTCTTCCATGCAAGGCTAATCTGAGTATTAGAGTGAGGGGTATGGAACTGTGATGCGATGTTTACATATGAACGGAGACATCTTTGCATGTCTTGAATCTTTGTCAAGGGGTGTCAAAAGTATGGAAAGCTCTCCCACATTTTGCTATTTTGCTGAGAGTAGTAAAGTTGCCTTGTCGATCAGTGAAGCGCTGGTTCGATCTTATGAGGGAAAAGCGTCCAAGATGGATTGACAATGCTAGATGGCTTTGGTGTGGACAATTTGGAGAATCTTCAAGGGGCTTGTTGTGTGCCCTGATGATGTTATCATTGTTGAACCATCAAATTTAATATAAGATAACAAAAGGACTATTAGCTCAGCTGGTTAGAGCGTCGTGCTAATAAAGCTGATAAAATGTCACTTAGAGGCCTTTCTGGCTTTGTAATCAGAAGCAGCTGCCTTGGCAGCAGATTTGGCTACAGCAGTTGCTTTGACAGCATTCTTAGGGTCTAATGCCTTGCGGATCTTGAAAGCCGCCCATGCAGTCCCAAAGGCATGCCCTACTGCATCCAGCCCTTCATCCGTCGCCTGCCCCGCTTCTTCTCCATACCTTCATTACATTTGCATTTTGCAATATTACACAATGCATTTGAATTAATACGTCATTAATAAAAATAGTTATGTTACCTGTGGGTAACTAGGTCACTTGTCACCGTCGATGATGTTGTCAGTACATTTTTCCCTGCTACTTCAGCAGCATCACATATTTTACCTGAGACAACATATAATTTAGTCTCACAAATTAGAATGAATTTAATTAGAGAATGAGAAACGCACTGAATCCGTCCAGGGATGCAAGCAGAATTTCCCCAGGTAACATGTTGAACAACTTCTTCCCAGATTTTGAGTTTGCCAGTTTAGTCATGAAATATCCAGACACCTTTACAACCCCAGAGAGTACTCCACTCGCCACTTTCTGCGTCGTCTTCGTAACCCTCTTCGCCCTGTTCCAACAACACCCATAACATAACCATACAACTAACTTCAAATGAGGAGATAAGAAGCAAATTAACCTTCTGATCCTCTTCATTGTGGTGGGACTAATCTCAGCTTTCTCAGAAGGCGTCATCCTCTCCTTCAATACCTGATTACCCCACTTCAACCTATCCACAGCCACATCTCCGCACCAAAGGATACCCTTAATCAGCTGCCCGGAACCTCCCGCGATCAGCTTGGCTGCTTTCCCACTGTAATCCTCCACATTAGGTGCCAATGTTGTCCAATACGCGGCGCTACTCTCCTCCATTTGCTCTCTCTTCCCCTCGCCTTGGAGCTCTTCCGGCGAGGTTTCTCTCTCGAACGACCCGACAAGAACCTCCTCCTTTCTCTTCACAGACACTTTGTGAACCGAGAAGGCGCAGTATGTCTCTAAAACACTATCCAAATCTCGGAGAAGCTTCTCCTGGCCTTTGGATGCGAAGCTCAGCCCGTAATTTAAGAGATCGCACTTGGAATCGGAAACCTTCCCTTTCTTCTTCGGTTCTGTCTCGTCATCGTCGGAGTCTGATCCGTCTGGTGGAGATGGAAGGGAGAAGAAATAGTGAGAATGGTCGACTTTCACGGCGGGCTCGTGCTTCATTAGCGGCCACTGGACATCGTCGGCGATGCGAGCGAGAACGGCGACGATGTCCGGACCCTGCCAGAGACGGACAATGGAGAAGACGCCAGAGGCGAGTTGGAGGCTGTAGTGGTTGTCGATTAGGTGGACGATTGCGCCAGGGACTGAAATTAGGGTTTCTTCGCGGTTCAAATTGGTTGGGATCACGGGGATGCCTCCCGCCATAGACATGGAATTGGGGTAGAGAGAATTAGGATTGGAGGGGTTGGAGAGGAAGGGGGAAGTGGAATCAGGGTTGGATTGGTCGACAATCGGATAAAGACAAGGTCGAGGGTTGTGAGACGCCATTGTCCGGGCGGGGGAATTGAAAATTAAGCGTCAATGGAGGTTCTCCCGCGCTCTTTCAGATACCGACGGAAAAACTCATCTTTCTTTCCAAGGCACTGTTGCTTGACATCTGTGTGTTCCATGGCACATGTGTCCATACCTTATTATGCAATTAAGGGTTGGCGGCCGTATCTCATTCTCTCGTACTAATCAAAACTCTATTTTTAGGAAATTGTATCGACCAAGAAAGGACAGCCGCCAAAACATTATAACGAAATTCATGTCTACATCAAACTGAAATCTGTCAAATTCAAATGAAAAGGAGAGAAGATTAAGGTGAATTGATTTTTTGTGCTTTAACTTTTATTTATAAAATAATTATGGATATTAGTGTCATTTAATTAAATATAAGTAATCATTACATTTAATTAAAATGTAAATTACTACACTTACAAAATATAAATTAATTAATTGTTGATCTAATTTGTCTTATAAATTAATATTATAATTATGTGTAGACTTAAAAAGTTTAGATTATACCAAAAATTTTAAAATTATATTGAAACCGTAAAAAAAAAAAAAGTATACTAATAAATTAATATTGAAATTAGTTCATTTGTTGCATCTTTTCTTCAAGTTTGGATCACTTGAAAATGTACGCGTTCGGGGGTGAAACATATTGTATAATCGATTATTCACTATCATTTTTGGTGGGTGTCTACTTTATTTTTATTCGTGTCGTATGTCGATCGGGATTAAGTTAAAATTCTTTTTGTACCAAAACTAAGAAAAATGGGTTTGAGGGGAACTTGTTAAATTTGTCGATCTCAATTAGCGCACCACCATGTTCGGATAATACGACTCAGTGAACGGACCTAAACAGTCTGTATCTTTGATATACTATTCTTGATAATTTATAAAAAAAAAAAATTTGATTTCTTTTTATTTACATTTCAGATACATATATTTTTTAATCTAAAATTTATATGTTTAATTTATATTATATATATTTATATACTATATCCATGTTTCATCGAGATTGCTATTCGTACCACCTAAAACATGCTATTCATACCCCGACTACGCGTACGCAATGCGTAGCCGTAGCAACAAGCTCATTTCGTTCAAAAATAAAGGAAAATGACTACGACTACGCTTTACGAAAGCGTAACCATACTACGCATACGTCATGCGTAGTCGTAGAGCGCATATGTAGTAGCCATAACATACATTTGGTTCGAAAAATTAAGGAAAACTTACTACGTCTACGCATTGCGTAGAACGGGTACATATAGCATGAATAAGGTGGTACGAATAGTAGGAACCATGTTTCATATATTATATATAGAGAAAATTATCTAAACAGTATCCCATCTTTTGGCTTGACTAAACTTTAGTACCCCATCCTTTTAACTATCAAAACGGTATCTCATCTACTCACCCCGACCGAAAATTAGTACATACGGTACTGTTCACACGTTAATCTCTAAGAACGGCGTTAAATATCAGGGGTAAATTTGTCCTCCTACCTTTTATATACTATTCCATTTTTAATTTTTAATTTTTTCTTTTTAAGGACCTTTTTGCAAAACCCCCAAATTCTCTTCAAACCCTTATTGTCTCTCCAAACCCTTATATATTTTTACAGAAGTTAACTCAGCACTGTTAAATTATAGTAGAAATCACTGCCTTCAACCTTCAGCTTCTATTAACTTAATCGATAAAAAAACTGTTTATAAATGTGAACCCACATTAATTAAGAAGCATTCTCACATATAAGTATACGCAATAGAAACAATTACAACCAACATACATTCATCATCAAAGTTTCACTTGGTTTATCTAGAGAACCACTAAAGGATGCAACATCAACATCCATCACTGAGTTCCATTTTCACTTTTATGAATATGCTGGTTTGTATTGTAAACTAAAAACAATTCTTCTCTTCAACACAATTTCACTTGGTTTATCCAGAGAATCACTCATGGATGCAACATCAACATTCAAAACTGAGTTCATCTTGAAAGTGGGGCTAGGGAAATCAAGTTCAAGATCCTCATCACAAGAAGAATCGATTTGAGGCAACCTCCATTTTTGACCGACCTCTTCTTCAAGAGTCAAAGAAGCTTCCCTAATAAGGTTAGATTTAGCCCCATCAAACAAGTTGCTTCTACAATCAATCAAACTAGAACGCAAAGACACCAACAGACATTCATCATCAACCTCGTAATCACGAGGACTCAAAACCCTAAGATCCGACAAGCTTTCCAACGACAAACAGAAACATTCATATTGGTTATCAAAAATCCAATCGAAATAGTTGGGATTCGCCTCTGATGCAGAACAATCTTTCTTGTGCTTGGTTCGACTTTTGCAAATTGAAGTCTTGTGTTTGATTCTTGATCTAAATGCAGAAACCGATGATCCATTGGCGGTCCTTATTGAAACATTGAGATGCGGAGGCATAGATTTGCAAATTGGAGTAATGTGTTTGATTCGTAATATACTAAACTCACTACGGCGCAGAAATTCCATCATCGACATCTATCTGGAGAAACTTGAATGTAGCCAAGTCCATGCCCATGGTAGATCTGAGAGGCGGTGGGAGAAGGTGGTGGAACACAGAGAAAATAAGGGTTTGAAGAGAATTTGGGGATTTTGCAAAAAAGTCCTCAAAAAAGAAAAAAAAATAAAAATAAAAATAAAAATGGAATAGTATATTAAAGATAGGAGGACAAATTTACCCCTGATATTTAACGCCGTTCTTAGAGATTAACGTGTGAACAATACCGTATGTACTGATCTTCGGTCGGAGTGAGTAGATGAGATACCGTTCTGATAGTTAAAAGGATGGGGTACTAAAGCTTAGTCAGGCCAAAAGACAAGGTACTGTTTAGATAATTTTCTCTTATATATATATATATATATATATATATATATATATATATTATCATTCCACGATGATTAATAATAATAATAATAATAATAATAATTAATTATTATTAGTAAAATGAAATAGATTGATGATTATTATTGTTAATGATAATTAAAAATACTAAGAACACTAGTTAATTATTGATAAACTTGTTAAATTTTAATATACATCACCCACAAAATGAATTATAATTAATATGAGATAGATTGATAGTTATTATTATTATTAATTAAAAATATTAAGAATAACCTTAATATTAATAATACTTATTTTTAATGATAATTAACAATAATAATAATTGATGGGAGAATTTGACATACTAGGCTTTTTTGAGTTTTTGTTTAAAAAAATGTACCCCAAATTTTTTACCACTTTCATTTAATAGTAGGTAAAAATTATTAACCCTTCTATTAGAAAGAAAGAATAAATGATATTTGTTATTTGTTATATAAGTATAATTTTTAATTTTTAATTTTTAATTACTGAATTTGTTTTCTTTTATTATTTTTCTTGCCTTTTTTTTTTATTTATTTTTTATTTTCTTTTTTATTTTCTGGACTGAATTTCTCATACCGGAATTTCTCATACCAGAAATTTCATACCAGAATTTTCATACCAGAAATTTTCATACCAGAAGTTCATACCAGAAATTTTTCATACCATAATTTTTTCATACCAGAAATTTTTCATACCATAATTTTTTCATACCAGAATTTTATTTTCTTTATTATTTTCTTTTTTTATTTTTACATACTAGAAAATTTTGCATACTAGAACTTCTGGTGTCCAGAAGTTATACATACCACAAGTTATACATACCATAAGTTATACATACCAGAAGTTATACATACCAGAAATTATTCATACCAAAAATTATTCATACCATAATTTTCTACATACCAGAATTATAAAAAAAAAAAAAAGTTACAACCTTTTATGACAATTTATCAAAGTTAATATACAAACAGTTTCATGTTTCTTCACAACCTTCATTCCTTCATCTAGATCTACAGCCTTGCATTTCTTCACAACCTTGCAACCATCGAAAAAGTTACCATAGTAGCAAAGCTGAACAATGCAAACTCATATGTTTTGGGGCACAACTTATACTTGGATCTTCGTCAGGCAAATACTCTGGTTTTACTGTTTCTATACATTGAATGAACACATTTCCATCTTGAATGAGCAACGGGAAGTGATTATAGTCACCAGCGAAATGGTCGGAGAGAAAATCACGACAGTAGCAACTAGTAATAGTATTAAGTTAAAGCTGGCTGGAAATGGAGGAGATAGAAGAGGAGTGGGTCACTGGTCAGAGAGAAATACAGTAATAGTAAGTAAGGAGAACAAAGATATCCGGTGAGAGGTGAAAGATGGGAAGGGTGTTGATGGCCGTTGGATCGGATCTAGTTATACTTATTAATTGGCAACTCTCTCCTAATTAAAATTACACAAATCTACAGATGTAGATCCAAAAAGATTCAAGATCCAAAAATTTGAATGCCATAAACAGTAAGAGGCCATAAATGAAAGAAGAGTTCCATTCTAACCCTTGAAGGTGTACCTCCGACGACTTCCGCTGCTACAAATCTATAGATCTAGATCTAGATCATGTAATCCGCCTTCTTCGAAATAGCTGCTTGTGGAGAGGCCGGTTCGAGGTCTCTGGCAGAGGAGGATCTAGAAGAAGAGGCCTTCGGATACTCTTCGTTGGAACCACTAGGGGCTACGACGGACTTGCTTCTCTTGAGGACCAGGTTGGGGGAGGGGAAAGAGAAGGGGAAAGATGAATGTGATGGTTGAGAGAGTTGTGATGCCTCATATCAGATCCAGATCCAGAGAGGTTGAAAGAAGTAGAGAAGAGAGTGAGGAGGATGGGTAGCGTTATACGGGAGAAGAACCGGCTAGGGTTTTCACCGTAAAAAGAGGACAGTAAAAATAGGAATAGGGGTATACTTACTTAACAAAAAATAGAAAAAGCCTAGTTAGTAGAATATAAACTGAAAATGGCCTACTAACCAAATTCGCCCATAATTGATTAAATACTTGGTTAGCATTATTAGAAAAAGAAAACAAAGGAAGGCCAAACTATGATATTTAAGATTTTACAAAATTTTTTTGGAGTTTAAAAGTCTATGGATATTTAATATAGATTTTTAAAAGTCCATATAAATCTGTAGGTATTCAATTAGGATTTAAAATTTCCATAAAATTCCTATGATATTTAAAAGTTTGTTGATTTTAAAAGAATCTATTATTTAATTGATTTTGTAGGATTCTTTATTACTTATATACATACCTAAACTCCATAGAAATCTTCCCCCAACATATAAGATTTCCACAGAATCTGTAGTGACTCTATATAGAATTAAAATATTCCACAAAATCACCAAATTTAAAATTCAATCAAAATCTGTAAAAGTCAGGATTGAATACACCCCCTAAGTTTGTAAACATTATAAAATAGAGATGGATTGAAGAAGAAGAAAGAGAAAGTGAATGGGTTGTGCTACGTTGGTTAACATCACCCACAAAATATAGGAAGTTTGGGCTCAAAAGTAGAGCAGACAATTTATACGTCACACCTCTGCGTCTACTTCCATTCTGCAGAGTCCGCCATCATTAATTTAGGGCATAAATAAGATCTCTAAAAAACAAACAAAAAAGATTTATGTACGGTCCTAAATTAACCACGAGACTAAAAAAACTCGCAACGTTCGTTTGGACGCCGTCGCTTAGCGCCAAAACCTTCGTTTTTACAAAAAAAAGTTATTTTCAACACCGACGCAAGCAGCTGTCGCCTGTTCTTTTATTAAAAAAATTGAGTTGAAAACCTCATATTGGATTTTACCCAATATTGTGGGCCTGCAGCGGCCCAACCCTAATATTAACCTTCTCCTTCTTTTAATATTGACTTCCACAATAGAGAGGTATTGGACGGCAGCGGCTGAATCCAACTCCCACCATCTCCAGCGGCGGCGGCTTCCCCACCATCTCCGGCGGCGCTGATTATTTCTTATGTTTTTCCATCAATATCTTGGATTTCGCTTTTGTTGTTTTTCTTCAGTTCTTTTTCTAGATCTGACATTGATGGTTTCGATCTCACAACTAATATCGTTTCAATATCGATGAATTTATCAGAACAGGTAATTTCTCTCCTAAGTTGTCAACCAACCACAATGAAAATTGCGAGATTTCTCAAACCAAATAAAGGTTAATGTTTTAACATGTTAGCTGCTTACGTTTTCTTTCACATATGAGGAAGAATGGTGATGTTTTGTGATCCATCCGTCAACATTTATTGACCTAAAACCAGTCCAGAAAGTCGATATATATATATTTTTTAATTTTATAAATGGACACCGGCGCCATTTAATGGCGCCCGAATTTGAAGCCGGCGCCATCCAACTGCGCCCATCTAGTGCCACTGCAATACGAGTTTATTAAGTAATGAGTAAATTGAAGATTGTGCATATAATACGCCCCAAAACAAATGCACCAGACGAGGAAGAATAGGGTCACTCTAGTAGACTCTGCGACAATCTCGGTGGCACTCTCAGGTGTTATACATGAAGGCGGCAATGACACATGAATCCTTTATGCATTACAAGTAATAGTTGTCCAAATGAATAGTAGTGTTTTTTTACCTTTTACATCCCTCTTTATTATTTAGTGTGTCCGTATTTTTAGCCCAAACGTCTCCTTGGAAGGCCCGTGTGGCCGTGTCCTTCGGAATGTAGTGGACGTCTTTTTGGTTGCGCATGTCTTCAACTTTGTCATTTTCTCCATTTCCTAGCGTCTTTTCCCCTCCGCTTACTCTTTCATCTTCCGCTATAATGGCAATTTACTACTCATCTTCTTTACCCGGTTTCATTTTGTTTTTGGTCTACTCGATTCCTTTTGTCGGAAGTTTTTCTAGTAGGTACATAATAATAGGGTTTAGAGATGTAAATCATTCATGTATTGATTAGGGTTAAGAGTATGTATACATCAAGATACACAACAATACATAGAATATTAATTAGGGCTTCGGCCCATTGGGTATATCCGTCGATACTCCCGCAAGAGAAAGTAAGGTCTCCGACTTGAAGCTTGGAATGTAACTCAAGGAAGCGACTTGAGCCAAGTGGCTTCGTGAAGATATCTGCAATTTGGGCTGATGAGGGGACATGCTTCACAACAAGTTGGCGAATGTCGACCGGCTCACGAACAAAAAAGTAATCCAAGTGAATGTGCTTGGAGCGAGTGCCAAGCATTGGATTAGAGGACATAAATTGGGCGCCAACGTTGTCACAGAGTAGGAGCGGCGGAGCGGAGAGAGAGATACGAAGTTCACTGAGTAGTTGCACAATCCACATCAACTCAGGAACAGTGTAGGAAAGGGCACGGAACTTAGCCTCGGCGCTTGAACGGGACACAACCTTTTGTTTACGTGATGTCCAAGTAACGAGATTATGACCAAGATAAATAGAGAACACATATTGCAAGAAGAAGTCATTGCGATCCGCAGCCCAACCAACCCGATTAACCGCAAAGGATATCTCAGGGCGGTCGAAGTCATAAACCAAGAGAACACATACCTTTTAAGTAGCAAAGGATGCATTTTACCGCTTGTCAACGGGGAGTGCGAAGTGAATGCATAAACTAACAAACCCGATTAACTGCAAAGGATATCTCAGGGCGTGTGATCGTTATGTACTGAAGAGCACCAATAATCTGAGGATATAATTGAGGATCATCAAATGGATCGCCATTAGTGAGGCGAGATATGGATTCTTCCGGGAGAACGGATAGCATTGGCATCTTGCATTTTGGCTCAAGTGAGGAAGTTTGTATTTAGCCTAGTTGAACATAATATGATCACCATCCCGAATAACTTGGAGAACAAGAAAGTAGTTGAGGGGTCCGAGATCTTTGACAGGCCCGGAATGCATGCGTGGTGAAGAAGTGCTTGAATTTAGTAAACCACGCACCTGGTGCTTGTTTAAGACCATATAGTGCCTTTTGGAGGAGACACACATGGTTGGGACGCAAGGTATTAACAAATCCTGGTGGCTGCTCCATATAGATTGTTTCATCAAGCTCACCATTCACAAATGCATTATTAAAATCAAGTTGCGGAATAGGCCAAGCACGAGAGAGGGCAATGGAAAGCACAAGATGGATGGTGCTCGGCTTGACAACGGGACTGAACGTGTTAACAAAATCAACGCCTTCCTCTTGATGAAAACCCTTAACAAAGAGACGGGATTTGTGTCATTGAATAGAGCCATCAATATTAGTCTTGACCTTGCCATTCCGGTTGTAACCGGGGAACCAATTTCCACGTATTATTTTGAATAAGAGCACGATACTCATCCTGCATAGCTAGTTGTGATTCTGGTTATTTGGCTTCATATGTATATGTTTTAGGTTCAATGAGGTTGAGAGAGGTGGTAATATGACATACATAGTCACAAGCGAGTGTTAGGAATGTACGAGCGACTGCTACGTCGAGAAGGGGGAAGAGATGGTGGAGTAGGTGGTGTAGGTTGAGGAGAGGGAGGAGTTGACGATGGAGTTGGCGAGGGGGGAAGGGATGCTGGTGAAGCTTCAACGATTGACGGTTGGGAGATGTGTGTTGGTGCAAGTGGTGGTGGCGTGGAGGCAAGCTATATGAGGTTATTCGGTTGGTTAGTTGAGAGAAGTGAGGGGACGGCTTGGGTTGTAGAGCAAATTAGTAAAGGATATGGGTATTAAGACTCATTGAAGGTGCGTGTCGAGCTACGTACATCCGGGAAGAAGAGGGGTGGAAGGAAAGATAACCCTTGTGTTTGGAACTATACCAAAGAAAGACGCATGGGGTGGAGCGGAAGTCAATTTTGGGAGAGTTGTAGGGACGGAGCAATTTTGGGAGAGTTGTTTACAAAAAATATGGGGTAAGGTGGCATGGGCAAGGAGGGAAAGGCCTTTTTCAAAAACAATGAGATTTAGGCATTCAACTGCACCATTTTGTTTATGTGTTTGTGGACAAGAGATGTGATGAGCAATGCCATTGGCTTCAAGGAAAGGGGAGAGAGCGTCGTACTCACCACCCTTGTCGGTTTGGATGGAGCGAATGGAGGCACCAAATTGTGTTTTGACCATTGTGTGAAAGGTAATGAAAATATCACGAACCTGAGACTTTTGTGACATGAAATATATCCATACAAATTTAGAGGCATCATCAAGGAAGAACACGCAATAACGAGAATCATTGAGAGAGATAACAAGTCAAGGACCCCAAACATCCGAGTAAATTAAATTAAACGGTTTATCTGACGATACATGATTTGCAAGAAGATGACGACAATGACAACCTAATTGACAAGAACCACACAGGTGGAAGTTTATTTAATAAAATTAGAAGTTGAAATTTAGAAACTAAAGTAGGTAAGACAAACTCACGGGGATGACCGAGGCGACAATGCTAGACTTCAAGGGATGCACATGAGCTCAATAGAACCTTGTAAGAGGGAGTTGGTATGGCTTTGTGATGAAGGCGGTAGAGTCCATTTTCAAGGGTACCGTGGAGGATTGTATTGCCCAGCAAATCCTTAACAAGACACGAGGTAGGAGACAATATCATGTAAGTGTTATTATCACAGGTGAGTTTAGAGACACTGAGCAAGTTTTTAGTGATGGAAGGGACATGTAAAATGTTGGTTAGTTTAAGACAATTTTGCAAAGTAGTTAAAGTAACATGACCAATATTTGAAATAGATAAGTAGTTATCGTTCCCAGCTTGGAGGCGATCGGGACCTTGAAATTGTTCCGAGACATGAAGGCTGTCAAGCTACGACGTGACATGATTTGTGGCGCCAGTGTCAAAGTACCACGAGGGATCGACCACATAATAATGTGAGAGTTGCTGAGTCGTGACAGCAGAGCATTGGCGCCCTACGGACGCATTGGACGAAGAAGAGGAGTTGCTATTATATTTGGTGCGACGCCTAGGAGGATAAGTAGTTTCATTTAGACAATTCCAGCAGTTCAAGGCACGGTGATTAGTACCACAAAAAATCTGACAAGCTTCACGGCTTTGGCCATATGCGTCAAGATATTGATCGGAGGGAGGTTGTTCGGAGATCCATTGGAGCGATTTGGATCTCTGTCATAGGACCCAAAGTTGGATGATTCTCGGCCACAATAGCCAAATGAGCGTAAGACAGGCTGTCGAGGGGGTTGTGTAGTATAGTTGATGGTGTGTGGCGTCGGAAATAGTGGCTCGGTGTTGGGTGACGTAGCATGAACCTGGAGAGCATCAACCGAGATACGCTCCTCCTCTTGGAGCAAGAGACCGACAAGGTCATCAACAGTCGGGTCATCGGCAAGCATCATGAAAATGGTGTAGAAAGGACCATAAGATGAGTCCAGTCCATTCTGAATATAACTGATTAGATCCTCAATAGAAATGACATATAGACTGTCAAGAAGAGAGTCAAAGATCGATCTTTTCTTCTTGATGTATTCCAACATTGATAGAGAACCCTTGGTGATGGTCTGAAGTTGGTGTTTGAGAGCCATTCGGCGAGCACGAGTAAGATATTAATAGGATATGGCCTGAGTGGTCCAGGCGACATGTGTAGTGGTGGCACGTGCAACGAGAGTGAGGGCACGCTCAAAGAGAGTCAAGTGGAGCCATAGTAAGACAATCTTCTCCTTGAGTTTTGTAAGAGCCTTAGTCTTCGAGAGATCCCGCACCCGCGCCTCAGCTGAGACGCAACTGCTTTCCTTGGTTGGAGCTGTAGTGGGCCGCCCCTGCGCCCCTGTATGGCCGCCCCTGCGGTTCTGTGAGCCGCCCCAACGGCCAGGCCAGCAGCCCCTGTGGTTTGTGGTGTGCTGCAACCGTCTTCTTTGACCGAGCTTTGCTTTTTGACCCCTCATTCCTTTATATTTCCTTCTTCCTTCAGATGAGGGTTTTCTCAATCTCTTTCCTGATCTATCTCTCTCTCTCTCTCTCCCTACGCTCTTCTTCTTCTCATCTCTTCTCCCTTGGATCACCTTTGTTGATCCTTGCTTGAGTTTTGTGAGTTTGTGAGAGATCTTGCCTAGCTTGGCTTGGCTTTTTTGTGGTTTGAGGTTGCTGAGCCTTATGAGCCAGCTTGAGGTGTTGATGGTGGTTGTGCTGTTCTCCTGGAGAGCTTGATTGGTAAGCTTCCATGGTTTCTCTTCTTTCTTTCTTCTTTACCTCATCTTTTCTCTCTTTCCTTGGCTTAGCTTAGATCCTTAGGTTTGGATCTTGTTCCAGCCATGTTTAGGCTTGTGTTGATGTATATGTATGTATGTGATATGTGTATGTTGTTGTTGGAGTGAAGAAGAGTGGAGAATCGAAGAAAGGAGTGAAGAAGGAGCTGAAGTGGTGTATCTCTACACACCAGCCGCCCCTGTGCCAGCAGTGAGCCGCCCCTGCGCCATCTCCTAGCCGCCCCTGAGCCACCTGCTCCAGCTTGGTATTGCACTTGGTTCTGTAGGTGTGTGTTACTTTTAGGCTTTCCTTAGGATGCCTTTGTTCCTTCCTTACCTAGCATGAGCGTATAGGATCATGCTAGATGTGTGAGAATGTGTTTGGTTGAGGTTATGATCGGTTTATGCCTTGTACGGCTTTAATGACTTAGGTTGATGTTGTTTGAGGTTGTGAGGTTGAGTATGATCCTCATGGATCCCTTTGGGTCTAGGTGTGACCCCTTTGATGAATAGAGGTTGATATATCTCTATGCCTTGTTATTAGGCAGTGCCCCTCTCTCAGGTTTGGAGGTTGATTTTGGTTGATCGTGTTTGAGTGGTGTACGAGGTTGAGGTAAGTCCGTAGGACTTACTTAGCTGCCATCCTTATATTTGGGTGTTTGCATCAGTGGTGTGTGCTTATTGTGTTGCTATGATAGCATGCGATGTCGTTTATACCGACCTATGTTTTATTTGATTTGCCCCGTATGCGTGGCTGTGATAACCTTTCCCTTTTATCCCGCCGTGGAGTCTGAGAGGTTCTCTTGAGTCAGGCCAAACCTGGTATACGGGGAGGACACAACACCACTCCCATAGGGTAAACGGGTTGTGTGACCGATTCCACTCCAGATGGCTAGCAGGCTCAGAGGCGAGGATGTATCGGTCCTCGTGTCACATATTTTCATCTATGGCTATATCTATATACGATATGAGTGAATGACCATTATATAAAGATGATAAAATGGGTAAATGTGTGATAGCATGCTGATGTGTTTATCTTTCATGATTGTGTTTGTGCTTATGCATTACCTTATATAGGTATGGTTAGCTAACGGTTTCATACCGTGTTGTAGATGTTTACAGGTTAGGCGCGGCTGAGTGATCTGGCAGGGTGACAGGCCGAGGACTCTCGTACATTAGGTGGTTGGTTTGGGTTATTGTGTTTCCCTCCTGCGTGAGGATGATCTTTTGTACCTCCTGTGTGAGGGTGTCGTTTTATATACTCGGCTATGTTGTTGTTTTAACTTTGGTTGTACATTTTATACTGTTTTATGTATTTGTTTTATATCTGTCAGTGCCATGTTGTAAGGTCCAGTGAACTTGTTGTCAGGCTAGGGTCAGGACCCATTGTGAGATCCTAGCCCAATGTGGCATCCCGAGTCCCGCGAATTCAGGGTGTTACAAGTTTCACAAGGCAAAATCAGGGTTGGATTATGAAGTTTCATCACCAACCGCGACAAGTGTTTCAGCTGGTGGTTGAGCGGTGGGAAGCAAAAATTCGTTAGGGTCAAAAACTTCGAGCGAGGGTTGGACGATACTCTTCCAAATGGAGTAGTTGTGAAGATCCAGTTTGATATTGAGAGTTGGTAAGTTGAAGTTGAGGGAGGAGATGGAGGTGGCTGTAGAGAGTAAGTATATTGGTAGGAGAGGGACCGGTAAACGATATGGTGACAGGGGTGGCAACGAAGGATCGTTGACGGCGGAATAGGGCATAGAAAAGGTGTCGGCGGCTGGTAAAAAAAAGATTGCGGTGTTTATCCGTAGGGCTGTTTGCCCCTAAAGGTGTGTGCAAATAAGCTTTAAATTTATAAAACTAGAATCAAGCAGCGAACCCGCAGTGTACGGATCGACGTAGCTAAGCAAGAATTCCAGAGTATCGAACACAGGGATTTGGGTGGGAACGAATTCAGTTGTAGATTGTCAAGCGAGTAAATATGAGAGTTTTGCAAATATTGGGAAAACAACAATCCTAAAGATCCAAGTATCCAGTTGTGGCAATCGATTCAAGATATACTTAATGATATAAAGACAAAATTGAGATATGCAAAGGTATACTAATGTAAGGTAATCGTACGGTGAAGTTCCAAAAACCTTATATGACTCACCTACAAGACACTCTCTATACAGGTTGTTGAGACTCAATATAGAAAGATTCTAAAGATGAGATATAATGTCAAATACCCAAACTTGTAACCCAAAGATCAAGACTAACTTAACCGATTGGGGTTATGACACTCACAATCGAGGTAGAGGTTGTTGAGGCTTCACTACCACCTAGAAAAGGCAAGCCTAAACTAAATTAAAGCAAATCTTTAACAATAGATTAAAGTAAAAGCAAGTTCGTAGATTTAGGAGAAATTACGGTTAGTTCTTGGTGTTCCACGGCCGTGGACTCAAGAATAGGCCGTAATTTATGATCTATCGGCGATTCTCTCTAACTCTCAGGGTCTAATCTGTTTGCGATCGATCTATCATCATCTAAGCCACAAATATCAACCCTTCACCTTAGAATTGTTAAGGGTTTTTAGCCAATAACAGTCATGTTGATATCAATTCAAGGATTTAAAAGATAGAAAGATGAAAACTTTCAAGAACTTTCAATAATCTTCAAAACAATCTCAAAGTCACAATCAAGAACGAGTATTGTCAAAGGATTCACAACAAAGTAAACAATCACAACCTTGGGAAAGAAGGGAAAACGGGATGTCAATCCGTTTTCCGAATCAAACCTAAACAAGAAGAGAGATCTTCTTGCAAATCTTCCAAAAGCTTCGATCTTCCGCCAATCCGGAAGTCTCAGCAGCAATCTCCACCGAAAGTGCGAGATTAGGGCAATTCCCGTGCGAACTTCAATCTTCAATGAGATCTCCAAATGCTCCTTAATGAGGGTAAGCGAAGATCAACCGGCGTAAGCGGGGATATGCGGTGGTAAGCGCCGATGACGAAATCTTGCTTCGTCCGTCTTTTTATAATGCAGGGCAAAATGTCGGCCCGACCCAATCTTCAAAAGATCGTGGCTTCAAAGTGTGGCGAAAAGATTCGCCAAGATCACGGTCGTGGAAGTTTCCACGACCGTAATTTTAGGGCGTGGATATAAATACGGTTTGCACCATATGTTCCACGGCCGTAATATCCTCTGGAATGAACTTCAATTTCTGACTATAAATCCACGGTCGTGGAATTGAACGTGGAACGTGATACGGTCGTATTTTAGAGCGTGGTTTAGGGCAAGAACGTGATTCTTCCCTAGCCTCGCGCATTCCTCAAGCTAAGACTCCAATTTGCTTCCTAAGAATGTCCTCAATCTATGGACTCACTCAATCAACTCCTCTTTTGCTCGATTCCGTTCGGAAATAGCTCCAAATCACCTATAATCAACATAGAACTAGTGTAGACATCCATATCGACAATATAGGTAATACTAGCTCACATATGCACAAAGTTCAATCAAAGACTATCAATATGAATCAAATACGTTTAGAAAACGTGCCTAAAATATCACAATATTTCATGCTAACAAATAACCCCATACTTAACACTTGCTTGTCCCTAAGCAAGGTCTTTCAAAAAGCTTTAAACAAGAGTTAGGATGAAATATGTGTACCTTCTTTTGGGTGAACGTGACTTCTAAAGTATAGATCATTCTCAAACCTTGCTTCAATCGTTTATCAAACTTTCACACACTCAATTAAAGAGTAAAAAGCAAGGAAAATTCATGAATCAATTTAACTTCTAAACAAGCATCATAACCTTCAAACATTATCAAAATCAATCATAAGAAACTTCAATTTAGATCACCAAGCCATATAACATTCTTTTGATCTTAAGGACTTTCAAGGAAGAGGTCTAGAATACGGAAAGGAAGGGAAAACTTTAAGGGAAAGTGGTGCATAAATCCGGAAAAGTGGACAACTACCTTCTTCTTCTTATGCGGTTCCCGCAACACTTCAACTTAGAGCTTCGCTCTCTTCTTTTCATTTTTCGACTTTACTTTTGGAGTTATGGACAGAGGTGCACAAAAACCGAAGCCTAGGAGATCGGCGTTTCTCAATTTTTCACGAGATGCCTCAAACCCTTAGCGCACATACCATAATCCGCTAGGAATATCGTTCAATCCGACTTTGGCAAGACACAAACACCCGGCTATGTGAATGGTGCCGAGTTACTCATCGTTATGATTGACTTCCCCAAACCTATAATTTCTTCTATTCACTTGATTGCAAATAATTGCTCTCATGGCCCTCCCACATCAAACATGCCTTTTTCTCATTCACTTCTCCAAATTCCCGGATAGGTAAAGGAGGCTAATATTTCAATGAGGAGCTAAATGATCAAAGAAAGAAGAAAGAAAGTATCGAATTGCCTTAATCATTTCAATAAGAAGCATAGGAACTTATAACGTGATTTCAACTTCAATTTCCTAGCATGATTTAGGTAACATTTTCACATTATAGAACTTGCAAAAGAGGTAAAATTCATTCATTCAAATTCTTTTCAATTCACAATCCTTTTAAGCATGCAATTGTCATCAAACTCAATTCACAAGTAGTGATTATCATGGAAATCATCTTAATTCATTAGAAGCACAAAATTTTTCAAAATTTTTCAATTTTTATGGGTTTTTAAAGTTCTTTTTCATGCAATGCAATAAGGAAACGTGCAACACATAATGAACATGCAACGATAGTCTCAAATGAAAGCGAACATAGTAAGTAGAGTTATTACAAACTTTTTAGTACATCCCACCCCATACTTAGACGAACATTGTCCCTAATGTTCAAAAGAAAGAAAGAAAAGAAAGAAAAGAAAAAGGAACTCACAAAGTGGTGGCGGGAATGTCTAAAATGAACGGTCATGCATCGAATCACTGCGGCGCCGGCGGAGGTGGGAATGGGGAGAAGCTGGAGTCGTAGGGCCGCCCAAACTGCTGGCGGTAGACGTCCCTCATCATGTGGTCAAGGTCGTCGAGGCGTCCGTCTCTAGCGTCGGCCCGGATCTCCAACGCTCCAACTCTCTCTGAAAGTCCGGTAGCCCAATCCGGCATCCGCTCGTACCATCCCGGGGCGTGATCGTACCATGCGGGGGCGTCGGATGGTGCTGGTGCTGGTGGTGGTGCTGCTGGCTGCTCTGTGGACCAAGGAGGGGGAACGCCATACCATGTGGGAGGTGTGGTCATCCACATGGGCCTCTCACTCACGCTAGCGCGGCGAGATGACGAGCCTGATGCTCTAGCTGGACGTGGAGAGCGTCTAGGTACATCTGGGGCCGCCTCCGGCTGGTCCGGAAACGTGCCAAACTCCTGCTCCGCTCCTCCTCCACTCTCGAACTGGTCTCCCATGTCCTCCTCCTCCACAATCGGTGGTGGGACGTAAGGGGGAGCTACTAACCTGTTCGCGTGCATAGCAGCGAACGTATCCTTCCAATTATGGCGTCCCGCCATAATGGAGTACTCCGGCAGCCACTCAATACCCCTGCCCGTCCTACTCTCCCAAGGCATGCCCGCATAAGGCGGACCTCCATGTGTGGGGAAAATGAGACCCCTAACCATGAATGCATGTAGCCCTAAAGGAACGGCCGGTATGCGGGTGCAAGCAGAAAAATCCACACCTAAACTCCTAGCAATGTGGGTAACTATCCCACCATACCCAATGTTCCCCTTCGCCTTATTCTTGAGCTTGCTCATCGTAGCAGCCAAGAGAGTAGCGCAATCTGCACGGCGTCCATAAAGCATGCAATAGAGCAAGAATAGCTCATCCGTTTTGATCTTTTGGGGCGTCTCCGTCCTAGGAAAGAGACACTCCGAAAGAACACGGTGAGCTATCTTCAAGGCTAGATGGTACATCAATCTAGCCTTGGTATCGGCGGGTTGCCAACGGTCCTCGTCGGCGTAGATCATCGCAACTTCCTTCCAAAAATCCTTAGGGTAAACACCACTCGGAAATCGACCATTGAAGGTCTCATGAAATCCAAAAATAGTCCCAAACTCAACGATGCTCAATGATAGTCTCGTTCCATGAGACGGAAGGAGACGGTCCTATCTACGTGGCTGTGCTCAAAAGACGTCACAACCTCCCGGGTGATCTCCTCATAGGCGTCTTCTCGGATAGCCGAGAAGATAACTAATCCGGCTCTATCCAAGAGCCAAGTGAGGTCATCAACAATGTTAAGAGGATATAGATCCTCCAACAACAAATATCTAGGGCCAATCACTGCCCTTTTCTGTATCTTCTCGAAAGCAGCAAGGTGGTTCTCATGTATGGTCGGGATGCTAGGGTGAGGAGGTGAAGATGGAGGTGAAGGTGAAGATGGTAGTGAGGGAGATGAGGGTGGTGGTGCCCTAGAGGATGAGGGGGTGGAGGGGTTGCCTTTCCTTTTCTTATTCTGCTCTCCCTTCTTCTCTTTTATCCTTCCCGACACTCTCCTTACGAAATCCATTTTTCACCAAAAATTACGGTCTGTTCTTGAGAAATTACGGCCGTGGTTTACCCAAAGACCGTGATTCGTCTCAGAATTTCACGAATCTCAGCAAATTCACCAGCAATCACCACAACAAGCAGTCCTAATCTAATTCCTTTCAGTCTTTGTCAGTTCTTCCTAAAAATCTATAGCAAAAACGAACCAAATCCGCAAAAATCAAGAAGAAAGAATAAACCTCTTTTTCGGATTGAAAAACCCGAAATGCGCGTTTGTTGATGGATTTCCGCTCGGTTTGTCGCTTGGATCTTGTTTGTGGTTGAATTTGCTGCAGTTTGGGAAGAAGAATCGTTAGAAACGATTAAGAAACGAAGATTTGGAGGAGGTCGTGGGGGTTTCGGCGTCTAGGTCGTGGAAAGGGGGAAATTTTTGGGGTGAATTTGTGAAGAATGTGGCTTATATAGTCGCAGGCAAAATTTTGAAAATCACGGTCTGTCGGGGTGTTCCACGGCCGTGGAAGTGTACGGAACCGTGGTTTTGGTGATTTTTCAAAGGCTTTTGAGAATTACGGCCACTGTAGCTATGACGACCGTGATTTAGACCGTGGAACCCTCTGTAAAGCTTCAAAGTCTAAATTTCGTCACTTTTCTTCGACATTATCTTCCCTTTCTCCTTTTCCATCGATCCTACAACCAAAAACACGAACATACCGGAAGAAATCGAGGCAAAATAAAGCGAAAACGTCTATTCTAAACTAAACCAATGAATCGAAAACAAAAACGAGAATGCAATACCTTGGGTTGCCTCCCAAGAAGCGCTTTGTTTAAGGTCTGTAGCTAGACCAATCTCGCACTTATTCGAGTGCGGTAGGCGCACACTCCTCAGCTTGGAGTTCCGGCGTATACTTCTTGAGTCGTTGGCCGTTCACCTTAAAACTTCCGCTAGCTTCACCCCATACTTCAACTGCACCATGGGGGAAAATACGCTTAATTAGAAAGGGTCCGGTCCAACGGGATTTAAGCTTACCTGGAAAGAGGCGAAGTCTTGAATTGAAGAGGAGAACTTGATCTCCTTCTTTGAAGTCCTTTGGAATGATGTGCTTATCATGCCAACGCTTTGCTCTTTCCTTGTAGATCTTGGCGTTTTCATAGGCGTTCAAACGGAGTTCATCCAGCTTGTTGATGTCTAGGAGACGCTTCTCTCCCGCTTCTTTCATGCCGAAATTCAGCCACTTGATAGCCCAAAACGCTTTGTGCTCCAGCTCCACCGGCAAGTGACAAGACTTCCCATACACAAGGTTGTATGGTGTGGTTCCTATGGGAGTCTTGTACGCAGTCCGGTACGCCCATAATGCATCATCTAGCTTCAAGGACCAATCCTTCATAGTCCTTGAAACCGTCTTCTCTAGAATTCCTTTGATCTCCCTATTTGAGATCTCAACTTGTCCACTCGTTTGTGGATGGTAAGGGGTAGCGACCTTGTGAGTAACCCCATACTTAGCTAGAAGAGCTTCAAAGCGACGGGCTATGAAGTGAGAACCTCCATCACTAATGATCGTCCTTGGTGTCCCGAATCGCGGGAAGATGGTCTTGTTAAAGAACTTAACCACCACCATGGCATCATTTGTGGGAGAGGCAATTGCTTTCACCCATCTAGAAACGTAATCTACCGCCAATAGTATGTATTGGTTTCCACAAGAGGATGGGAATGGTCCCATGAAATCGACTCCCCAAACGTCGAAAATCTCCACCTCTTGGATGTTGTTGAGGGGCATCTCGTTCCTTCTAGAAATATTGCCTGTTCTTTGACAAGCATCACAACAAGAAACAAAGGATTGCACATCTCTAAATAAAGTAGGCCAATAGAATCCAGATTGCAATACCTTTGCGCTAGTTTTGTTCGAACTAGCGTGTCCTCCACAAGGTAGTGAATGACAATGGCGGATGACACTTTGCATCTCATCTTCCGGCACACATCGCCGAATGATGCCATCCGGACCTCTCTTAAAGAGGAGAGGCTCGTTCCAATAGTATTCCCGGACGTCCTTAAAGAACTTCTTCCTTTGTGCGTAGGATAGTCCGGGCGGTATCTCCTGGCAAACCAAATAGTTAACGAAATCAGCAAACCATGGTTCGTTACCTTTGGAGATCACGTTGATGCACTCCTCTATGATGTGTAAGTGTTCGTCCGGAAAGGAGTCATCAATGGGTAAATGGTCGTCCTCTAGATGTGTTAGGCGACTCAAATGATCCGCAACAGAATTTTCCGAGCCTTTCTTGTCGCGGATCTCAAGATCGAATTCTTGTAGGAGAAGAATCCATCTGATCAGCCTTGGCTTCGCATCTTTCTTTGCAAGGAGGTACCGGATCGCAGCATGATCCGTGTAGACAATCACCTTTGCACCTACAAGATACGAGCGAAACTTGTCAATAGCATAGACAATGGCTAAAAACTCTTTCTCGGTAGTGGCGTAGTTGAGCTGCGCTTCGTCTAGCGTCTTGCTAGCATAGTATATGGCATGGGTTCGCCCTTCCTTTCGTTGTCCAAGAACAGCTCCAATAGCTACGTCACTAGCATCGCACATAATCTCGAAGGGGAGAGTCCAATCCGGAGGTTGGATAATAGGTGCTGAAATTAGAGCTTGCCGAATGGTGTTAAACGCATCCAAACATTCCTGCGAAAACTCAAAAACCGCATCCTTCATCAATAGATTAGTGAGAGGTTTTGATATCTTAGAAAAGTCCTTAATGAAACGTCTATAAAATCCAGCATGTCCTAGGAAATTCTTATCCCTTTCACCGAAATTGGGGGAGGAAGTTTCTCTATGGTCTCTATCTTAGCCTTGTCTACCTCTATCCCTCTACTAGAGACTAAGTGACCTAATACGATTCCTTCCTTAACCATGAATTGACACTTCTCCCAATTAAGAACTAGGTTAGTGTCTTCACATCTTTGCAAAACAAGAGAAAGGTTAGAAAGGCAATCGTTAAAAGAGGAACCGTATACGGAGAAGTCGTCCATGAAGACTTCCATGATTTCCTCTACGTATTCGGAGAAGATGGCCATCATGCACCGTTGAAAGGTGGCTGGGGCGTTGCAAAGCCCGAACGGCATTCTCCTATAGGCGAACGTACCCCAAGGGCACGTGATATTGATATGATGTTGGACAGAACAGGGCTAAGCCAGTTTGCAATTATTAGGGAGGATGCATATGCTGAGATTACTCTTGAGTTTCTTAGCACCTTCGAGCATGACCCTAGAGATAGGAGAATTTCCTTTCGGCTCATGGATGAGGATCATGAGATGTCTATTCTTGATTTTCGAGACTTGCTTGGTTGTCCTTCATCTTCTGCAGGAACATTACCAAGAGGAGTAAGCGCTAGTACATTTTGGGAGAGCATCTTGATAGCATGTATTAGAGTCTATATTCTGGGACTTGTTTAGACGTTTTATCTTCAGTAATCTGCATGTTTGAATGTATATTATGTGATTATATTGTCATTTCATCTACCTTTACGGGAATCGAGGTCTACACTAAGTTTCAATGTAATTGTAGGTAAAATGGCACATTTTGGATCGAAATGGAGCTAAGGAGCAAAGGAGTCATAGGAGCTATATTCAGGAGCTTAAAAGAGAACTCAGGAAGCAAGGAATTAACAAAGAAAATTTACTTTGGACCAGATCTAAGAGATTTCACATTCAGCTGAGATCACCTCGGTCAGCTATAGTGTCACCTCGACCGAGGTGATCTAGAGGAGCGCCCCGACCGAGGCGAATACCCTGATGCGGCGAGATATATTTTATTTGGATGAGATCTTTTATTTTTTGAAGGAGATATCTTATATTTTTGGGGTGGATTTCTGGAAGGAAGATCATATATTTGGAAGATCTATTTTATACATAAGATATATTTTATTAGGATATTATCTTTTTAAGATATTATTATCTTTGGAAGATAATTCTCCTATATAAAGGGTTGGATTTTCCACAAATTGAGAATCCGATATACCATCACCGCATGCTTGGAGGCTGAGAATAACCAGCAAAGAGAGGATTTTTTTGGAAGCTTTGAAGGAAGAAAGGAAGATTGAAGATCAATCAAGGAAGTATTGATAGTTCGGATATAGCTTTTGAGGGGATTTGTAAGACTTTCTTAGATTCCTTTTGTTTGATTGTCTTGTTGGATTTGTGATCCAATGAACGCTGATTTGTTTGATATTTGATTCAGTTATTGAAGCCTTGTTCTTAAGGTTTTTGTGTTCAAATATTCATTCTTTCCCCATATATTAGATTATTGCTTTCATGATCATGAGTGGATAATTTCCTTGTGCGATTCTATGGTGATTGGCTGAAAGTTGTGAGAAAAACAATGATAGAATAATCTTAATCCCAATAGGACCCTGAAAGCTCGAGTCTTTATCCTTAACCTAGAACATCTCGTTCAGTCGATGAACATCTCGGCCGGGGTGGAACTTGACTAACCGAGGTGACCCTTTCTGATCCGTAACTGAGAGTTAAGTGTTAGAGTTTGCCAAATCCTATTCTTATTACACCTTTCCTGGTTCAATGCAAACCAAGGATGAGACTTATCCGGTGATTCCTTATCTTGTTTACCCCAAATCATAAGTGTAGGTAATAAAGGTTTATCCTTTATTGGGGTTTGAGTGTGCCTTCATCCCATCTCTGTGTGTTAGCCTGAGACTTACCCGGTAAAGGTTGATTCTATTCCCTTAGTTGCTGTGTTGGTTTGAGATTTTAATTCCTTTCCTTAGTACCTTGAGACTTACCCGGTGATAGGAACTTTTGGTTTGGGATTACTGAGTAGTGAGATTTACCCGGTGATATATTCCACTTTAGAAACACCTTCCTTTAGCAAAATCTCAGCTTTGTCCGCTTATCTTGAGATCTTGAGTTGGAACCACAACTAGACGCTTAAATCCCTAGAATTTGCATATTTCCTTTAATTGACCTTATTATCATCTCTTTGATTGCTTTAATCGCTTTTGTGGTTATTAGATACATTGACTACCTATACTTGCTTTGTTTCACCTAAATCCCTGAGATCGACACCCCGGAATTCTTGCTTTTACTATAATTGATCCGTACACTCCTGGTTCGCATCCTTGTTTTGGCGCCGTTGCCGGGGATTGTTCTTGCTTTTTCTATTAATCTTTCTACTTGATTGTTATTGCAGATTTGTGTTCGTAGTTACATAAAAAGTTCTCGTTCGGGCAACGGAACAAAGTTTCTCCAAAGAACAAGTTTTTTGCGCCGTTGCCGGGGACTTGGTCGAGACCAAGCCGGTTGCGGTAGTCTTTCGGGGCAATTGCCCCTGTTGCTACTAACCATTCTACTTGAGTGACTTTCACAGGTTCTTTCTTTTAGGTTTATGCGAAGAACCCGTGCTGGGAAGAAAATCGTTCGTTACGAACCCGAAACAGAAAAGACATACAAAATACGCTTGAAAGGAGCTAAAATGGCCAACCATGACAATCGTGATCTTGAAGTCGAATTGAAGGAGACGATGGAAAAGCTGCGCCTCAATAGGGAAGAACTACAGCGCGAGAGGGAGCAAACTCGCACGAGAGCTGCAGAGATTAAAGCAGATATGGCTGAGCTACGAGCCCAGATTCTGTATCGACCAGACCCTCAACCGAGGCAGGACCCCACTCCAGTTGCCGCGGCCGAGATACTTCCACCTCGGATGCCTGTCCAAGATGTTCTTTTTGCATGTATTCCACAGACCCTAGGGCAGAGGATGAACCCAAACCAGCAAGTGAGGTGTCCAGGAGTCAACCTAGGTGATCCAGTACAACATGATTATGAACTTTGACCGCAAGTTCTTTCCATGATCCGCCAATGCCAGTTTGGAGGTTTAGAGAGGGAGTCTCCGCATCAACATTTACAAAATTATGAGATTTGGATGGAGACCTAGAGAGCTTCAAGGCTGGAAAATAATAATTACAAGCTAAGGCCTTTTTACTTTTCTTTGAAGGACAGGTCGCTTACTTGGTATCAGTCTCTTCCTCCCGGAAAGATCAACACTTGGGAGGAGATGACGACGGAGTTCTTAACAAAATTCTTTCCCCCCCTCCAAAACCGCTGAAATGAGAGGGAAAATCAATGCATTTATCATGAAGGACAAGGAGAGTTTGTCCAAGTCATGTGAGAGGTTTAAAGATGTTCTCTTGGATTGCCCACATCATGGGATTCCAAAGATAGAGTCGCTGGAGATAAACTTCAACGGATTGCATGGAGCTACCCAATTCAACCTTCAACTACTATCCGCCGGCACATTCATGGACATGCCGATTGATGAAGCTTCGGAGTTCATTGAGAAACAAGCTTTGCACATGGAGAAGTACTCCCACCAAGGAGCTGAAAATGGAGTTAAGAGAGTTACTTTTCAGGAAGCTCCATCAAATGATAATCAACTCGTCTCCCTCAAGAATGATGTGAAGCAATTGAAGGACCTTTTGGTTGCTCACACCAAAGGGAGGATATCAAGGGTCAAGAAACAACAATCATGGTTCTCGGAACAACAACTACAACAACAATAGAGGCTCCAACAACAACAATTGGAGATCCAACAATCAAAATCCGGGTAACCCTTATTCTAATTTCAATTCTAACAATTCTTCTAACCGTTTCTCTTCTTCTTCTTCTATTCCATTGAAGAGCCAGGAGCCTAGATCAAGTTCGTCTTAGCCAGAAAAGAAAGATGCAGTGCTGGAGGCCATCTTGATCAAGCTCAGTGCTATGGAGACGTCCATGACTTCATTTTCGAAGGCATAAAAAGCCTTAGAGTAACGATTCTTTAATAAGGCGAATGAAGCGCCAAGATATCCAGGGAAGCTCCCAGCAAGGACAGAGAGCAACCCTAAAGGACAGGTCATGGAAATAACGACGAGAAGTGGACTGAAAACTGCAGATCCAGTGCCTTGGTCGATGCTAGTGCAGATGAAGAACACCTCGGTCCAGGTACAGACGAAGAACACTTCGGTCGAGGTGCCACCCGAGGTGGAGTCCCAAAAAGTGAAGGACAAAAATGAAGTTTATGTCCCACCTCCTGCATATAAACCACCACTTCTATTCCCTCAGTCAAGGGCTAGAGCACATCTAGACAAGCACTTTGGTAAGTTCCTTGACTTGATGAATAAATTACATATTAACATCCCTTTTCTTGATGCTATTCTAGGGATGCCCGCCTATGGGAAGTTCTTAACAGAGATTCTATCAAGGAAGAGGAAGCTGGAAGACTTTGGTAAAGTAAGGATGACATCTAAATCCTCGGAGCTCATTCAAATCATGAAGGAGAAGATGCCAGCCAAGTTGAGAGACCCCGACTCATTTTACATTCCCATTCAAGTTGGGGATGTGACTTGTGAAGCATTGTGTGATCTAGGAGCCAGCATGAGCATCATCCCGCTGGAGCTATGTGTCAAGATCGGACTTGGAGAGCCCAAGCCGGTGAAGATAAGGTTATACATGGCGGACCGCTCCATTACCCATCCTGTTGGCATTTTGGAAGATGTTCCGGTTAAGTTAGGTAGTTTCTATTTACCTATAGACTTTGTTGTACTTGATATTCCCGCAGATTATCCCATTCCTATCATTCTCGGGAGACCATTTCTAGCAACTACGGGTTGCAATGTGGATTGTAAGAACACCAAGTTGAAGTTCAACATTAGCGGAGAACACGTGGAGTTTGCATTGCTTGCTGCAATGAAAGGAGAGCCGCTGGAGGATGATATCTTCAACATCTATGATGAAGAAGAATCGAGAGAATTGGTGAGCTCTATCCTTATTAATGACCCTCTTGAAAGAGTTATTAGTTTTAGCAAAATGGAGGAAGGTATAGATGCTTCTTGTGATGCAGATATACGGAGCTTAAAGGCACTAGAACAGATCCAGGAGCTAAGATTGAAAGACTAATCCAGGAGAAGAGAATCTCCAGTTTCGGTCCCAGTTGCAGTACCTCGACCGAGACACTTTTTGGACCAAGCGAGTTGTTCTTATCTGAAGAACATCTCGGTCACCCACTCTGGACCTCGAACGACGTCTCAAGCGAGATGATGTCAACTGAGACTTCTGAAAGTCCAGTTCTTCGATCTAAATCTACTCCACTAGAAGGAGAAAGCAAGGATCCCCCTCAGAAAGCACCCCTAGTTGTGGAGCTTAAACCGCTTCCAAGTCACTTGAGGTATGTTTTCCTTGGACCAGATTCTACTTATCCCGTTATTGTTAGTGCTTCCCTTTTCGAAACTGAATTATCTAAACTGATGTATGTCCTGAGAAAACATCAAAAGGTTTTGGGTTATACTATTGATGATCTTATTGGTATTAAGCCTTCTTTCTGCATGCATAGAATATTAATGGAGGATGATCATAACACTTCACGGAACCCTCAAAGACGGTTAAATCCGATCATGAAAGAGGTTGTCAAGAAAGAAGTTCTTAAGTTGTTGGATGCATGTATCATATTTCCTATCTCGGATAGCAAGTGGGTTAGCCTAGTGCATGTAGTTCCGAAGAAAGGAGGGATGACCGTTGTGACGAATAAGAACAACGAGTTGATCCCAACTAGGACCGTTACGGGCTGGAGGGTGTGCATTGATTATAGGAAGTTGAATGTGGCCACTCTGAAGGACCATTTTACACTTCCCTTCATCGATCAAATGCTCGAACGGTTAGCCCAGCATTCACATTTTTGCTATTTAGATGGTTATGGTGGCTTCTTTCAAATTCCTATCCATCCGGACGATCACAATAAGACCACTTTCACTTGTCCATGGGGGACATTCGTTTATAGGAGGATGCCAATTGGATTATGTAATGCACCCGCTACCTTCCAACGATGCATGATGGCTATCTTTTCCGAGTATATAGAGGAGATCATGGAGGTATTTATGGATGACTTTTCAGTATATGGTTCCTCTTTGGATGATTGCTTATCTAACCTTTCTCTAGTTCTACAGAGATGTGAAGACACTAATCTCGTTTTGAACTGGGAAAAGTTTCATTTTATGGTTAATGAAGGCATTGTGTTAGGACACCTCGTATAAAACCGAGGTCTTGAGGTCGATCGAGCTAAGATCGAGACTATTGAGAAACTTCCTCCCCCTTGTTCTGTTAAGGGTGTGCGGCGTTTTCTCGGGCATGCAGGTTTCTATAGGAGGTTCATCAAGGATTT
This sequence comes from Fagopyrum esculentum, assembly GCA_033239045.1. NCBI lineage: Eukaryota > Viridiplantae > Streptophyta > Magnoliopsida > Caryophyllales > Polygonaceae > Fagopyrum > Fagopyrum esculentum. The sequence goes on along the minus strand of BSUD01000008.1, from coordinate 66,697,760 downwards.
CTCGAAGATTTCTAAACCACTAACTAAACTTTGAATAAGGATGTTGTTTTTGAGTTTTCGCAGAAATGTCTTGATGCATTTTTCAGGATAAAGGAAGCATTGATCTCCGCTGCCATTATCCAACCTCCAAATTGGACCTTGCCCTTTGAGATCATGTGTGATGCAAGTGATGTGGGGGTAGGAGCGGTGCTTGGACAAAAGAAGGATGGCCGGACCAACGCCATTTACTATGCTAGCAAGACGCTAGATGAAGCCCAACTAAACTACGCCACCACTGAAAAGGAGCTCTTGGCGGTTGTATATGCTTTTGAGAAATTTCGCTCTTACTTAGTGGGAGCGAAAGTTATTGTTTACACTAACCATACATCTATTCGTTACTTACTTGCTAAGAAGGATGCTAAGTCACTTCTTATTCGATGGATTCTCTTGCTTCAAGAGTTTGACCTAGAGATTCGCGATAAGAAGGGATCCGAAAATTCTGTTGCGGATCACCTCAGCCGGCTACCTCCCTCTTCACGCGAGAAGGACGAACCACCCATAGACGATTCATTCCCAGATGAGCACTTGCATTTGCTGGAACGTTTGATAGACTTCTTTATCTCACCTCATGATGAAGGTGAAGTATGGGGTGAGGATACCTTCCAGCATGTTTAGAGATGCTCTACGGTCCAGCAAGCGACCTTAAATCAAGCGCTTCTTGGGAGGCAACCCAAGGTATTGCTTTCTTTTCCCTTTTTCTAGTCTAGCTTTAGATATTTTGCTTTTGCTTTGCTTTGCTTTGTTTTTGGCATCCTAGACAGAAACCAAGTACTTTGTAAGGAAGGATTACAACTCAGGAGCAACACTGGAGGGACAAAAGTTCGAGAAATTGAGAAGACGGAGTTTGACTGACATACATCTCGGTTGCTGTCACAGCGCCTCGACCGAGATGATTCTTGAGCAACCGAGGCGACTAGGGCTGACAAAGATCCACCTCGGTCTAGACACCTCGGTCCAGTCGGGACCATCTCGACCGAGGTGACAACAAGATCGGCGAGGGGTATAAAATGGGAACAGTTTCTCTCTCTTTCCCTCCCATCCCTCTCTCGACCGCGGCACTCAAATCACCTTTCTTACCCGTTTCTCAATCATTTTCTACGATTCTTGCTCAGATTTCGCGAGAAAAGGCTAAAGGAACATATTGCAAGCAAGAAACTGCAACAAAAACGCCTCCAATCGACTAAATCTGGGGTAATTAAATCGAAAACCCTAACTTCTCTATTTTTGCCGATTTTAGAGATTAGTGGCTTTGGTTGCCATAGATGTGTGTTGGAAAAGGCTCAAGTACCCCATAGGAACAATCGGTAGTGATATTGGGGCAAAAAGAACTGAAATTTAGAGAGTTGGAATCGAGCAGTTTATCGCCTCGGTCCAGTCGACCTGCACCTCGGCCGAGGTGTTCTTGTGACCTGTCAAAGCAACCGAGGTGATCCTGTCAGAGAGAGAAAAATGAGTTCTAGGTCTGATCGCCAGCTAGTTCTGAGGGATAGATCCTCACCTTCTTCTTCTTCCCGACCTTCTATCCCGGTGATTCACGAGCGTCACCAAGATGACTTTGACCGCATATGCGCACGCCCTGTGATTGTGCCGCGTTTTCTTGATATCTCCGCTTTTGATTGCCTCCATGTAGCTGGTGATCTTAGGAGGATGGTTTCCATGGTGGGGCTGGAGCAGTTCATGGAGATTAGAGCTCCAGCCTACCTCGAGCCCACATTAGAGTTTGTGAGTTCTGTTACTCACTTGCCTGAGGAGAGTGCCATCAAGTACCGGTTACTGAACCGGAACTACTTCGTTCTCATGGACCAGTGGAGAGACATCTTTGGCTTCCGGACCCCCACGGTTACCGACTTCCCTTCTCGAGCCGTTGGTCGACAATTTTGGGGACAAATTGCTCACGTAGTAGAGCATGCTGACAGGTGGAGACGTGGAGACTCCAGGGAGCGTATCATCTTCCATCTTGCTTTCCGACTCGCCCACTGGATCTTCAGTGAGACCCTTTTGGCGCGTACTGAGACGTCCTAGAAGATTAGATAGGGGGAGCTTCTGAGTTTATTCTGTATGGTGACTGGGGCAGTGCCCGATTTTGGGGCGATGCTAGCTTAGGATCTGCACCGGATCAAGGCTAAGGGGAAAGGAGATATCTTCTGTGGCGGCCTAGTGACTCACATAGCGACGGTCATGAATCTGGATCTAAGTGCATGTACATTGCTGGCGGCTGCCAAGCCGCTAGGATTACAGGAGATGATCACGAGGAGGATTCTTGTTCCTCGTGGACTCACTACACCGTATGTGGCGATGCCTTGGGAGCAGACTGCGCCTCGGGTTATCAGGTGGTCAGCCTAGTTCTTAGTCTACGACCCTCAGTATTGGTCTACCGCATGGATACCTTACATTGAGGATGCTAGAGACGCATCAGCAGCTCAGGTGCAGGAGGAGGAGGATGAGGATGATGATGGCCGTGCTTCCATGGAGACAGGGATAGATACAGTGGGCCCTAGTGTGCCAGTTGTCGACTTAGACGACGAGGCTACAGAGGAGGAGGCAGTTGCAACACCATCACGCCCTGCTAGGCACAGAGTCTGTAGACAAAGGGATCCCGTAGCTCACTGACGGATTGACGAGCTGACGGATCAGATGATTGACTCTTACGCCGCCCTGTCCTTGGATATATTGGAGATGAGGGAGAGCCAGCACTACTAGCGACGTATGATGGAGATACAGTTCCAACATTCCATGGGCTACCCTTTTGATCTATCCCAGCATCCTTACTTCCCGTATCCACCACCACCACCAGCAGATCAGTACTAGAGCTTGCAGGGATTTCTTTTCTTTATTTATTATGCAGCTTAGCTTATGTCCGGTGAGTACTCTGTTTTCTAGACTTATTTTGACCCATTGGGACAATGTGTCCCAAGTATGGGGTATTTGGATGTACCTTATTTGACATTATGTGTACGACTTTGTATGACTTTCTATTTATGCTCTTTCTTATGCTCTATGTTTTTATCAGGGACTACATGCATGCATACAGGTTATTTGATTGAGAAAAACGTCAAAAACTAGTTAATAAAAAAAAAAATTTATGACCACGACCGGGATGACTCTTGCCAGACGAGGTCAAGTACCTCGGTTGACCTAGAACATCTCGACCGAGGCGGTTTAACTGAAACAATTTTCGAAACGATTTTTCTGCTTCTTATTTGGATATAACCTCAGTGATGATTTTGTTTGTAGATTGGTTTTGAAATCTTCATATGTTTGAAATGTTTTATGATATGTTTAAGTTTCTAAATGCTTTGTTTGAAATTTTGGCATGTTTAATACTTTATTTTTATCCAAATTATGTTGAATTTGAAAGTTGACACCACATGATGAGTTCTCTCACTTTCTTCCTGGGATGATTAAGGCAATTCATTCTCTTCTCTTCTTCTTCTTGATCATGCTTAGCCCCTCATATATATATTTGCGTCCCTTTACCTATCCGGGAATTTAGAAGCAAGCAAGTGAAAGAAAAGTTGAGATGTTGGCTGGAAGTTTAGAAAGAAACAAATAGGTTTGGGGAAGTCAATCATGATGATGAATAACTCAGCACCATTCACATAGCCGGGTGTTTGTGTCTTGCCAAAGTCGGATTGAGCAATATTCCTAACGGGTCATGGTATGTGCATCAAGGGTTTGAGGCATCTCGATAAATTGATGATTGCTGATCTCCTAGGCTTCGGTTATTGTGCACCTCTGTCCATGCATCCCAAAAAGTAAAAAAAAAGTAAATAAGCAAAGCTTATTGGTGGAAGATGTTGAAGTTCAAAAGCAAGCAAATTGAAGGTCCTTTTCCAGGATTCTAGCACCACATTCCCTATATACATCCCACCCTCACACGTTTCTTGACCTTCTCTTGAAAAGCCCTTGAGACCTCGAGCTTGTTGATTGACTTGGTGGTTTAAACTGGATTATACATGATTAATTTCGATAATCATGATTTATTATGCATTCTATGATTTTATGCAAAGATGAACAACTTTCCTATATTTATAAAATGTTTTGATCATATTTTGATTTTAAACACCATGAAGCATTCTCTTAGAGTGATCTATGAGTGGAGCACACTACCAAAAATGTTTTGAAATACTTTTCATTGATCTTTATGACTTATAATCCATTCTATCTTTTACTTAAGATTCGGAACTTGCTTGGGGACAAGCAAGGGACAAGTATGGGGTATTTTGATAGCATGTAATATAGTCTATATTTTGGGACTTGTTTAGACGTTTTATCTTCAATAATCTGCATGTTTGAATGTATATTATGTGATTAAATTGTCGTTTCATCTACCTTTACGGGAATCGAGGTCTACACCAAGTTTCAATGTAATCGTAGGTAAAATGACACATTTTGGATCGAAATGGAGCTAAGGAGCAAAGGAGTCATAGGAGCTACATTCAGGAGCTTAAAAGAGAACTCAAGAAGCAAGGAATTAACAAAGAAGATTTACTTTGGACCAGATCTAAAAGATTTCAAAATTCAGCTGAGATCACCTCGGTCAGCTATAGTGTCACCTCGACCGAGGCAAATACCTTGACGCGGCGAGATATATTTTATTTGGCTGAGATCTTTTATTTTTGGAAGGAGAGATCTTATATTTTTGGGCTGGATTTCTAGAAGGAAGATCATATATTTGGGAGATCTATTTTAGAGATAAGATAAATTTTATTAGGATATTATCTTTTTAAGATATTATTAATCTTTGGAAGATAATTCTCTTATATAAGAGTTGAATTTTCCACAAATTGAGAATCGGATATACCATCACCGCATGCTTGGAGGCTGAGAATAACCAGCAAAGAGAGGATTTTTTTGGAAGCTTTGAAGGAAGGATGGAAGATTGAAGATCAATCAAGGAAGGATTGATAGTTCGGATATAGCTTTTGAGGGGATTTGTAGGACTTTCGTAGATTACTTTTATTTGATTGTCTTGTTGGACTTGTGATCCAAGGAACGCTGATTTGTTTGATATTGGATTCAGTTATTGAAGTCTTGTTCTTAAGGTTTTTGTGTTCAAATATTCATTCTTTCCCCATATATTTGATTATTGCTTTCATGATTATGAGTGGCTAATTTTCTTGTGCGATTCTAGGGTGATTGGCTGAAAGTTATGGGAAAAACAATGATAGAATAATCTTAATCCCAGTAGGACCCTGAAAGCTTGAGTCTTTATCCTTAACCCTAGAACATCTCGTTTAGTCGATGAACATCTCGGCCGGGGTGGAACTTGACTAACCGAGGTGACCCTTTCTGATCCGTAACTGAGAGTTATGTTTTAGTGTTCGCCAAATCCTATTCTTATTACACCTTTCCTGGTTCAATGCAAACCTAGGATGAGACTTACCTGGTGATTCCTTAGTTTGTTTACCCAAGATCATAAGTGTAGGTAATAAAGGTTTATCCTTTAATGGGGTTTGAGTGTGCCTTCATCCCATCTTTGTGAGTTAGCCTGAGACTTACCTGGTAAAGGTTGATTCTATACTCTTAGTTGGTGTGTTAGTTTGAGATTATAATTCCTTTCCTTAGTACCTTGAGACTTACCCGGTGATAGGAGCTTTTGGTTTGGGATTAGTGAGTAGTGAGACTTACCCGGTGATCTATTCCACTTTAGAAACACCTTCCCTTAGAAAAATCTCAGCTTTGTCCGCTTATCTTGAGATCTTGAGTTGGAGCCACAACTAGGCGCTTTAATCCCTAGAATTTGCATATTTCCTTTAATTGACCTTATTATCATCTCTTTGATTGCTTTAATCGCTTTTGTGGTTATTAGTTATATTGACTACCTATACTTGCTTTGTTTCACCTAAGTCCTTGAGATCGACACCCCGGAATTCTTGCTTTTACTATAATTGATCCGTACACTGCGGGTTCGCATCCTTGTTTTAAGCATATTTCTTGGGATATTAATTTAAAGCTTGCACACACCGTTTGGAGCGAACACATCTCCATTGGAGAAGCCGGAAAGGACAAATGGAGACCGGGAAACTCCAAGGAGACAAGCATATACAATCTATCATTAAAGATAGCTCACCAGATCCTCTACGAGTCTTTGTTTGCAAGAACGGAGACACCTCATAAGATCAAGGCGGACGAGCTTTATATCCTCCATTGCATGACTACCGGTACCATTCCAAACACCACAACCATGCTTGCCGACTATTTCGGGAAGATAGCCAACAAGATGAAGGGAGACATTTGTGCTGGAGGCCTTGTCACTTACGTGGCCAAGGCGTTGGAGCTGGATTTCTCTTATTGTCGCTTAGCTAAGAGTGCACACCCCCTTGGCTCGCAGAGATTGGTTACTCGACAGGTCTTGGTTCCTAGAGGTATGGGCACTTTGCATGTGTCCATGCCATAGGCGCAAACTGAGATTGAGTGGTAATCCGAGTATAAAATTCGGAACAGGCGCAACTGGAAGGAGACATTTGAGCACTACTTTGATGGGATGGCCCCTCCGATGGTGTATTATGATGATGATGATGATGATGGAGTGGAGGAGTATGAGGATGATTATGAGGAGGGAGCTGCAGCATACCAGCCTTCCATGCTAGAGTTTGAGAGTGACACGTACAACAGCCATGCTACAAATCCTATGGATACAAACACAAATGATGCTTGACCCAGCAGGACTAGTGGAGGTGCATAGGAGACTTGGGATGAGATGCAGGCTCCACGTCATTAGTTTGCTCACGCACTCAACCATGGGAGAGGACGCGGGTGCAGATCTAGACTCCAGCAGCAGATGGGAGCATTGATTTCCGGCATTCGAGGTTTGCGTACTGACTATCAGGCTCTCCACATTGATTTCCAAGCACTCAGCACCCATATTACTCAGTACCGAGAGGTGACGGACATGCGACACTCCTCTTATGATGGACAAATGAGCGACTTGTACTACCATACCTTCGGGACCTTCTATGACCATAGAGCTCCGAGATATCCACACCCACCGCCAACACTGCTAGATGAGGATTGAGACTTCACTCCATTTTACATTGGAAGTATTTTTCTCCATCTTGTGCTTAGCTTCTCAGATTGCGGAAAATGTGAAGGTTAAGTATGGGGTGGGGGTACTTACAATCTCTTTCCTATTATCGCACTTTATGTACTCTGTATTGCACTTTATGACTTGGCTTGTAATAACTCTAGCACTATCGCTTTCCACTATGACATTTGCATTGTCTGTTTCATCCAAAAATTTGTTAGATTTTCAAAAATTTTAGTGCTTCTTATGATGGAAATGACCTCTATGATGATGATTGTGATAAGGAAAAGGCAAAGGATGACTTAGCTATGTTGAGACTTTAATGGAAACATGAATGAATTTGATTGTCTTATTTGAATGCATATATGATTCATATGATTTTGATGTCTTGATAGGAGAATGAAATAATGATCGAAGCCATACTATAAGTTCTTATGCATCATGTTGGAATGACGAATGCAATTCACTTCTTTTCTCTTTCATGTCTTGTTTATGCTAGCTCCTCAATGAAATATTTGACCTCCTTTTGACCATCCGGGAATAAGGATAAGTGGTTATGTAAGGCATGTTTGATTTGGGAGGGCCATTGTAGAAGTGTTAAGTGAAAGTTTAACAAAAATTAGGATTGGGGACGTCGAACATGAGGATGTGTAACTCGGCACCATTCACATAGCCGGGTGTTTGTGTCTTGCCAAAGTCTGAATGAATGACATGTCCTAACGGGATATGGTATGTGCATCAAGGGTTTGAGGTATCTCGAAATTGAGATTCGCCGATCTCCTAGGCTTTGGTTTTTGTGCACCGCTGTCCATACTCTCAAAAAGTAAAGTAAAAGAAAAGAAATTCACATGCAAAGCATGTGTGGTGAAGTTATGTTCTTAATGCGCTTGTTGTGTCATTCGTTCTTTCCCGGATTTGCACCACATTACCTTACAGATTTCCCACCCTTAACATCTTTCTTTAACCTCTTTTTAATTATAAGACCTTGTGACCTTTGTGCACATGTTTAAAGCTTCATGGCTTACATTTGTTTGATTTTAATAATCTCTATATCTTTATCATATCTTTTATTGATGTCTTGGAGTAAGAATTGATGATTTGTCCATGATACGGTTATTGTTGATGCATACTTTGTCCTCTTATGTCTTGAAGCATTACTTTGAAGGTGACCCTAAAGAAGAAGCACATTTCGAAAGGTTTTTGAGTTTTCGCATCATATAATCCATGAAATCTTGTATTCTAGATTTGAACCTTGCTTGGGGACAAGCAAGAGGCAAGTATGGGCTATTTTGATGATATGAATTATATGCCATTATGATCATGCATATTGTGGATGTTTTACTTCAGTTTCCCATGCATTCAAAGAGATTTCTGTACCTTTAAGGTTTATTTCATTTATATTTCGGGAATAGAGGTCTACACGAGTTTTTGTTGAATTATAGGTGAATTGTATGAATTTGGAAGCGAAAGGGGAGCAAGGATTAGCTAAGGTCAAAGAGGAAGCTTAAGGAACCTTTGAGGAGTCATGAAGAGCGAGGAAAGTGCTTGGATGAGTCATACAATGAAGGAAGGAAACAAGTCAAGAGGTCAGCACTTATTATTGTGGAAAATCGGGTGATTAATACATAAATCGGACGATTTGCTTGTACAAAAAATCGGAAGAGTTTTGTACCCGATCGACCGATTTTTGTTTAAAAAATATTACGTTCGAAAGCCCATTGCTTTTGGGCTTGAGAAGTAATGTGCCAAGCAACCCATTAGTGAGGAAGTATACAATGGAACCCTAAGAACGAAAATCGGGGGTTTGCACAGTAGAGATTTTACAAGTTCTTACGGAATTGAAGATTCTTGGAGAGGAAGATTGAAGCAAAGGTACAAGGGTCAATATTCAAGGAAGTTGTAAGATCTTTTTTCCGATTAAGCTTCCATCCTATTAATTTGCAAATTCTTCTCAGATACAAGGAAATAATTCAGTTCCAGAGCCAAAGATCGTAGTTCTCGGACGAGTAATCGAAAAGATTCTGGAGCATCTTCGGGGTTAGGTATTGTTCCTCCAATTATCGTAGTACCAAGTACTTCCTGACGAGCTCTAATATGATCCGATTTATAAGTAAGCATCTCTTGTAAAATATGAGCAACACCAAATCCTTCGAGAGCCCAAACTTCCATTTCTCCTACCCGCTGTCCCCCCTGCTTGGCCCTTCCTCTAAGGGGTTGTTGTGTAACAAGTGCATAATGTCCACTAGAACGTCCGTGGATTTTATCATCAACTTGATGGATTAATTTCAAGATATAAGAATTTCCGATTATAACAGGTTGTTCAAAAGGATCTCCTGTTCTTCCGTCAAATATTCTGCTCTTTCTCGGATACTCGGGTTCAAACACCCATGGATTGGTTGTTTGCTTACTGGCCTCATATAATTCAGAAAACACTAGTTTTCGCGAAGCCTCTTGTTCATATCTCTCATCAAAAGGTGCTAT
>BSUD01000008.1:66675358-66688203 GCA_033239045.1 Fagopyrum esculentum | reverse complement strand
TCTTTCACAAAATAATCCATCTTTTTCCGGTTTATTGGTTTTGTAATGAAAAGTATAGGGTTTTGTGACCTCTCCAACTATCTCCCCGTTCGGTAGGATTTTCGTGGCCCAAGCACTTATTTGTTGGGGAGAAACTAATCCAATTCGGAGTTGTTGATGTTTATACTGATCTATCATAGAAAAAAAATGGAATTCATTCCGATTAAGCTTCCATCCTATTAATTTGCAAATTCTTCTCAGATACAAGGAAATAATTCAGTTCCAGAGCCAAAGATCGTAGTTCTCGGACGAGTAATCGAAAAGATTCTGGAGCATCTTCGGGTTCTCCGCCAATGATGCCCACCCCTTCGACTCGTTCTAAAAAAAATAGGATTTCTAGTAATAAGCGTTTGATATTCGGCAATTGCTGGTAAAAAATACTCACAGAAATCCAAACATTTATCTATCCAGCCGTTTCCGTTTTTTATATAGATATCTCGCCCGACCCTTTTATTCAGTGGGATCTTTTTTCCTTTTTGTTATTGCGATTTGTGAACACATATTGTTGAGTGCTTTGAGAGATTCTTTTGAAGTTTTTGAGGATTGATTACAGATATGCAGATTCTTTGGATTTTATGCAAAGTTTGGTTTTTTTTGGTTTTCTTTATAAAATCTTGATTTAAATTTAAAGATGAAAGTGATTGGCCAAAAACCTTGTGATTCTGGGGAGAATATTTGATGATTGAGGCTTAGATGATGATAGATTGAACTCATTTCCCTTTGATGTTTCTTAATTGTTTTACCTTGCAACCAAAGTTAAACCTTGCCTAAATCCTAGCCTTGCGTAACCTTTTTAACCCCTATCCAAGTGTAAGAAGAGACTTCATCATTGATTCTTCACTTGGTAGCCAAAGATTTCAAGATTCGGGTAATAGAGAGACTCAACATCCTCTATTAAGGTTAAGTGTGCCTTTCATCCTTACCTTCGAGAGTCATATCCTTGGGTTTTGGTGGGTGGTTTGAGCGTTAATCATTTCTTTGGGTACTCTTCTTGATGAGACTCAACATCCTTCGGGTTGGGAGCTTCTAAGTTGGGATAAGTGAGTAGTGGAACTTCACTGTACATTATTTCTTTCTTCGAAACACATAACCTTGGCAATACCAATTCTATCCTTTGATCTTTAGATTGTCTCTGGATAACATGATTTATGACATTAGTTTAGGCATTCATTTAGATAGTTTTTCTCGTTATTCATGCATAATTTGGTATTAGTTCATGACGTTTACGCTTAATTCATGCATATTGTCGAGATAGACGTCTACACGAACTTTTATCGGTTTTGTAGGTATTTTGGGGAGCTTTTGGAGCTTAATCAATACATTCGAGGATCATTCCTCGTGATGACACACCTCCGGACTCATTAAGAAGCAAGCTAGGAGCAAAGGAGAACACATAGGAATTTGTTGGTGCATGCCTTGCACCAATTCATGGCTTGATGATCAAAAGGAAGCTGAACATAGGATTCTACGGTCCAGAGGCCGTGGTTTTGGCCGTAATTTTGGCCGTGGTTCTCTCTGGACAGCTGTCCCACGATCTCCATAACCGACTCTTGCTTTTGGTGGAGAATATAAGTGGTCCTGTAGGCTGTTGCTAAAGGATTCTCACACTACACACACATCATTTCCATTGGAGGAGAGGTTGGGAGAAGAAGAAACCACTCTCATTTTGGGAAGAAGAAGAACAACACAAATCTTAGAGTTTTCATAGATTTTGAGTGACCTTAGTTGAAGACATTTGCAAGGATTGTAAGGAACGTTTTGGACTTTCTTTTGAAGGGTTTTAAGTCTTGCTTGAACTTATATTCAACTGGGTTTTCTTGTTTCTACTTGCTTCTTTTCTCTTTCATTTCATTTTCTTGCTATGGAAGCCATGAATGTTTGCTTGTTGAGTTTGAATCTTAAAATGCATGTTGTTGGCTAAATAGTTGTGATTCTAGGGTAATGGAATGATGGTTATGGCTTGGACTATGATAGAACATATTTAAATGTACCCTCAGATGATTGCTTGCTCGAACATAAACATTATTGAGAATCACGGTCTGTTCATGCCTTTCCACGATCGTGGTTTAGGATGATCCGCCCGTGGTTTTCTCTTTTGTGCTTGTATCGATGAATCTGAGTTTGAGGATGTTAGATTGTTGAAATCCTAGTGTTTGTTAAGCGTAATCTAGCCTAGGGTGACCTAATGCTAGCAAACTAAGTGAGGGACGAGACCTACCCGGTAATTCTCAATCTTAGATACTCAAGATGATGAACCCTAGGTAGTAGTGAACCTCATAAGCAGCTATTGGACTGAGTGTGCTAGGGTTGTTACTCAGGACTTGCCTTCCCGAGACTTACCCGGTAAGGAGAGGTTTGACCCCTACATAGCAATCCGATTTGTGTAGAATTCTCAACCTTAGGCTCCTAGAGACTTACCCGGTGATAGGACCTTAGGTGCGGGATTAGTGGACCATGAGACCTACCCGGTGATTGATCCCAATTGAGAAACACCCCGTCCCAACATACCATAGCTGGTCCAAGGTAGATTAGAAGCTTGAGTCCAATGACATAACCGGAATTCCTAACCCCTAGAATCTGGTTTTCTCTCTTTGATCACATATCTCGTGTTTGTGTTGCTAGTTTTAGTTGTTAGTTTGATTTATTTATCTTGCATGATTTGTGATCTTTTCTTGATCACCACCTAACCAAACCCAAAAATATCATGATTTTCATTTCTTTATTTCTTTCTCTTTTCTTAGACTAGATTTGCACTATCCATGATCACTTGCTTGATTTGATTTCACCTTAGTCTTTGTGTTCGACCTCGGAGTACTTCCTTACTACAAAATGACCCATACACTGTGGGTTCGCTAGGAGTTAGGAAACTATATCGAGTTATAAATTGTAAGACTTTTGTGCTATACGTTTCTAGCGTAACGTGTGCAAAGGTATTGCAATCCGGTTTTTATTGGCCTAACTTGTTTAAGGATGTGCATAATTTTGTGGTAGCTTGTGACACTTGCCAAAGGACGGGCAACATCTCAAGAAGGAATGAGATGCCCTTGAATAACATACAAGAGGTTGAGATATTTGATGTTTGGGGTGTGGACTTTATGGGGCCATTCCCCTCTTCATGTGGCAACCTCTACATGCTCTTGGTGGTGGACTATGTGTCGAGATGGGTAGAAGCAATCGCCTCTCCCACAAATGATGCCAAAGTTGTGGTGCGGTTCTTCAACCGAGTCATCTTCCCTAGATTTGGAACACCAAGGGTGATCATAAGTGATGGAGGGAAGCATTTCACCAATAGGAACTTTGGGACAGTTTTGGCTAAGTATGGGGTGACTCATAAGGTGGCCACACCTTACCACCCCCAAACTAGTGGCCAAGTGGAGATCTCCAACCGGGAGATAAAAGGAATACTTGAGAAGACGGTTTCTAGGACAAGAAAAGATTGGGCTATTAAGCTCGATGATGCTTTATGGGCTTATAGAACCGCCTTCAAGACACCGATTGGCACCACTCCCTACAAGCTAGTTTATGGCAAGTCTTGCCACCTTCCGGTGGAGATGGAGCATAGGGCGTATTGGCCCATAAGGTGGCTGAATTTTGACCTCAAGGAAGCCGGTGAGAAGAGGTTGCTAGACATTAATGCTCTTGAGGAGATCCGGTTGGATGCCTATGAAAACGCCCGGATTTACAAGGAAAGGACCAAGCGTTGGCATGACAAACGTCTCATCCCAAAGGAGTTGAGTGAAGGTAACTTAGTCCTTCTCTTAAATTCACGGCTGCGGCTCTTCCCCGGAAAGCTAAAGTCAAGATGGACGGGTCCTTATGTGGTGAGGAAGATCTTCCCCCATGGAGCGGTTGAGATAGGTGGGGAGCATTGTGGAGATTTTAAGGTGAATGGGCACCATTTGAAGAAGTATATCCCGGAAGCTCCGGTGGATAAGATTTCCCCACTTCACCTTGAGTGAAACGCCCCCGAATTTGGTCAAGGTAATGACATTAAAGAAGCGCTTAATGGGAGGCAACCCATTGGTACATATCTTTCCCTTTTCGTTTTCGTTTTTCACTTTTTGTGTTTGTCTTTGTTTTGGTGTATTTGTGTGTCTCGTGTTTGTGTGCTAGATTCTAGGTAGCATGGACGCCTTGCAAGGCATGAGGATGATGATGATGATCCCGCATCAAACTTTGGTGGAGCGGACGTGGGACTTGGATGGCTAGCGTGCTTAGCGCGGGTCCCGATGCCATATTGAACATCAAGAGCTTTCTACCACCTTTTATTGATCATCCACCATCACTTCACATGAATGAACCAAAATACCAAAACCACCACTTTTACATTGTGAGGACACTCTTTCACTCTTCTTTACTTGACTTGCACATTGGGGACAATGTGTCTTTAAGTATGGGGTGGGGTTTTCATGATCATTTGCATAATTGCATCTAGGATAGTTTCATATTGTCACATTTTTCATTAGCTTTTGCATTGTACATATATATTTCAAAAAATCCAAAAAAAATCAGAAAATTTTAAAAAAAATTTAGTTCTTCTAAGTTTGGATATGACCCTCATGATGAGATTGTTTTGTGAATTGGCTATGGATGGCCTTGTGTGTTGAATGGATGTATGCATACGTGGACTTGAAATACTTATCTTGGATCCCATGTATGAATTGTGATTATGATGTTTGCCTTGATTGGATTGAGGATTGATGGTCGAAATTACATGCTAGTTCTTGCACATCATCTAGGAATGATTAAGACAATTCATTTTTCTCTACTTCTCATCTTGATTATGTTGTTTGAGCACCTCAATTGATATAAAAATTTGACCTCTTTTGACCCATCCGGGAATAGGAGCATGCTAGTGTGTTGAGTGTGTGAAAAGCAAGTGTGGGGTGAAGTTGTTGATGAATGAATGTTGTGAATGAAGTGCTGAATTTGTTGTGAAAGTGTAGAAAAAAGTATAGGTTTGGGGACTTTGGTTTTGATGACGAGTATCTCGTCACCATTCACATAATCAGGTGTTTGTGCCTTGCCAAAGTCGGATAAACCGAATGTCCTAACGATCCTTGGTATGTGTGCCCAGTGTGAGGCACCTCGGAAGAATTTCGAGGTCCGCTAATCACCAAGGTTTCGGCTTTTGTACACCAATGCCATTGTCTCAAAAATAAGTGAAAGAAAAAAAGAAATGAAAAAGAAAAGAAAAGAAAGAAAAGATGGAGAAAAATATACACTTGTGGGAAGTTGATCAAAAAAAGAAATTGTGGAATTAGTTCCTTTCCCGGATTAGCATCACATGACCTAGAAAAATTCCAACCTATAACAACGTTTCTTAGCCTCTTCTTCCCTAAGTCCTTGTGACCTATTTGCATATGTGTAAGACTTAGTAATCTAGATTGGATATACTCATGATCATCTTGACTTCTTCATTTTCACCTTTCATCCATGCTTTCGAGTTAAGTATAACTGTCTTTCCATGCCTTCCTTCATTTGATACATGATTGCTTGTCCATTGCTATGAAACATGACTACGAAGGTGATCCATCTTATTAAACACAATCCCAAAAAGATTTTATGTTTTTTTTCTGCATTCATAAATCATGTCATCTCTTAGCCTATAGTTGGACCTTGCTCGGGGACGAGCAAGTCTTAAGTGTGGGGCATTTTGATAACGTGATTTATGACGTTTATTTAGGCATTCATTTAGATAGTTTTTCCCGTTATTCATGCATGATTTGGCATTAGTTCATGACGTTTATGCTTAATTCATGCATATTGTCGAGATAGACGTCTAAACGAACTTTTTTCGGTTTTGTAGGTATTTTGGGGAGCTTTTGGAGCTTAATCGATACATTCGAGGATCATTCCTCGTGATGACACACCTCCGGACTCATTAAGAAGCAAGCTAGGAGCAAAGGAGAACACATAGGACTTCGTTGGTGCATGCCTTGCACCAACTCATGGCTTGTTGATCAAAAGGAAGCTGAACAGAGGATTCCACGGTTCAGAGGCCGTGGTTTTGGCCGTAATTTTGGCAGTGGTTCTCTCTGGACAGCTATTATAGCTGTCCAACGATCTCCATAACCGACTCTTGCTCTTGGTGGAGAATATAAGTGGTCCCGCAGGCTGTTGCTAGAGGATTCTTACACACATTCTTTCCTATACTCTCTTACACACACATCATTTCCATTGGAGGAGAGGTTGGGAGAAGAAGAAACCACTCTCATTTTGGGAAGTAGAAGAACAACACAAATCTTAGAGTTTTCGTAGCTTTTGAGTGATTTTTGAGTGACCTTAGTTGAAGACATTTGCAAGGATTGTAAGGAACGTTTTGGACCTTCTTTTGAAGGGTTGTAAGTCTTGCTGAACTTATATTCAGTTGGGTTTTCTTGTTTCTGTTTGCTTCTTTTCTCTTTCATTTCATTTTGTTGCTATGGAAGCCATGAATGTTTGCTTGTTGAGTTTGAATCTTAAAATGCATGTTGTTGGCTAAATAGTTGTGATTCTAGGGTAATGGAATGATGGTTATGGCTTGGACTATGATAGAATAGACTTGAATGTACCCTTGGATGATTGCTTGCTCGAACCTAACCACTGTTGAGAATCATGGTCTGTTCATGCCTTTCCACGGCCGTGGTTTAGGAAGATCCGCCCGTGGTTTTCTCTATTGTGCTTGTATCAATGAATCTGAGTGTTAGGATGTTAGAATGTTGAAATCCTAGTGTTTGTTAAGCATAATCTAGCCTAGGGTGACCTAATGCTAGCAAACTAAGTTAGGGAAGAGACCTACCCGGTAATTCTCGATCTTAGATACTCAAGATGATGAACCCTAGGTAGTAGTGAGCCTCATAAGCCTCTATTGGACTGAGTGTGCTAGGGTCTTTACTTAAGACTTGCCTTCCCGAGACTTACCCGGTAAGGAGAGGTTTGACCCCTAGATAGCAATCTGGTTTGTGTAGAATTCTCAACCTTAGGCTCCTAGAGACTTACCCGGTGATAGGAGCTTAGGTGCGGGATTAGTGGACCATGAGACCTACCCGGTGATTGATCCCAATTAAGAAACACCCCGTCCCAACATACCATAGCTAGTCCAAGGTAGATTAGAAGCTTGAGTCCAATGCCATAACTGGAATTCCTAACCCCTAGAATCCGTTTTTCTCTCTTTGATCACATATCTCGTGTTTGTGTTGCTAGTTTTAGTTGTTAGTTTGATTTATTTATCTTGCATGATTTGTGATCTTTGCTTGATCACCACAAAAACAAACCCAAAAATATCATGATTTTCATTTCTTTATTTCTTTCTCTTTTCTTAGACTAGATTTGCACTATCCATGATCACTTGCTTGATTTGATTTCACCTTAGTCTTTGTGTTCGACCTCGGAATACTATCCTTGCTACAAAACGACCCATACGATGTGGGTTCGCTAGGAGTTAAGAAATTATATCGAGTTATAAATTGTAAGACTTAATACGTTTCTAGCGTAACATCTTTAATCGAAAGCCGCAATCGGATACTTGAATCCTTGGAATCATTTGTCTCTTACATCTTTATAAATTCTTTTACATCTTGCCAGATATTTTGAAACCGATTTTATTCTCACCAAGTCCCTGAGTTCGACTCTGGAATTTCTTGTCTTACTATAGTTGATCCGTACATTGCGGATTCGCTTTTGCTTAAGTTTTGGATATAAATTTAAGACTTTGACGCACACACTTTCGAGCGAACATAAAGGTAGGATGATCTTAGGTAATGTGGTGTAAATTTGGGAATACGAAAACAACGCAATCGGAATTCCGATCAACATCCACCTTTAGCTTATTTTGCTCAAGAGATTTTTTTCTGATTAAAATTTTTCTGAGGGAAAGACATTGGTGCACAATAGCCGAAACCTTGGTGATTATCAATCCTTAGGAGTTTTCTAAGGGGCATCACACTGGATGCACATACCAAACCCTCGTTAGGACACTAGCTAATCTGACTTTGGCAAAGTAACAAACACTTGATTATGTGAAAGCACCGAGTTACTAATCTTCATAGCCAATGTCCTCAAACACTTTTTTTCATCACATTTCTACAACATTCTTATTTTTCAAACTACTTCACAACATTTACACCACACATGATTTCAACACACCAATCAAACCAACATATGTCCTAGTTCCCGAATGGGTCAAAGGAGGTAATAACTTTTCAATGTTTGAGGGGCTAAAATTAAGATCAAGATAAGGAGATAGAGAGAAATTGAACCCCTTAATCATCCCTATGCAATGTGAAAGAACTTGTAATGTTGTTTCGACAATCATAACTCAATCAAGCCTAGACAAAAGCAAATTCACATTTTCACACGAATTCTAGCAAAGTATTCATATTCCAAATATGTCACTAATCAAATTAAGCTCAAAATAATCATCTTAGTTCAATTCACACACAAAGTTTCATCATAGGGATCATATTAATCTTAGAAGCACAATTTTTGTTCTAAATTTTTTTTATATTGATGCAATATATAAACATGTGATATGAAAGGAACGTAACCATCTAAATGCAATGCAATGAAAAGGAAACATGCAAAACTAATACAAATACCCCACCCCATACTTAAAAATCACATTGTTCTCAATGTGAAAAATAAATAGAGAAGTGAAAAAAAATAATCACATTGTAAAAATGGAGGTTCTTGGTAATCCGGTGCTCATGGATATGGAGGGCTAAGATCTTCATGCATTGCTCCTTTGTTTATTACCTAAACCCTTGCACAAAAAGACAAAAACAAAACAAACACACAAAAGTGAAAAGAAAGGAAAAAAAAATGAAGAAAGAAGTAGATCATGGGTTGCCTCCCAAGAAACGCTTGGTTTTAGGTCGCTAGCTAGACCCAATTCCGTTGATGTCTCAATTTACCTTGAAAACTCCGAATTGATCATTAATTCCTAGAAACCGTTCCTTTCCGGCTTCTTTCATGACAAATTTGGGCCACTTGATTGCTTAATAAACTCTATACTCTAACTTTACTGATAAGTGGTAAGACTTCGCATGAACAAGCTTGTAAGGAGTGGTACTTAAGGGAGTCTTGTCGGCCATCTTATATGCCCATAGGGCATCATCAAGCAACATGTCCCCAACCTTTACGGGACCGAGAGCCGTCTTCTCGAGAATCTTCTTTATTTCCTCATTCGAGATCTCCATTTGACCGCTTGCTTGAGGATGACATAGGGGTGCAAACTTGTGGGTTACCCCCTACTTGGACAATAGATACTCAAAGGCCCTAGCGGTGAAGTGCTTGCCACCATTACTCATTATGATTTGAGGTGTGCCGAATCTTGGGAAAATAATCGGGTTGAAGAATCTCACTACCTCCTTGATATGATTTATAAGGAATGTTGTTGTCTTGACCTTGGCTCTTAATTTAACCAAGAGATGCTTCTTTTCAAGCTTAGGATGTTCCTTTTCAAGAGCATCTCGGGGAGAGTAAAAGCTTCAAGAGGAGTTAATGTAAATCTTGGGTCCTCATCACAGAATCTTGGGGGAGGGTTTTCGAATCTAGGGAGAGGGTCTTCAAATCTCGGGGGAGGGCTTCCAATCTCGGGAAGAGATTGGTGCCGAGATGCTTCTCGACTTGTGAAATCTCGCCCGATTTTATTAAAATTAATTCAATCTCGCCGACATTTTAGCAATTTGGCTGAGATGTCCCGAGTCCTCTCCCTCTTTTGTGAGAACTTCAAGGTTAGCTCCGTGGTCGACGGGAAGGATACTTATTGCTCAGATTTCTTTGTTGCACACTTCTTCCGGTTGAGACTTTACATTACATCTCATCGTTCTCTCAAGGTTGTTGAATCTCCCCATCATTCGTTCAAATAGCAACTCCATTCGATCCTCGATAGATTGTTCTAGAGGTTGCAATTGAGGCTTTTGGGCGTGTGACCTTTTCTACTAGACTTGAAGAAAGTGCGAAGCTTCCTAATAGATTTGATCTCATTATTGATATCTTCCTCTCTTTGTTTTGCACTCCTTCTCTCATTTTCCATTGCTTCATCTCTAAGCATAAGTTTCTCCAAAACTTCATCAAGTTCCGTTTGATGGTTTCTTACGACCATTTTTTCTCTTGAAAGGCCTGGAAAATTCATCTACACAAAGCAAACAAGATCAAAAGCAAAAGAAAGACCTACACTATAAACAATCAAGATGCAAATCAAACTATACCTAGTCCCCGGAAATGGCACCAAAAACTCGTTTTCTACTTTTAGGACACGAAACAAATCACCGACAACGGCGCCAAAAACTTGTTCGCTACTTTTAGGACACGAAACAAATTTCCCGCAATGGCGACAAATACCTGTTCTCTCCAAAATGATGCTTAAGTTTTAAAATTTATTTTACTTGCAATAGATGCCTACAACTACTTGGTGAACTTACAATGTATGGGCCATTCTGTAGCAAGGTAAGTATTCCAAGTTCGAACACAAAGACTAAGGGGAGTTTGTTTTGCAATTATGATAAAGGATGAGACTGAGAAAAGAAAGAGATGGAAAAAGGGTTATAAAAAATTTTGTTGTTGAGTTTTTGTTTGGGGTTGATCAAAGATCAAATAAAAATAACAATTACAACAAACTAACACAACAGTTCAAGATGATAACAATTAATAGGGAAAACGGATTCTAGGGGTCAAGATCATTGATTATGGTATCATATTCAAGCTATCTTCTAAAGGACTCGGTTGTAACAATCATGTTACTTTTGGGATCCCGTGACCACGCCTCACCTTGGCCGTAGTTGCGGTCGCGATTTTTAAGGGTAGGCGGCCGACATTTTGGCCGACACCCTTTCTTCCTTCGCTTTTTTCCTTTTCCTCTTCCTTCGTGTGGAAGGTTTGTGACCCCTCCCACATTGTTCTTTTTCTCCTATTACGCTCATTCTCTTCTTCTTCCATTCTTTCCTTCTTTCTTTTCTTGCTTGGATCTTCCTCTAAGATGATGTTGAAAATGTTGATGATGATGTTGGTGGCTATGGATTGAGGTTGTAGCAACTTGGGTTAGTTTGGTTTCCCATCTATTCATCTAAAAAAGAGTGGTGAGATCTCCTCCTTTCCTTTCTTCCTCTTCTTCTTGTTTTCTTCTTATTTCTTCCTTGTCTTGAAATCCAAAAAGAATAATCTTGTTGTTCTTGGACGATGGTATGTGGATTTTGTTGATGAAGTTAATTTTGTCTTGGAATACTTGGAGAAGAAGTATAGATCGAGAAGAGAAGCTGACAAAAGAAAAGGAGTTCACGCCTTTGGTCATTGTCACCGCGCTCGCGCCTCTCTGTGACCGCGACCGCGCATTATCCAGAACATACTAAATCCTTTGGTATGTCATTCCTTTCCTCTTGAGTTATGGCTTCCTTGTAGAAGCATGCTAGGATGGTTATGTATATATGATGGGTTGATTACGTTGGAACGCCTTGAAAGGCTTTGAGAATTTGATGAGTATATTGAGGATGATTATAATATGTATGTTCTTGTGAGAGTTATGAGGCTACAAGTTCGAATCTTCTAGCAGGTGATTCGATGGTTGATATGTGTACCTTGATTTATCACGCGTGGTGTATATTCATGCGGGAATCTGAGAGTTAAACGATTAAGGGATTACCTTGTGTAACACCCCAAGTTTTGGGAACTCAAAGCGTTACTGTCTAGGACCTCACTATGGGTCCTGACCGTCAGAGTAACAACAATAACATCGGATCTTGCAACAAGGCACAAATAAATGAAAACCAAAACTTATTTAAAAACCAAAAGTGTAACAAAAGGGAAAAGCAAAAGACTCGCAGCCGAGTTCAACAACAAATTGAAAGGACAACAACAGAAATATAAACCCGATCCCGTCCTATAACGTACGGGAACCCCGGCTGACCACATCAACTAGATCACTCAACAGCATCCCTAACCTACAAGGGATCTACATATCGGGATAAACCGTTAGCTAACATTCTAGATATCAGAAAGATAGTAAAGGCACACACATATAAGATCATAAGCATATACCATGCTTGCACACAACCGGTTATTATCTTTCATTAAGTTATCCATTACTAATTCAACTTCTTTTGTCACACCAGAATCTCCCAAAACTCGCCTTCGATTCCGTTACCGACAGGAATAGATCAGATGCATACTATCCGTTACTTGTGGGCCTGGTCGCAAGAGCACCTCCTAGTCTTTTGAAGAACTAGACAGGTGGTCACCGCCTAGTTATAATACACTTGGGCCAATTGAGGTATAAGGTTATCCTAGTCCGGTTTTACGTCATAATGATAAAGCAATAAACACCACGAAAACGGTCAAACTAATACATGGAATGTAGTTAATTAAATCCACGGGACTTACCCGACTCGAAGATAACTCAAGAATCAGCTAACTACTTAGTTTCCTGATGGAAAGGTTAAATACGTGCTCAGAAAAAGCTTTGCCAATCAGAAACTATACGAATGCTAGAAGTCTACATACTTCTAGTCTCAATGATCTCTAACAAATCTACTGCAGTGTGCCAAAAGTTCCCTACTTCTAGTCTCATGATCACTAGCTGATCTCAACATTGTAGGAGAAGAATTTCTAGTCTCAAGGTTAACAAGGAACATCATAAACAACACAACTCAAGACGTAAAAAAAACACATGAGGATCAACAAGCCACTAACTGGCATTCACACTTATCATCTAGGTCCATCCTAGCATGATCTAATATACTGAAAGGGCAAAGGAATCAAGGAAGGAAGCAACTCACCAAAGATGGGAGTTACTGCAAATAAACCGCGGGGGGGGGGGGGGGGGGGGGGGG
>BSUD01000008.1:66595193-66675232 GCA_033239045.1 Fagopyrum esculentum | reverse complement strand
GGGCAGACAGGTGGCGAACTTGCAGCCGCGGGGGCAGGCCCTTCCAGGCGTGGGGGCGGTTTTGTGACAAAGGCGGCGTCAACTCTGTTGACAACAGCAACACAGCAAGGGCAACAAGGCTAGACTTCTTCAATGCAAACACGATAACTTTGAACCAAGGAAGCTTGGAACACATACTCGTCAACAACGAAGGATAAACAAGAATTAATTTGATCTTGATTCATGAAAATAATAATAATAATGATAATGATAATAATAATGATGATAATGATAACAATAATAATAATAATAATAATAATAATAATAATAATAATAATAATAATAATAATAATAAGAAGAAGAAGAAGAAGAAGAACAAGAAAGACGGTGGAGAAAAGAAGAAGGAGAATCATGCAGCAAGTTTAAGGACGTTAGAATGATCAAGGGAATGAAGAACTTACAAGTTCTGCAGAGAATCACAAGAAAAGGCCGCAACTTTGCTCGAGGTTGAAGAAGAATGTAAGCAAGAAGAGGAAAACGGAAGAGAAGGTGGGAATATATAGAGACGGTTGGGTAAAGAACAAGTAAGATCTGATTTAGGGTTAGAAGATAGAAGGAAAGCCGACCAAAAATATAGAAGATTGGATCTTCTAAGAATGGAAAGAATAAAAGACGGAAAAAATAACATATCCCGCAATCTGGGGTCAGCTGCAAGGGTGGGTTGACCCGGACGCGACTGCGGCTGGCCACATTGGCGACCCCCTTCACTACGGGGCGGTTAAGGCCAAAACCGGATGTTACATTAGATCCCCTAAAAAGAAGTTTCGTTTGAAACTGGAAACAAACACACATGACCAACACAAAGACGTAGAAGAAACACTTATCATAATTCATAATCCTTTGCGGGGCACAAAACTCAAAACGTCATACAAGCGTATACACAACTCAATAAAAGGAAATTGAAACTCAACGTCTAAGCTAAAGGTACATCCAACTCAGCATAAAACTCCGGATAGTTCCTCCGGAAACTATTCTCTATCTCCCAAGTCAGCACATCTGCTCCTTGCATTTACCACTGAACTCTCATCATCCTTCAATCACAAGCATCTCGTACTACGCTCTAAGACAGCTATCAGGTGCTCTACAAACATATGGTCTGGCTCGACCACTAAATCCTCATGGCTGACGATGTTGTAACACCCCGAATCCGCGGGACTCGGGATGCCACATTGGGCTAGGATCTCACAATGGATCATGACCCTAGCCTGACAACAAGTTCACTGGACCTTACAACATGGCACTGGCAGATATAAAACAAATGCATGAAACTGTATAAAATGTACAACCAAAAGGTGAACAACATCACAGCCGAGTATAAACAACAACATCCTCACACAGGAGGTAAGAAACGATCATCCTCACGCAGGAGGGAAACATAACAACCCCAAAAGACCACAACCATCCTATATACGAGTGGTCCTCGGCCTGCCACCCTGCTAGATCACTCAGCAGCACACTTATCTTGTAGGACATCTACAACATGGTACAAAACCATTAGCTAACCATACATATATGAGGTAATGCAAAGCATAAGCACATTCATGAAAGATAAACACATCTCTATGCTATCACACATTTACCCATTTATCATCTTTATATAATAGTCATTCACTCAAATCGTGTATATATAGATAGATGAAAGTATGTGACACGAGGACCAATACATCCTCGCCTCTGAGCCTGATAACCAGTTGTACTAGTATCGGTCACACAATCCATGTACCCTATGGGAGTGGATTGCGCTCTTCCTGTAAAACCAGTCTGACATGACATCAAAGAACCTCCCATACTCCACGACGGGATAAAAGGGAAAGGTTATCATAGCCACACATACGGGGCAATCAATAAAACATAGGTCGGTAATAACGACATCTCATGCAATCGTAGCAAACATATAACACACACACCACTCATGCAAACACCCAATATAAGGATGGTAGCAAAGTAAGTCCAACAGACTTACCTCAAACTCGATCAACCTAAACCACGATCACCTCTACACTAGAGGGATAACACATCCTATAAACAAGGCATAAAGAGATGTATCAATCTTCTATCAACACAAGGGTCACACCTAGACCCAAAGGGATCCACAGGATCATCCTCAACCTAACCTCACAACCTAATAAACCTCAAAAGCCATACATGGTATATACCGATCATAACCTCATCAAAACACATTCTCACACATCTAGCATGAACCTATACACTCAAAATAGGAAGGGATGGAACAAAGGCATCCTAAAGCAAGCCTAGAAGCAACACACACCTGCAAAGACCAGCCAACACAAGGTTGGACTCCAGGTGGCCACAAGGGCGGATGCAGGTGGCGCTAGGGCGGATCTTGGCCGGCGCAAGGGCGGATGCAAGTGGCACAGGGGCGGCTGGACTGTAGTGGACACCAAGTCAACCCCTTCTTCACTCCTTCCTTCGATTCCTTCATTACTTCTTCATCCAATACACATACATACAGAAACATACAAATATATACATTAACATATGCCAATCATGGTTAGAACAAGATCCAAACCTAAGGAAATCTAAGCTAGAAAAAAGAAGACGAGAGAAGATGAAAGAATGAAGAAAGAAAGTTAATAAGCCATGAAAGCTTACCAAGCTGAACCTATGCCAAAGAAGAACTCTCACCAAGACCTCCAAGCTGGCTCAACAAGGCACAACAACATCAACTATCAACAATCAGCAGCAAAGCCTCCCATAACTCTAAAAAACTCAACAAAACCTCAAGAAAGATACAAAAAAGATCCAAAGGAAGAAGAGAGGAGAAGATGAACGTAGGGAGAGAGATGGAGCTACAACTGAAGAACCCTCATCAGAAGGATAGAGAAGAAGCTTACAAAGGGAGGACAAGGGTAAAGCACGGGTCAAAGGGTCAACAAAGAGGATTGCAGCCACACAGAGCCGTTGGGGCGGCCTTGTGAGGCGCAAGTGCGGCCCAGGCAAACCGGAAGGGCGTCCACTGGGTCACGCAGGGGCAGTCTAGGCCTAATTTGGTCTTTTGCCTATACTCTCAGCAACTCACGAACTAGGCTCTTATATCTCACCCCCCTAAAAACATGTTTTGTCCCGAAAGTTGCAAAATCCTAAATCCTCTCGGACCCATAAGCCGAGGTATAACTCTCTTTTTCTATCAGAGGTATCATATCTCCGCTCAGAAGGTCATAACCTATATCAATCTATAACCTCAAACATGAACATGGAGGAGTCATCAACTCTAGAAAACAGGGCCATAACGCTACCCAAATGCGTAGAGGAATCTTATCTCTCGCCATATCACATCACAAGGCATAGAGGAAGCACATCTCTAGCCAAAACATAATAATATACAACACATGGAGGAATAACATCTCAAATGAAACTATGTCCATCAAGGTAGCATGGAGGAAAAAACAATCTCCAACTGAACCCTAATCACACTGAGATAGCGTGGAAAAAAGAACAATCTCCAGCCATAAACATACATCATGCTAGCACATCAAGATCTAATAAGATCATAAATCACATCATAGCTAGCGTGGAGTAAAAACATCAAGGCATATAAGCACATAAGTTCATCATCATATACTCACCAAGATAGCACTAAGATCTACTCATCGACCCTAGGTGCATCTATCTCTGCATAAAAATCTAGATAGTTCCTCTGGATACTATCCTCAATCTCCCATGTAGCCTCCTCAGGTCCTTGTCTAGACCACTGTATCCTCAGCATAGGAATGTCCTTCGAACACAGGCGTCTCATACCTCATTCTAAGACTACAATAGGATGCTCAGAAAAGGTGTAGTCCGGCTCCACCACCAAATCATCATAGCTCACAATGTGCCTCGGATCTGGTATATATTCCTTCAGCTGAGCCCTCTAACCTCGGAGGCAATGCTAATCCATAGGTTGCCCTCCCGACTCTATCTAGTATCTCGAAGGGACCGATTTATCGGGGAATCAGCTTCCCCTTTATGCCAAAATGTATGACGCCACACTTTGGAGATACTCTCAATCATACGTGAGCTCCTACCCTGAACTCTAGAGGTCGACGCCTCCTATCTGCATACGACTTCTGGCGACTCTGTGCAGCCATCATCCTCTCTCTAATCAACGCTATTGGAGCTATATCAACCTAAATCTGCTCTGGACTCGATTTGAATGATGTCTCCTCGATCCACCACTCCTCATCTTTGGGACGACACTCTCAACAACTTCCTCATGTACCTCCTCCACCACTCGTGGGTCAGCAGCGGGAACTGGTCCCTCTCCTATCACGCCCGGAGGAAGAGGTGGTCTACCTCTAACTCGGCCTACAGCAGCAGTAGTTCTAGTCCGAGCCATCTGCGGGGTATGCACACCTAACTTATAAGGCTCTATATAGACCATATGTATTGGTATATGTATATATATATATATATATATATATATATATATATATATATATATATATATATATATATATATAACACATATACAAACATCATTCACAATACACATATATACATATCTATACTGTAGAGATCCATAGCAAAGGTGGCGACTTTTATACATTCAAACCCAAAACCATACTTAAAACCAAAAATCCTTTTGAATACGTCAGACCCCTTTCGGCAACTGTTTATTTTACCTATCAAACTTTATTGCAGGTAGCAAGTGTCACTTTTGTCAACCTAAGGCTCTGATACCAACTTTGTAACACCCCGAATCCGCGGGACTCGGGATGCCACATTGGGCTAGGATCTCACAATGGATCCTGACCCTTGCTTGACAACAAGTTCACTGGACCTTACAACATGACACTGGCAGATACAAAACAAATGCATAAAACTGTATAAATTGTACAACCAAAAGGTGAACAACATCATAGCCGAGTATAAACAACAACATCCTCACACAAGAGGTAACAAAAGATCATCCTCACGCAGGGGGGAAACATAACAACCCCAAAAGACCACAACTATCCTATATACGAGAGGTCCTCAGCCTACCACCCTGCTAGATCACTCAGCAGCACGCCTATGCTGTAGGGCATCTACAGTATCGGTGTGCTGCTGAAGAGTGAGGGTTGTACTAGTAGGTCATTGGTTCGATCCCTTGAATTACATAATTTAAAATTTAAAAACGCTCTCCTAAACGCTCCAAGAATTGACATCAATCTCCTCTCGAGTTTGGTTGCATTGCGAATCATCTCACCCTCGTCTCTTGCATTCCATCTATTCTCCTATCACGTTTTCTCAACTCATTCCTCTTTCTTCTCCGTTTCTACTTCCCTTGGTGAGATTCGCTGGGTTTCTATTGATTGGTGATATTACTTTTGTTGTATTTGTTACGGGATTGTGTGAATTGTTGTTCACACGCCGTGTGGTTTTTGGTGATATTTTGTCAATTTGGGAGCAATTTACCCATTTCTTGGTTTGATTGGTGTGGTTACGTTACGTCGCCATTGGCGGCATTGTTGACGGGCCATCATGGCCAAAAAGAAACTTCCCACGTCAGATATGGATGAAGGTGGCGCTGAGGTTAGTTCGGATAATGAGTCCATTCGGCTTGGTGTCACAAAGCGAGATCAAATGCCGGATGTGGTTACGAAAAATCAAGAATCCGGCGCACAGGATGGAGCGAATCAAGAAAGTCAAGATTTGGCGGTTGAACGCTCCAAGAAAGACATGGTTTTGTTGGACAAGCTAACGGATGAACCCATTGGTGATGATAGTATACCGATAATGGGTGGGGCATCTAACCCAACACGTGGTAGCAAATCGGCAATGAAACAACAAAGTCGAATTACTGGATCGAAGTCATTGGTGGCATTGCCGTTAGTGAAAGGTACGTCTGCATTGATTGGTGGAGTTACTTCACATAAAGGAGACGCTCGTTTGGTAAAACAAGCGCCGCTTCCGCCGTTATCTACGAAGGGTTCATCTATTACGTCACCGGTTAATCAAGAAATGGTGCATTGTAGGGGGAAAATCAACATCTGTCTCCGTCCCTTTGGATTCTGGGCATATTGGTACTAACGGCAATTGAGAATACACGAGAAGTTATTGTCAACGAGAAGGACGTATTATCTGATGGTGAGGCTGAAGTGCCGAATGGTGAAGCACATGTTGTTAATCGTATCATTGTTGGGCAACCAATAACAGAGTTCCCGAATCTGGGTGCGGCGGGACCTAGTCGAAATAATCGGCCGGCATGGCAAGGTAATTCTGCACGTATTTTTATGAATTCGGGTCTAGGAGGGAAATTAGAATATACCCCACAAAAATCGAATCGAATTGCAATAAAATGCTCCGAAGGAATGCCAAAACATCAAGTTTGGGGTAGTACATTATAGGGCAATATGTTGGGTTTTATCCGGGGTTTTTTGCAATTAATAATGTCATGAAACTTGGGGGGTCAAAGTAAAATTTCGAATGGAAGCGGGATGGACCATATTTCATCTTTAATCGACCATTATTGTTGAAACATGTTCCGGATAAATTTGCATTTAATCGTAAAGATGTTGCAACTATGCCTTTATGGGTGCGTATTACGGGACTTCCTAATGACTTTTGGACTTCGGCTATATTGGGTAGAATTGGGTCATCTATTGGGAAACCATTGTTTATGGATCATGTTACGGAAGACCGTAAACGTGGATCTTATGCTAGAGTTTTAATTGAAATAAATTTTGCTATGGACTTAGTTCGGGAGGTTACATTGGATTTTGATGATGGTATAACACTTGAGTGTACGTTATTATATGAAAATGAACCACAATATTATCGAAGATGTTTACAATTTGGACATAAAGAATGTGAATGCCCATTTAATGAAAAACAAATGGAAGCAGGGATGCGACAGCAACAAGGTCGTAGACGTCATGTATCCAGAGTGGCCAAGATACTGAACGTAAGTGGTAAGGTAGGTCTTGGTAAGAATGTGGTGGGAATCAATGATACTAACAATAATGCAGGTATGGTGAAGGCAATAAATAAGGACATTCAGGAACACACGACCAAAGGACAGGATAGTGGTAAGACGGAGGAACATGATACTTTAATAGTTGGAGGGACAGTGGGTAAGCAAAGTGAACGGCCAATAGATCAAACAGCTCATGTACAACAACCAATGAGTAATGATGATGCTCGGCGAAAAGAGAAAGGTAAAGGAAAGATAATGGAGGGTGTTGATTTTCCTGAGCCTAGGCAAATTGATTGTGAAGATTCGAAGGTACATGATGATATATCAACCTCTGAGGATTCTGATGATGCCCAGTCGGGGGACTTGATTATTCAATCTGAGGATGATGTATCATCTGGAACAAATAGTGATGAGGAAAATGAAAGTAATGAGGACTCCGATGAGGTATTTACCCCTGCGTTATCTAGGGCAAAGCGAAGGATCATAAGAAAACTTAATGCTTCCTTGCAGAAGCAAGTTAAGAAGGAAGTTGTAAGGCATAAAGAAGGTGAAGTTGGTAGGCAATTTACACGTCTAGCATCCTCTAATATTGATCCAGGAGTGCGGGTACAACATCAAAAGGCTGGAAAGCGCAAAGGTGGACGTACATCTAATGCATGAGTGTTATGGCTTGGAATGTCCAGGGGATTAATCATCCCCGCAAACAGAATTGACTAAAGGAGCTATTAAAAGAATTCAAGGTAAGAATATGTGGAATATTAGAAACCCGTATTGATACTTCTATTACTAATGTGCAGGTGATCATGAGGAGGAAATTTCCACAATGGAATTACGTACACAATTTTGAGTTGGATGAACGATCAAGGATGCTTGTCATGTGGGACCCAGCATATATGGAAGTGACAGTTCTATGTGTGCATGTTCAGTATATTACGTGCATGGTGACATTCAAAGCAACAGGAGTGGTATTTGGGACATTCTTTATCCTTGGAGAACATCGTGTATCGACAAGGCATGAGGCATGGCAAGGGATGAAAGATGCAATGGCAGATACTCGATTACCTTGGCTTGTACTTGGAGACTTCAACAACGTTATGTATATGGATGAGTGAATGAATGGTGAACCGGTTAAGGTATATGAAAGCAAGCCACTGTATGATGTGTGTAAGGACTTGGGGCTTGTGGATGTGCCATATAACAGTGAGTCGAAGTATACATGGTCGAATGGGAATGGAGCAAGATAGATCGGGTAATGGTTAATGAGGTATGGATGACGCAGGGTTTTCATTGTAGGGCTACATTTGCGGATAAATGGCAGTATTCCGATCATCGTCCAGCCATTGCACATCTGGAAAGGCATATATATGGTACTAGACGCAGTTTCAAATTTTTCAATATGTGGTCGAAACATGATAGTTTCTGGACATTGTGAAAGAATGATGGGTGTGCCATGTACGTGGAACGTATCAGTATCGACTCTGCATGTTGTTGAGTGGGATGAAGGGTCCATTAAGAATGCTAAACAGACGTCAGTTTGGTCACATTACAGAGAGAGCTCGACATGCGACTGAGGAGTATACGAGATTGATTGAGGAGCTTCGTCTTAATCCGAACTCTATTGAGATACGAGAGCAAACAGTGCATGCAAAGGGAAGTATGGACAGGCTAAATGATGCAGAATATAGCTTTCTATCACAGCAAGCGAAGTCGACGTTCACGTTGCATGGGGATAGACCGACACGTTATTTTCATGGCCTAATGAGAGCACGTGCTGGGCGATGCCATATCACATCTATAATAGGAGTGAATGGCCAGATTACTACGTCTAATGAGGAGGTAACACAAGCATTCGTTCAATTCTATCAGGGGTTGTTTGGTACGTTTGAAGATGTTGATATGCCAATGGGAAATGAGTTTGATGTTGGCCCAAAATTGACGACCAGTGATAAAGAAAAGTTAGTAATGCCGGTATCGAATTTGGAGATTAAAGAGGCTCTGTGGGGTATAGCTGAGGAGAAGGCACCGGGTGCTGATGGGTATACTTCATCATTTTTTAAGTCTGCATGGGACATGGTGGGCAGTGAAGTGTGTGCTGCTGTAAAAGAATTCTATCGAAATGGTAAGCTGCTTGGTAGACTAAACCATATTGTAGTCTCTTTGGTGCCGAAAACTGAGAATCCAACTCGTGTTAACCATTACCGACCGATCTCATGCTGTAATGTTATTTATAAAATTATTTCGAAGATCATGACAACGAGAATTGATCCATGCTTGGGTAATCTTATTGATCCGTCACAAGCGGCATTTGTACCGGGGAGACTCATGTCCGATAATGTGTTCCTTGTGCAAGAAATTTGAGGAGATACAATGTGAAGAGGGATACAAGAAGGTGCTTTCTTAATGTAGATCTTGCTAAAGCTTATGATACCGTATCATGGTCTTTTCTTCGGTTTGCACTTCTAACCCTTGAATTCCCTAATAAGATGATTGAATGGATCATGGAGTGTGTGACAACAACATCATACTCGGTTAAAGTTAATCGGGAAATGCATGGATTCTTCAAGGGTAAGAGAGGGTTGAGGCAAGGAGACCCTTTGTCACCACTTCTTTTTGTTTGTTGCATGAAAATGTTATCTCGGTTACTCAAAACTGGAACGTCTACGGAGGGTTTTCGGTTTCATCAACATTGTGGTGAACTTCGGTTGGCACATCTCATTTACGCTGATGATGTAGTTCTATTCTCGAGGGGTGATAAGCAATCGGTTGGTGTCTTAATGACTGCTTTAACGAGATTCGGAGAGGTCAGTGGATTGAAAATAAGTTTTGAGAAATCATCTATGTTTTTGGCGTCAGTACCGGAACATGAAGTTGATGAGATAAGGGCACTTACAAGCTTTGCTACTGGAGTATTCCCGTTTAGATACTTAGGAGTGCCGATTGCGCCGCATACTTTGAGAGCAGGGGAATATACACTGTTGCTGGATAAGATCAGCAAGCATATAAGTACATGGAATAAGAGAAATCTTTCATTTGCAGGGAGATTGGAGATGATCAATACAGTTATCCAAGGTGTTGATAGTTTCTGGTTATCAATGCTACATCTTCCGGGTATGGTAATTGATCGACTTATACGATTGACACGTCAGTTTTTATGGAGAAGACCGAGAGTTGCCTGGGATAAGGTATGCAAACCGAAAGACGAAGGAGGCTTGGGGTTATTGGACCTAAGAGCGTGGAATATGGCGTTTATGTGTAAGCACTATGCTCGAATACATGAGGGCAGCGAGAGTGTTTGGATTAAGTGGATTCATCACCGCTATCTTTCGGTTGTGACGCCACAAGAATGGGAGGTACACCGACGTGATTCTGGATTAGTTAAGGCTATATTATCGGCTAGAGATTTGATGATGAGTAACGTTGATCAAAGTATGACAATGGATAGTGTTATTGAGTCACTATCACCAGGAGGTCGATTTAAAGTAACAACTGCATATAACCTTATCAGGCCAAAAGGTGATAGGGTTAGTTGGCATAGCACCATCTGGGATAATAAAATCACGCCACGTCATTCATGTAAAGCATGGATGGCAGTACTTCGTAGATTACCTATACATGATCGAATGGGGTTTCTGGAGATCGACCCAATATGTCATATGTGCCAACATCATAATGAATCGCATGATCATATCTTCTTCAGATGTGGATACTCAAGCCGAATTTGGAGAGAGATTAGAAGTATTGTGAACATGCCTTCGGGGCTGGGTACCTTAGATATTACGACTCGATGGTTTAAGCAAAGAAGGAGGCATAAGCATCGCAACACAATTGCCATGAAGATTGCATTCGTCACAACGGTGTATTATATTTGGCTTGCAAGGAATGCACTTGTGTTTGAAGGAAATAGGATTCCGGAAAAGGTGATCATTAGACTTATCAAAACTCACATGTTTAAGATGCTTCATGAGGCGTTCCCAGATTATGTTGGTGACATTGTACGTGGTGTATAGGAGTGATGATGTATATTATGTATTTATTACCTTTATCGGTTGTGATAGAGGTATGTATGGAGTTGTGTCGCTCCATATGAGATAGTTCATGATATGTGAGTTTTGTAGCTGAAATCATGCATAGCATGAGAGTAAGCATTTTTACAACATTTCTATGAATTAACCAGCAACTTCGTTGTAGGGCATCTACAACATGATATAAAACCATTAGCTAACCATACATATATGAGTTAATGCATAAGTACAAGCACATTCATGAAAGATAAACGCATCACCATGCTATCACACATTTACCCATTTATCATCTTTATATAATAATCATTCCCTCAAATCGTGTATATATAGATAGATGAAAGTATGTGACACGAGGACCGATACATCCTCGCCATTGAGCCTGATAGCCAGTTGTACTAGTATCGGTCACACAATCCGTGTACCCTATGGGAGTGGATTGCGCCCTTCTTGTAAATTCAGTCTAGCCTGAGATCAAAGAACCTCCCAAACTCCACGGCGGGATGAAAGGGAAAGGTTATCACAACCACGCATGCGGCGCAATCAATAAAACATAGGTCGGTAATAACGACATCTCATGCTATCATAGAAAACATATAACGCACACACCACTCATGCAAACACCCAATATAAGGATGGTATCTAAGTAAGTCTTACGGACTGACTACAACCTCGATCAGCCTCAACAACGATCACCTCTACACTGGAGGGAAAACATAGTCTATAAACAAGGCATAAAGAGATGTATCAATCTCCTATCAAAACAAGGGTGACACCTAGACCCAAAGGGATCCATAGGATCATCCTCAACCTAACCTCACAACCTAATAAACCTCAAAGGCCATACATGGCATATACCGATCATAACCTCATCAAAACACATCCTCACATATCTAGCATGAACCTATGCACTCACACTAAGAAGGGAGCGAACAAAGGCATCATAAAGCAAGCCTAGAAGCAACACACACCTACAAAGCAAAGCCAACACAAGACTGGACTGCAGGTGGCCGTAAGGGCGGCTGCAGGTGGCGTTGGGGCAGATCTTGGCCGGCGTAGGGGCGGCTACAAGTGGCGCACGGGTGGCTGGACTGCAGTGGACACCAAGTCAGCCTTTTCTTCACTCCTTCCTTCGATTCCTTCACTCCTTCTTCATCCAATACACATACATAAAGAAAAATACATATATATATACATCAACATATGTCAATCATGGCTGGAACAAGATCCAAACCTCAGGAAATCTAAGCTAGAATAAGAGCAAAGGAGAGAAGATGAAAGAATGAAGAAAGAAAGGGAAGAAGCCATGAAAGCTTACCAAGCTGAACCTATGCAAAAGCAGAACTCTCACCAAGACCTCCAAGTTGGCTCAACAAGTCACAACAACATCAACCATCAACAATTAGCAACAAAGACATCTATAACTCTCAAATACTCAACAAAACCTCAAGGAAGATCAAGAAAAGATCCAACGGAAGACGAGAGAAGAAGATAAATGTGGGGAGAGAGATGGAGCTGCAACTGAAGAACCCTCATCATAAGGAGAGAGAAGCTTATAAAGGGAGGAAAAGGGTAAAGCACGGGTCAAAGGGTCAACAAAGACGGCTGCAGCCACACAGAGCTGCAGGGACGGACCTTTTGAGGTGCAGGTACGGCCCAAAAAAACCGCCGGGGCGGCCATTGGGTCACGTATGGGCGGTCTAGGCCTAATTTGGGTCCTCTACATATACTCTCAGAAACTCAGCAACTAGGCTCTTACATATGTGCCTCGGGTCCGGTACGTACTCTCCTAACTGAGACACATGGAAGACCGGGTGAATACCCTCTAGTGTCGGTGGCAAGGCAATTCTGTATGCTGCCTCTCCAACTTGTTCAAGGATCTCAAAGTGTCCGACATATCTAGGACTCAGCTTTTCCTTGACATAGAAACGTCTAATACCTCGTGTCAGAAATACCCTCAACCACACATGAGCTCCGACTATAATGTCAAGAGGCATGCACCTCTCATTAGCGTAAGACTTATGGCGACTTTGTGTTGCTAGAATCCGCTCTCGGATCACCGCTACTCGAGCTATATTGTTTTGTATCAGCTTAGGTGCTACACCGCTAGGACAACTCGGCTCGTCCCAACATAGCGGGGTATGACATCTTTGTCCGTATAAAGCCTCATAAGGAGCCATCCCGATCGATGCGTTCCAACTGTTATTGTATGAAAACTCCACTAAGGGAGGTGATAGGGCCACACATGTCCCTAGTCTAGCACGTAGGCTCTCAACATATCCTCTAGAGTCTGGATGGTCCTCTCAGATTGACCATCGGTGTAAGGATCATAGGCGGTCATGAACTGCAAACTCGTACCTAGGGCGACATGCACCTGTGGCCAAAACCTCGAAGTGAACCGTCCGGCTCTGCCAAAGACTATAGTCCTAGGTACTCCATGAAGTCTCACTATTTGTCTAGTGAACTCCTCTACCAATCAACTTACCGACCACATCCTCTTGATAGGAATGAAACGTGCGGTCTTCGTCAGTCAATCCACTATGACCTAAATGACGTCAAAACTCTGACTCGGTCTCAAACCTATAACAAAATACATTGAGATGTCCTCCCACTTCCACTCGGGAATGGGAAGTGGGTGTAGCTCTCCTCCTATTCGATGATGCTCGATCTTGACCTGTTGACAGATCGCACACTGAGCTACATATCTCGCAACATCTCGCTTCAGACCTCCCCACTAGAAAGAGCGTCTGATATCGTGATACATCTTACTCGCACTGGGACAGGTGGTTGTGGTGCCTCTCCTCGAGACATCCTATCTCGGATCCGTGTCAAAATCGGGCAACTCTCCTTCTGTCGGATGTCTACAAACAAATAAGGTAGCATCTCGAACGTGGATAGGTGGCTGTCGCAATCTCGAAAGTGGATATCCAGCTATAGCCATGCCAAGTCTCGATGTGACTGTGGCTGAGCTGACAGCCGAGCAATAGCCATCTCCTAGGGAGTATTCCTACTGAGGGCGTCAACAACCTTATTCGCCTTCCACGGGTGGTATAAAATATCCAAATTAAAGTCCTTGATCAGCTCCAACTATCTCCTCTGCAGGTTATTCAACTCCCGCTTAGTGAATTTCTACTTCAAACTCTTATGGTCTTTGAAAATTCGATCCGTGGCTCCATATAGATAATGCCTCCAGATCTTCAAAGCGTGAACAACAACAGCTAACTCAAGATCGTAGGTAGGGTAATTATTTTTGTACGTCATTAACTGTCTCGGTGCGTATGCAATCACCTGACCCCTCTGCATTAGAACACATCCCAAGCCTACGGCTAATCGGTAATTATATAGAAATCAAAACTAATCCCAATGCGGGATTAGTTCAAACCACAAACGAATAGCCGTACACAAACCATACATCACCAACACAAATCACCCACCAACATGGCAGAGAAACACAACAAAGCCTTAGGGCATACCTGGCTAAACAAAAATATAAACTAAAAATTTTACAAGAATTTGTTTGTACAAAAAGCCAAGGAACTAAAAGCTGTAAAAGCAAGCTCTTCGTTGGTACAATGACATCCCACCATCCATGCCAAATCAGTGTCAAATGCACCAAACAGCTTGTTTCATTGATCTTCACTGGTGCCATGACGTCCCACCAGAACATATACAGCCCAAGTAAAATATACGAAACTGTTTCCATTAGCAGATGGGATACACATCAAATAAAATTTTGTATACACGCCTCTATATTAGACGAACAATCCGTGTCACCTCTATTAACTCATTCTCAAAAACCATAAGGTTACGAGCTTTCCTCAGGAAGTACACAGTACTTGTAGCAGCCAGTCTATTCAACTGACATTGTCAACTTGATCCTCGCACATATTTCCTTAACCATGCAACAACTTGTTCCATTGATCGAAATTGTACTTTCATACCTGTCCATCTTTGGATTGCACTCCATACACGCCTTGAATAATCAAACCAGAATAGAGCATGATTATGACTCTCATCCTCCAGTTGGCTCAACCTGCATATAGGATCAAGGTCCAGGAAATATAGTTTATCTGTGGTACTAAGTCTGTCTTTTAATGCCATCCACACAATAAAACAATGTTTAGGTGCCTGAATGGGGCTCCATATGACGTTACTCCAGTTAACCCTTTCTCTTCTGTTTCTGATTCTATCATAAACTTCAGAAATGGACAGCTTCCCTGCCTTCTCCCAATTGACAATTTTTACAAGAGCAAAGTTTTCAATCTTCA
The DNA here is from genome assembly GCA_033239045.1 of Fagopyrum esculentum. Classification (NCBI taxonomy): domain Eukaryota; kingdom Viridiplantae; phylum Streptophyta; class Magnoliopsida; order Caryophyllales; family Polygonaceae; genus Fagopyrum; species Fagopyrum esculentum. The sequence continues at coordinate 66,660,005 of BSUD01000008.1, read as the reverse complement.
AACAAATCAAACAAACGATGTCGAGTATCCAATATCCTCTTGATGAGCCCAAAATCCCTCCTTTTTGGCATCAAAATACCTTACCAAATACTCAACATATATCCATTTAACACATCTTAAGCCTAACTTGGATACATCGTTGTAAACCACAAAATTCTCTATGCCCTCTAGTTGGGCTAGGATAGGAGCGGGAGTCAAACTCCTCTTCAGCTCCTCAAAACTCTACAGGCACGGCTCGGACCACATGAATCTTGTAGACTTCCTCAACAAGGAAGTAAGTGGTCGGGTGATAACCGAAAATCCCTCCACAAACTTGCGGTAGTAGCCAACCAATCCTTGAAAGTTGCGTACGTCCTTAATGTCCTAGGAGGTGGCCAACATGCAACAGACTTGATCTTCGCCGGATCCACCTTGATCACTTCGGCGGAAAAAATGTAACCAAGGAAGGCCACCTCAGACATCCAAAACTCACACTTATAGAGCTTGGCGTAAAGCTCTCAGTCCTCAAGGATTTGGAGTACAATCCTCAAGTGCCCTGCATGCTCCTCTACTCCGAGAGTATACTAGAATATCATCAATGAAGACCACCACGAACTAGTTTAGGAAGTCGATGAAGATGTTGTTCATCAGCTCCATGAAAACGGCGGGCGCATTCCTAGGCCCAAATGGCATCACTACAAACTTGTAGTGGCCATATCTGGTCCGAAATGCCGTCTTGGCTATGTCCTGTTGTCTCACCCTCGACTGGTGATATCCGGATCTTAGGTCGATCCGTGAAAACACAAAAGCTCCGTGCAGCTTGTCCAAAAGATCGTCGATACGGGGTAATGGGTACTTATTCTTGATTGTCACCTTATTCAACTCTCTAGAATCAATACATAACCTCATCGACATGTCCTTATTCTTGACGAAGAGTACTGGTGTGCCCCAAGGAGATACACTAAGGTGGATAAAACCCTTCTTAGCTAACTCCTCTAGTTGCTTCTTCACCTCAAGCATCTTGATAAGCGTCATGCGGTAAGGAGCCTTCGAGATCGGTCTCGTCCCGGGCTCTATCTCAATGCCAAACACCAGAAAGCCTTGCAACCCTAACCGATAAGTCCCGCATCTCGGACCATGCTGATGACTGTACCGGTCTTTCCGAGATCCTATCCTCGGAAAATCTCTACATGGCCTAACTCCGTAGTCACTGTCACGGTCCTCTTGTCGATGTCTAGAACTGTCTGATGTCGATCCATCCAATCCATGCCAAAACAAACTTCTTCATGTTCTAAGTACATGATAAAGAAGTCAGTTGGTCAATCGCGACCTCCCAATCTAATAGGGCAATCGCGAACCTCTCGTGTACCCCTAATCTTACCCTCATCAGGTAACCCTATAAAGAAGGGTCTTTTGTCTACGGTAACTAAAACCAGTCTATATGACACATGCATCAGATATAGAAGAATGTGTAGCACCTATATCGAAAAGAAATCTGACAGAAAAACCATTAATATGAATGGTACTTGTGGCCGCTGGAGCTGTCGGCTCCACTATACTCCTCAACTCAAAACTCTGGCTGAAGCACCTCTATTGTCGGTGGTAGCCCCACCTCTTCCTCTACCTCTCCCCTGTCCCTGAGCGGAACCCTAAGGAGTGGTATAACCAGGAGCTCTCTACTGCTTCTACTGAGACTGATACTGAGGTGGCCTTTGCTCACCTCCGATTTTGCTAGCAGGTGATAAACCCTGTTGTGATGGCGCCTTGCCTTGACGGCAAAACGCAGCTCAGTGTCCGGGCTTTCCACAAGAAAAGCAAGTCACTGCGGTCTTCTTACAATCAGCTCGGATGCGTCTGATACCTTCGCAGTTATGATACTTTTGTCCTCTATCGGAGCTATACATCGTCTGCTGGAAACCAGAGCGTCCCGGAGTCTGATTACGCCCTAATCCGGATGCTCCAGCTCCAGTATTGGATGGGTCCAGTCCTCTGCCTCTTCTCAAGACCTCTTGTTTGAGAAGCTCTCTTGTCACCCGTGAAGAACGTATAGGTGAATATAAAGGATATAAATACTCTAGAAGGGGGGTTGAATAGAGTATGGGAAATTTTCGCAAAAACCTATCTCAAGGCTTTGAAACTGATTTCAAGGCCTTGATGTCGATATGTGCTCTTTGTGACACAACTGGTTGTCAAGGGCTTTGAAAGTGATTTCAAGGCCTTGACTCGGTAAACCTACAAAGAAACATTAATCACAATAAAGCAAGATATGGTGCGGAAACAAAAAGATCGACACGGATATATGTTTACGAAGTTCATCTCTAACAGCCTACGTCTCCGTCCTAGGGTTTCTTTGCCCGTAGGATCTAACTATCCATTATCTGCTTCAAAGAGTCCTAGATACAACCTGGAAAAGACCCCTCTTCTCTCACTATAGTTAATGCTACGATCTAGTTTCAACTCTTTCCCTAGCAATAATAGCTTAATTACTTTGCAGAGTAACACACACTCGTGTATAACACTCTCTATATATTCCAATGAGGCTCTCGTGTTTTTCTCTCTCTAGGAATGTATGCTATAGTAAACTAAAAGTAAGAAAAACGTTTGGAACGAAATGAAGATGTTTTGATCGCTTGAAGACTTAGATGTTTCCGTGTAGGCTTGTTGTTGTTCTCTTCAATCGTGATCTTCATTTATAGTCTTCGATGGAGAAGTCTTCTAGCCATTGTGAAGATGACCGTTGTGATATATTCCTTCTCCATAGAAAATGATGTATGTTGAGATGAAAATAGCCGTTGCAGATTCTTCTTATCTTCTTCTTCTTCGAGATCTTCTCTTGAAAGAGCCGTTGAAGATCTTGTCATTGAAGTTCTTGTTTCATGCTCCGAGATCTTTGAGTTTGTTGATAATATTTGGTTGAAGATCTTCGAGATCTTTCCGTTGGAAGAAATTTTCAATTTTTGCGTCTATTAAGATCAATCTTCCTAAGATATTTTTGTTGAGCCGAAAAGATCTTCTCCAAAATTTGTTGAAGATATCCCTTGAGTTGGCGGAGATCTTTCTTGATATCTTCTTTGAATATCATATTTTGATCCTTGTTAGATTTGGTTGTTGAGATTGAATCTTGAATTTTGAAATCCTTCTAGTCGATGTATCATTTGTATCTTGTTTCAAGGATCCATCTTTGATTCCTTGAAATGGTTTTCAAGGCCTCATGTTGAACCATTGAATTACTTTTCAATCTTTGTGCTTGTCCCTTGTATCGATTTTCAAGGCCTCCATTCAACCATTGAAATGCTTTCCAAGGCCTGCACATTTTTGACAAACACAAAACCAAACCATGCAATGTAGAAATATAATCGATATTTGTTAGTATAAAAACCGCTCATTTATGTTAAGCCTTTCATTATCACATATGCAAATATATAAACAAGGTGAAGTTATCAATATCCCCCTTGATGGAAGACAAAGCAAATATCATACCTGCATTTAAGTTTAGCGATGCATATTCAATAATATCAAAAATAAAATGCAGAATGCAGAACTATCGACATATCGGATCACATAATTTCTCCCCCTTTGTCTTTCAAAAAGGGAGAAAAAATAGCAAAGCACGGGAGTTTTAAAGTATTATAGACCCACCAAAAAATATTTCCAAAAACCACCAAGGCCTTGAAATCAAAACCAAGGGGTTTTGAAATCGATGTCAAGGCCTTGACATCCATTTAGAGGTTGTGAAGAGCTACTTTTGGTACCACTTAGGATTCAGATTGCCTTTTCCACGGAGTTCATCGTAGCACTTCTTTTTCTAGTGGGCATGAGCGTTATTCAGGTCGATTGTTTTGAAGTACTCATCCACACACCGTTGATCCTTCTGGTTCTTGTATTTCTTCACTATGCCAAACTCCTCGATCTGGAGATTATATGGATCCTCAGAAACAGGTTGACGAATAGGATGATCCTTTACCATTTTGTAGCACTGATTCATGACCTCTTCTGCCTGTTTTCTGGTCTCTTTGGCATCATCCTCAGTCAAAGGCTTAAGACTACTTGTAGAGGTAAAGGAGAGGGCAATCACATGAAACATTTGATTGATTTTCTGGTGCATTATTGTAAGCAGATCATATGATTCATCCAACTTGTCTGTGATCTCGGACCTGAAATCCAACATGTCCCTTCTAATTAATTCCATACCAATTTCTACTACATCAAGCCTTTCAGCTGCAGAAAGTGACCGAACGAGTTGTTCCTTCAGAATCCATTCTCCAAGTAGTGTTCTTTCAATCCCTACGTTGTCAAGTAAATTCTCACCGAGTTCTCCAACAACATAGTGTTTTTCCACATCAGCCAAATCAACAGAGAAATATCGAAAGATTTTGGAAGCAAATTGGCATAAGGGAGAGGGGTATCACAGGGGGCGTTTATCATGTGCGGCATATGGTTAAGGATAATGCTAGGGAGGTCAACCTCTAAACCATTTAGCACGTGATACAAAAAATAAAAGTTAACTACTCAGCACATCCCTACATTTAACCCGTGAAACAACACATCTAACAAGAATGGCACAAACAATCTTGGCCTTTAGAGTGAGAGATGTCAAGGTGGGTTGTGGAGGAGAGTTGGGAAGGAGAAATTGCTCTTTGGCCAAATTAACAGTCTTAGCTTTATGGGGGTGGTCGTAGAAAGTCTAGGTAGGAAGCCCTAAAATCTGAGCAATTATTATGGAAGAAAGGGCGATAGGTTTACCTTTGACCACTGACTCAAGGATTAGCTCCCCCCGTTCTCTTCTGCTGGTGAGATTGACGAAGAATAGCCTAGTCAATCTTGGATAAGCTACTTCCCCTCAATTGAGGATCTTCCAGATGGAGCAGCCTAGTAGCATTGTGATACAGGGAGACCGAGAGAGAGCACTAACTCTAAGTCCACTAACTCACACATGCAGAGGTTGCGATCCTTGAATACATCAAGCCATTTGTCAACGGCTATGTGACTGTTGAACTAGTTAGAGGGAAAACCTGTCTGAGCGAAAATCTCCACATCGTCCATGGGAGCAGAATATTCAGAGTCAGAGGAGATGTGAACGACCTTGTGGCGTTTGATGACCGACGATGATGCCTCATCAATTGATTGTCTCTTGGAAGCCATGGAGTTTGTTTGTGAGAGAAGTTGAAAGGGTTTTGGAAAATGAAAGAGTAAAGCAGATGGGTTTGCAAGAAAGTTGAAGCGGAAAGAGTTAAAGAAGGGAGAGAAGTGATATTTAAAGGAAGAAGTCACATCAATTTACGGCTTAATATGATATTGAAGGAATCATGATCTTGAAAACCGATTTTGATTAGAATTCTTTCCAATAATTTTGTAACCACTTTTCAAAACAGTTCTTTGAATTTGAAAACAAAGACGTTTGAAATCATTTAAAAATTCTTCTTTAAAATAATTTAGTGATCAAATATCTAAAACATATTAACCACTAAATAGATCCGTGATTTTCAATGTGGCCCTTGGATTCCATTTCAAGGCCCATGAATTGCATTTTAAGGCCCTTGAAATTGAAATGTGGGCTGCATTCTAAGGAGGAAATAAAACGATTTACTCCCCCTAAGTTAATGCTTCCTAGTTCAACATACCAAGGTCTAATCTAATAAAATTGAATTGATCTTACGGTAGAGGCTTAGTAAATATATATGCAAGCTACAAGTTAGTTGATATAAAAGGTATCGAAACATCACCTTTCTCAACATGATCACGTATGAAGTGATGCCTCACATCGATATGCTTTCTTCTTGAATGTTGCACATGATTTTTAGTAATAAAAATAGCACTAGTATTATCACATTTAATCGGGATACCTTTAAGATCAAAGCCAAGATCATGAAGTTGTTGACCTATCCATCGAATTTGTGCACAGCAACCTCCTACAGCTATGTATTTTGCCTCAGTTGTGGATAGGGCGAATGTGTTTTGCTTATTGGAGTGTCAATTGATTAATGGATGACCCTAAGAATTGGCAACATCCAGAAGTACTCTTTCGATCGACCTTATAGCCTGCAAAGTCAGCATCTGAATAGCCAACGAGGTGAAACGAGCTTTGACGTGGATTCCAAAACCCTAAATTCTTAGTTCCATTTAGATACCGAAATATCCTTTTCACAGCTATCAAGTGCGAGTCTATAGGATCATATTGAAATCTTGCACACATGCACACACTAAACATAATATTAGGTCGACTAGTAGTTAGATAACAAAGAACCAATCATACCTCGATACTACTTTTGTACAACACTTTTACCATACTTGTCGTGGTCAAGTGAAAGTGTGGAACTCATAGGAATTTTTGCTAACTTAGATTTATCCATTTTATACTTCTTAAGCAAGTCATTGGTATACTTGCTTTGATTGAGAAAATTTTCTTTATTTGCTTGTGTGACTTGAAGTCCAAGAAAGAAATTTAACTCTCCCATTAAGGTCATTTAGAATTCCCTACACACAATATCTGAAAATTCCTTGCATAGAGAATTGTTAGTAGCACCGAATAATATATCATCAACATAGATTTGTACTACTAATACATCGTTGCCTCTAATTTTGATAAATAATGTTTTGTCAATCAAACCTCTTTTGAAATAATTTTCAGGGAGATACTTGGACATTCTTTCATTCCAAGCTCGAGGAGCTTGCTTATGACCATAAAGAGCTTTGTCCAATTTAAAACATGATCCGAAAAATCATCATTTTTAAAAGTAGAAGGTTGAGCAACATAGAATTCTTCTTCTAAGAAGTCATTTAGAAAAGCACATTTAACATCCATTTGAAATAACTTTATGTTCATGAAGGATACAAAAGCAAGTAGCATACGTATGGCTTCCAACCTGGCAACTAGAGCAAAAGTCTCCTCATAATCAATACCTTCTTCTTGGTTATAGCCTTGAGCTACAAGTCGTGCTTTGTTTCGAATGACCTTTCCACATTAAAACAACTTGTTTCGAAAAACCCATTTTGTGTCAATGACGGATTGGTGCTTAGGTCTACACGTGAGGGTCCAAACTGTAACACCTCAAATCCGCGGGACTCGGGGCGCCACATTGGGCTAGGATCTCACAGTGGAATATGATAGTAGCTTGGCAACAAGTTCACTGGACATTACAACATGACACCGACAGATATAAAAACAAATAAATAAAACGATATAATTGTATAAGGAACGGGTATACAAGACCATAGCCGAGTGTAAAACCATAACAAACACAACAACATGTACAACGTGCACAAAATATCCCCGAAAGCCCATGCAACACCTATGTACGGAAGTCCTCGGCTAGTCACCATGCCGGATCACTCTGCAGCTCTCTTATCCTACAAAGCATCTACAACACGGTATAAAACCGTTAGCTAACCATACAAATATAAGGTAATGTATAAGCACAAACACAAGTCATAAAGAATAAACATATCATCTTGTTGTCACACAATTACCCGTTTTAATTATATTTATATAAGTAGTCATTCATTCAAATCGTATATACAAATAGATATATGAAACTATGTGACACGAGGAACATATCATCCTCGACTCTAGGCCTGCTAGCCATCCGGAGTAGTGTCGGTCACACAACTCGTGTACCCTATGGGAGTGGTGTTGTGCCCTTCCTTTATACTAGGTTTGGCCTGACGTCAAAGAATCTCCCAACTCCTTACAGGATGAAAGGGAAAGGTTATCACTGCCACTACAAGGGGGCTATCAATAAAACATAGGTCGGAAATAATCGATATCGCATGCTATCATATCAAGCACATAACACACACCACTCTTGCATACACCCAATATAGGGATGGTAGCTATGTAAGTCCTACGGACTTACCTTAACCTCTGATACTCTCAACCACGAGCAACCTTAATCCAAATAACGGCATTGCCCAATAACAAGGCATAGAGATATATTAATCTCCTATTAATCAAAGGGGTCACACCAAGACCCAAGGGATCCATAAGGATCACATACATCCTATAACCCTCACTCGAGATCCTAAATCCTCAAAGCCGTACATGGCATAACATGATATCATAACATCATCATCCTAACCTCATCTATACCTAGCATGATGCTACAAACTCACACTAGGAAAGGAAGGGACAATTCCATCCTAGGAATGCCCTAAGCAAGACGCACCTACGTGACAAGGAAGACGCAGGGGCTGAATACAAGGAACCACAAGGGCGGCCCTAGGTGGCACAAGGGCAGCGTATGGCCGGCGTTGGGGCGTCCTGGATGGACGTAGGGTCGGCTGGTGTGCAGATTGTACATTTCAGCTCTTCTTCACTTCTTCACTCGAACCTCTTCACTCCTTCTTCAGCCAGTAGCCCCATACATACATATACATACATATATACATCAAACAAAGCCTAAGAAGGCTGCCACAAGATCAAGTCTTGTGGAATCCTAAGCTAGACAGAAATAAGAGAAGAAAAGAAGAAAGGAAGAAGAAAGAAAGGAAGAACTCGTTAGCTGAACCCTAACAAAGGAAAAACAGCATACCACAACCTTAAGGCTGGCTCAACACAGGCACAATGACATCATCAATCACTTTCATCATCAAACCAACATCAAACTCTCTTCAAAACTCTTGCAAGATCAAGGAAAACAAGAAGAAGATTCAAAGGAGGAGGAAGAAGAAATAAGAACGTAAGGGAGAGAAGATAGAGATGGAAGAAGATGAAAACCCTCATCAGAAGGTAAGATTGAAACTTATAGAAGAAGGAAGGGTAAAGCACGGGTTAAGGGTTAATAATGCCAGCTGCATCACACCACAAACCACATGGGCGGCTCATGGAGGGGGAGGGGTGGATCAATGTGGCCGCATGTGCGCAAGGCTTGACCGTAGGGGCGGTTCGAGCAGAGCTCAGCACACTCAGCACCTGCGTCTCAACTGAGGCGTAGGCGTGGGATCTCCAAAAGACTAATGCTCTTACATCTCACCCCCCCTAAAAACAAGTTTTGTCCCAAAACTTGCAAAATCCCAAATCCTCTCGGATCCATATGCCGAGGTATAACTCTTTGTCGGAGGTATCACATCTCAGCTCAAAAGTGTAACACCCCCAGTTCTTGGAACTCGGGGAGCTACTGGTTAGGACCTCACAATGGGTCCCGACCTTGGTTTAACAACAACTTTACTAGGATCTTACAACAAGGCACAAATGTAATTAAAAACAATTTCCAAAACATAATATTTTTAATGGTATGAAAGTACACATGTGACAGCCTTAGAAACATATATAAAGATACATAACATGCATGACGTATGGAAGACTCCCCCGTCCCCATCTAATGAGTACGTGGACCCGGCTGACCATCCGTTCCGGATCACTCTGCAACTGTCTATCTCTACAAATCTACAACACGGATAAACCGTTAGCTAACAATCCAAATATAAGCAGAATAAGGATAGCACAAACACACTCAAGATAACATAAAACAATCATCATGATGGCACACAAGCCGGTTAATATTGAATAGTTAAGTGATTCACCTTATTCTATTTTACAGTTTTGGCACGAGAAATCTTAAGAGTTCTCGCCTCCGTTCCTTATCCAACTGGGTGTAGGTCTAGCTTACCTCCTCCGGTAGCATCACTACAAACCGAGTGTGGACTAGTCCCTAAAGAAACCCCCAGCGCCCTCAAGCTAACAGAGCAGAATGCCACCGCCCGTTACTCTTAGGCCATTATATAGGTTGGTAGATAATTACTACTAAATACAACAATAAACATATCATTCACACACCACTATCATCATTCACACTCATATTTAGAAGCTAGCTAAATAAGCCCAAAGGACTTCCCTGAATTCAAACATAATCTCGTTATCTCGACTCGGTCTGTAACCGCAGAAACTCAACCGCCTGTTATAAAAGGCAAGTGGATCAATATTATATCCCACTTAATTAGAAGTCTCTAACTTCTAAGATATTTAACTCTATCATCAGCTAAATTACCAAAATACCCTTATACGGATAAATGACTGTTTTACCCCTGGTCCCGAAACTTCTAAAAATTTCATAACTTATGTTTAAACTCTTATTTGAGACTAACTAACCATATTCTACTCCCTAGGATGATTTTAGGTAACAATTAGAAAAACCACCCATTTTCTATTTCTCGAAAAGTCACTAAAGTCCAACTACAGCTTCAAATATAAAATTCGAATAATCTTATAAAAAATCAGAAATAATTCCCTAGGTCATCTATGATATCCTATCTACTCATAGGAGAAAGAATTTCTTAAAACTGTTAAAGCATCGCTTCTACAAAAATTTCTAAAGTTGGGTACAACACTTAACAAGCAGCACATTGTCTTAACTTTGAAAAATCATAACTCCTAAACTACTCGCTGTATTTATCCCAAATTTTGATATGTTATACTATTAAATCTTATCTCTAATATATCCAAAATTCAGACGCAAAGGAGATCAAAATCCAATTTAAAACTATCTCACAAAACCGAATTTCAGCACAACAGAAAAACTGCTTACGACTCCATCTTTGAAAAAATCATAAATCTCAAACCACTCGCTGGATTCCTCTCAAATTTTAATATGTTCTACAAAAATATGTCAACCATATCATATCCAAAATTCAAGTCTAACGGAGATCAAGAGCTTATTCAAAACCATCTCACAAAACAGCATCACTTGCTGTTTTCCCCAACACTCAGCACATATATAAAAACGTCAACTTTGAAACACAATAACTCTCAAACCGTAACTCCGATTCTTCCCAAATTTTAATATGATCTACAACAAGATGTCAAATATATCATATCCAAAATTCAAGCCTAACAGAGATCAAAAGCCTATTCAAAAATATCTCACAAAACAGCATCCCATGCTGTTTTTCTCAACTCAGCACATTTATAAAACTGAACTTTGAAACCCCATATCTCTCAAACCATAACATGGATACCTCTGAAATTTTAGTATGATTTACTTTGAAATACCATCTATAACATATCCAAAAATCAGCCAAAAAGAAGAAATCTAACTTACCCAAATCTGGACCCGAAGTTGACTGCTTGTCACTTCCGAAAAATTCAGAAAACGCCTCAACTCTTCAAGCTATCTTCCGAGGCTGTTAGGGATGGATTGATGACAGAAAAGGAGGTCTTATCAGCATATATATATATATATATATATATATATATATATATCTATATATATATATATATATATATATATGTTAAGGATTGCTCAAAAGAAGGACAAAGGTAGGACGGATTGGGACCTTACTCGACTCCATGACTCGAAGGCATGAGAAGGATAGCCCCAAGGCTGTTGTTGTGGATCAAATCTGGTCTCCTCTATATCAGTGGTCTGCTGGATCGACAGAAGAGAGGCAGCCCGCTGGTGCTACGTTTTGAGTCGACAGACGGAGCAACGCCCAGTCCGGCGCTTGTGCAGATGGGTCGAGTGCAGCAGTCCGGCGCCTGTGCGGATGGCTCGAGTGCAGAAGTCCCAGGCGGCTCTGCGTTGGGCGACTGCTGGTTGTCGAAGGGCTGGACTGGGTCGGCCTGCTGCTGCGCCGGACTGGACTACATTGGCCTGCTGCTGTGTCGACTTCCAAACAGGCGAGAGTGGTTGCGGTAGAGAGGGAGAAATCAACGGGAGAATGTAGCAGCAATTAGGTTAGGAAAATAATAGGTTTAGGTTAATTAATTAGGGATTAGGGTAAAATATGGGTTGGGCCAGCTGGGCCGGAAATTACTATCTACTGGGCTTAGTCCGATGGGCCTGCTCATCCTACTAGATGATAGCTATTAAATGAGTCGTTAACTTATACGGAAATGTTATTCAGTTTACATATTTATCATTTTATGTGAATTAAGTTACATAAAATGATAGAACTTTGATAAAATTTTCATAATGTATAACATTCTCTAGAATGAGAAGAGGTTAGCGGATCGAAATCCGGTTTGATCGGTATTAAACGGAAAATAAATTTTCCGGGTATTACATCAGTACCCCCTTAAAATAAGTTTCGTCCCGAAACTTAAAAGAAGACTCGTAATGTCGGAGTCCATGCAAAAGAATTTAAGCGCCGGAAAGAGGTCACAACGGTCGAGTTCTGATTTGTTTCTGAAATAGCCGGAAGAAATATTCCCGGGTATTACATCAATCCCCCCTTAGGATAAGTTTCGCCCCGAAACTTAAAGTACGTCAGTCATATGGTCAGCCCTCAAGGTACGAATCTAGTGTATCTACTTGTTACCGTACAAGAGTCATCGTTTCCACATTTATAAAACTGAACTTTGAAACCCCATATCTCTCAAACCATAACATGGATACCTCTGAAATTTTAGTATGATTTACTTTGAAATACCATCTATAACATATCCGAAAATCAGCCAAAAAGAAGAAATCTAACTTACCCAAATCCGGACCCGAAGTTGACTGCTTGTCACTTCCGAAAAATTCAGAAAACGCCTCAACTCTTCAAGCTATCTTCCGAGGCTGTTAGGGATGGATTGATGACAGAAAAGGAGCTCTTATCAGCATATATATATATATATATATATATATATATATATATATATATATATATATATATATATATATATATATATGTTAAGGATTGCTCAAAAGAAGGACAAAGGTAGGACGGATTGGGACCTTACTCGACTCCATGACTCGAAGGCATGAGAAGGATAGCACCAAGGCTGTTGTTGTGGATCAAATCTGGTCTCCTCTATATCAGTGGTCTGCTGGATCGACAGAAGAGAGGCAGCCCGCTGGTGCTACGTTTTGAGTCGACAGACGGAGCAACGCCTAGTCCGGCGCTTGTGCAGATGGGTCGAGTGCAGCAGTCCGGCGCCTGTGCGGATGGCTCGAGTGCAGAAGTCCCAGGCGGCTCTGCGTTGGGCGACTGCTGGTTGTCGAAGGGCTGGACTGGGTCGGCCTGCTGCTGCGCCGGACTGGACTACATTGGCCTGCTGCTGTGTCGACTTCCAAACAGGCGAGAGTGGTTGCGGTAGAGAGGGAGAAATCAACGGGAGAATGTAGCAGCAATTAGGTTAGGAAAATAATAGGTTAGGTTAATTAATTAGGGATTAGGGTAAAATATGGGTTGGGCCAGCTGGGCCGGAAATTACTATCTACTGGGCTTAGTCCGATGGGCCTGCTCATCCTACTAGATGATAGCTATTAAATGAGTCGTTAACTTATACGGAAATGTTATTCAGTTTACATATTTATCATTTTATGTGAATTAAGTTACATAAAATGATAGAACTTTGATAAAATTTTCATAATGTATAACATTCTCTAGAATGAGAAGAGGTTAGCGGATCGAAATCCGGTTTGATCGGTATTAAACGGAAAATAAATTTTCCGGTTATTACATCAGTACCCCCTTAAAATAAGTTTCGTCCCGAAACTTAAAAGAAGACTCGTAATGTCGGAGTCCATGCAAAAGAATTTAAGCGCCGGAAAGAGGTCACAACGGTCGAGTTCTGATTTCTTTCTGAAATAGCCGGAAGAAATATTCCCGGGTATTACATCAATCACCCCTTAGGATAAGTTTCGCCCCGAAACTTAAAGTACGTCAGTCATATGGTCAGCTCTCAAGGTACGAATCTAGTGTATCTACTTGTTACCGTACAAGAGTCATCGTTTCCACATATAAGTATCCCGCATATTAAGGTCACCAAAAACACACATCCCGACTAAGCACTCGAGCATGAAAATAAACAAGTAGTCAGACAATATAACACAGATATAAGGCCAAACCCTAACTCGTCGCTGCCTAGATTACACTATCTCCACAAAGGTCTCTGAAAGGTTATGTCTCATACTACCCATAGTATCCAAGGTGGCCTCGTCGGCTTTTATAAAACCACTAACTCTGAAATCTTTTCATGTACAGACTTCACAAGTGCCTACTACCACGTTCTAGTGTGGTAACTAGATATCTCACCGGTATCATCCGGCTTCATTGCCCGATTCTCTAAGCCGATGTCCGAACTTTTGTCTGGTAAGTATACCTCTAATTGAAACCGTAGAAAACTAGGGTTACACTCTCCAATAGGGTGAGGTTTACTAGTCCATCAATCACTTATAAACCACTTTACAGCCTCGAGTGGTCACATTTTGCAACTCACCTCCAGGTCCTTTGATGACCGTACAGAAAATAACCTAGTCAACTTTCTTCCCTTCGTTATGTTTACTTGACTACACACTCAGGCCAAAGGTCTTGGACCTCCGCCAGCACTTCACCAAGTGTCTAATGCTCTTTGTATCACGACTCACTTGTCTTTTAATATGACTCGGTCATCTTATTCCTCAGGTAAGGAGTCATCCCTTTACCCTTTTCCGGTCTAGTAGTGGAGACACAATCTAGTGGTCATCATCTGTATTCACTTGGCATTATTATAATATTTATGGATATCTAATATATTGTTAGCTCAACCTTAGGCTTCTCACGTTTTTTTTTTTTTTTTGTCTTGAGTGACATACAATATGTCCGGAATGACGGTATTAGATACAAGGTGATCTCACATCACCGTCATTTGCTCACACTACTTAATAGTTGTTAACATTGTATTGTGTCCTATAATATTCCTCTTACTCAAAACGCAACTCGACTCCGTTCCGAGATAAAATTCTTCGTATACTCCATTCTTGAGATTATGTTTTCTATATGTACGAGTACTGGTCTGTAAGTACACTCCCGTAGCTTCCTTTTCTTATCTGTCTTTCGATTCAACTTGATAGTTACTCACCTTGAGCTTGTTAGTGCAGGCCCTACACAACACCTTTATTACTTCGTTACTTCCTTTCTCATTTTATCAAGAAACTCGTTCTAAAGTACCATGCTAGGTATTAAATTCCAAATTTACTGGTCTTCCAACATGTGACTAGGTCGGCATGCTTCACTTGGATCTATAATGGGGTACCACTCTCTTTCTATACTTCTGCGTGCACATACTTTCTCGTCTATCTAGTTGGTGATACAGTTCCTCTACAAAAATTCTTGTCACTCCACGTAGCCTATTTCACGTTCCTTCTAAACGAAACGCATTTCACCAATTATCATCGTCTTAAACTCGACACGTCATTTGTTGTACTCTCGAGTTTCCGGTTCTGTGGGTTAGGACTCATCACGCTTTCGCTGCGCTACTTTGATAATTATGTTGTCACCCGCTAATCGTAAGGACATTTTCCGTGAGTCCAAATTGATGGACCCAAAATTCTCCCTCTCAATTACACCATAAGTCCTACCCGGATGAAATACCAAGTACCTTCCTTACTTGCCTTAAGGGACTAAGATAACGGTTGGAAGACGACCTCTTCCGTTTACTTTTGGAATTCTTCTAACACGGATCCAAACTTCCTAACTCGACTGAAGTTTGATCTTAACCAACCGAGAAGTAACCTCTAACACGATTCTTTCTATACCTTTAGTTGTCTAAGTAGATTCTCGTTGTCTACTTGAGGAACTCCTCCAAAGCATCGGTATAGTTATTTCAATAATCCTCAATCACAGATATCTCTTCTTAACTGTACATAGCTCGTCAATCCCCAAACAACTCTTGCACGTCCTCAGTTGATGTCGGTCAGTCAATAGTTGACTTATCTCCATTTCTGGGACTTACTTGGTATAAAGCTCGACTCTCTGTAAACCAAACTCGCTCTGTAAACTGTAGCAACTCAGTTGCCTGTCAAAGGAGATGAGTGCATTAGCACACTCCTACGTAATTAGAAGTCTAAGACTTCTAAGATAGAAGAACGTATTAAAACATAACTAGTTACAGTACTAATTTAGGGTCAAATGACTATTTTACCCTTGGTCCCGAAACTCCTAGAATTTCCAAAATTCATGTCTAAACTCTTATTTGAGACTCTAAAGTCATATTCTAACTCCTAAAGTTTAGTTTGGTTACAAACTGGCACTTTTCCTATTTTCCTATTTTCCGAAAGATCGTAAAGGTCCAACTTCGGCTTCAAATATAAAATTCGTAAAAGCTTATAAAAATTCCGAAACAATTCTCTAGATCATCTATGATGTTCCCTCTACCCTTAGGAGCAAGAATTTCTCAAAACTGTTCATCCATCATTTTTATAAAAATTCCAAAGTTGGTTACAACACTTGGAGTTTCCTATACTTAGCCAAAATGTGAGTACACTTTGAAAAATCATAACTCCTAAACCACTCACTGGAGTTATCCCAAATTTTGATATGTTATACTATAAAATCTTACCTCTAATATATCCAAAATTCAGACGCAAAGGAGATCAAGAGCTTATTCAAAACCATCTCACAAAACAGCATCACTTGCTGTTTTCCCCAACACTCAGCACATATATAAAAACGTCAACTTTGAAACACAATAACTCTCAAACCGTAACTCCGATTCTTCCCAAATTTTAATATGATCTACAACAAGATGTCAAATATATCATATCCAAAATTCAAGCCTAACAGAGATCAAAAGCCTATTCAAAAATATCTCACAAAACAGCATCCCATGCTGTTTTTCTCAACTCAGCACATTTATAAAACTGAACTTTGAAACCCCATATCTCTCAAACCATAACATGGATACCTCTGAAATTTTAGTATGATTTACTTTGAAATACCATCTATAACATATCCGAAAATCAGCCAAAAAGAAGAAATCTAACTTACCCAAATCTGGACCCGAAGTTGACTGCTTGTCACTTCCGAAAAATTCAGAAAACGCCTCAACTCTTCAAGCTATCTTCCGAGGCTGTTAGGGATGGATTGATGACAGAAAAGGAGCTCTTATCAGCATATATATATATATATATATATATATATATATATATATGTTAAGGATTGCTCAAAAGAAGGACAAAGGTAGGACGGATTGGGACCTTACTCGACTCCATGACTCGAAGGCATGAGAAGGATAGCACCAAGGCTGTTGTTGTGGATCAAATCTGGTCTCCTCTATATCAGTGGTCTGCTGGATCGACAGAAGAGAGGCAGCCCGCTGGTGCTACGTTTTGAGTCGACAGACGGAGCAACGCCTAGTCCGGCGCTTGTGCAGATGGGTCGAGTGCAGCAGTCCGGCGCCTGTGCGGATGGCTCGAGTGCAGAAGTCCCAGGCGGCTCTGCGTTGGGCGACTGCTGGTTGTCGAAGGGCTGGACTGGGTCGGCCTGCTGCTGCGCCGGACTGGACTACATTGGCCTGCTGCTGTGTCGACTTCCAAACAGGCGAGAGTGGTTGCGGTAGAGAGGGAGAAATCAACGGGAGAATGTAGCAGCAATTAGGTTAGGAAAATAATAGGTTTAGGTTAATTAATTAGGGATTAGGGTAAAATATGGGTTGGGCCAGCTGGGCCGGAAATTACTATCTACTGGGCTTAGTCCGATGGGCCTGCTCATCCTACTAGATGATAGCTATTAAATGAGTCGTTAACTTATACGGAACTACTCTACGGTTTTTTTTTTTATTTTTTTAATCATACGGAAATGTTATTCAGTTTACATATTTATCATTTTATGTGAATTAAGTTACATAAAATGATAGAACTTTGATAAAATTTTCATAATGTATAACATTCTCTAGAATGAGAAGAGGTTAGCGGATCGAAATCCGGTTTGATCGGTATTAAACGGAAAATAAATTTTCCGGGTATTACATCAGTACCCCCTTAAAATAAGTTTCGTCCCGAAACTTAAAAGAAGACTCGTAATGTCGGAGTCCATGCAAAAGAATTTAAGCGCCGGAAAGAGGTCACAACGGTCGAGTTCTGATTTGTTTCTGAAATAGCCGGAAGAAATATTCCCGGGTATTACATCAATCCCCCCTTAGGATAAGTTTCGCCCCGAAACTTAAAGTACGTCAGTCATATGGTCAGCTCTCAAGGTACGAATCTAGTGTATCTACTTGTTACCGTACAAGAGTCATCGTTTCCACATATAAGTATCCCGCATATTAAGGTCACCAAAAACACACATCCCGACTAAGCACTCGAGCATGAAAATAAACAAGTAGTCAGACAATATAACACAGATATAAGGCCAAACCCTAACTCGTCGCTGCCTAGATTACACTATCTCCACAAAGGTCTCTGAAAGGTTATGTCTCATACTACCCATAGTATCCAAGGTGGCCTCGTCGGCTTTTATAAAACCACTAACTCTGAAATCTTTTCATGTACAGACTTCACAAGTGCCTACTACCACGTTCTAGTGTGGTAACTAGATATCTCACCGGTATCATCCGGCTTCATTGCCCGATTCTCTAAGCCGATGTCCGAACTTTTGTCTGGTAAGTATACCTCTAATTGAAACCGTAGAAAACTAGGGTTACACTCTCCAATAGGGTGAGGTTTACTAGTCCATCAATCACTTATAAACCACTTTACAGCCTCGAGTGGTCACATTTTGCAACTCACCTCCAGGTCCTTTGATGACCGTACAGAAAATAACCTAGTCAACTTTCTTCCCTTCGTTATGTTTACTTGACTACACACTCAGGCCAAAGGTCTTGGACCTCCGCCAGCACTTCACCAAGTGTCTAATGCTCTTTGTATCACGACTCACTTGTCTTTTAATATGACTCGGTCATCTTATTCCTCAGGTAAGGAGTCATCCCTTTACCCTTTTCCGGTCTAGTAGTGGAGACACAATCTAGTGGTCATCATCTGTATTCACTTGGCATTATTATAATATTTATGGATATCTAATATATTGTTAGCTCAACCTTAGGCTTCTCACGTTTTTTTTTTTTTTTATTTATTATTATTATTATTTTTTTTTTTTTTTTTTTTTTTTTTTGTCTTGAGTGACATACAATATGTCCGGAATGACGGTATTAGATACAAGGTGATCTCACATCACCGTCATTTGCTCACACTACTTAATAGTTGTTAACATTGTATTGTGTCCTATAATATTCCTCTTACTCAAAACGCAACTCGACTCCGTTCCGAGATAAAATTCTTCGTATACTCCATTCTTGAGATTATGTTTTCTATATGTACGAGTACTGGTCTGTAAGTACACTCCCGTAGCTTCCTTTTCTTATCTGTCTTTCGATTCAACTTGATAGTTACTCACCTTGAGCTTGTTAGTGCAGGCCCTACACAACACCTTTATTACTTCGTTACTTCCTTTCTCATTTTATCAAGAAACTCGTTCTAAAGTACCATGCTAGGTATTAAATTCCAAATTTACTGGTCTTCCAACATGTGACTAGGTCGGCATGCTTCACTTGGATCTATAATGGGGTACCACTCTCTTTCTATACTTCTGCGTGCACATACTTTCTCGTCTATCTAGTTGGTGATACAGTTCCTCTACAAAAATTCTTGTCACTCCACGTAGCCTATTTCACGTTCCTTCTAAACGAAACGCATTTCACCAATTATCATCGTCTTAAACTCGACACGTCATTTGTTGTACTCTCGAGTTTCCGGTTCTGTGGGTTAGGACTCATCACGCTTTCGCTGCGCTACTTTGATAATTATGTTGTCACCCTGTTCGCCCCTAGAGGTGTGTGCAAATAAGCTTTAAATTTATAAAACTAGAATCAAGCAGCGAACCCGCAGTGTACGGATCGAGGTAGCTAAGCAAGAATTCCAGAGTATCGAACACAGGGATTTGGGTGGGAACAAATTCAATTTCAGGTTATCAAGCAGTAAATCTGAGAGTTTTGCAAATATTGGGAAAACAACAATCCTAAAGATCCGGGTATTCAGTTGTGGCAATAGATTCAAGATATACTAATGGTGTAAAGACAGAGTTAAGATGTGCAAAGGTATACTAATGTAAGGTAATCGTACAGTTGAGGTTCCAAAAACCTTATGTAACTCACCTAAAAGATACTCCTTATACAGGTTGTTGAGGCTCAATATAAGAAGGAACTAAAGACAAGGATTAGTGTCAAATACCCATACCTATAATCTAAAGGTCAAGACTAACTTATCCGATTGAGGTTGTTGAGGCTCACAATCGAGGTAGAGGTTGTTGAGGCTTCACTACCACCTAGAAAAGACAAGTCTAGACTAAGCTAAAGCAAATCTTTAACTTTGGATTAAGGTAAAAGCAAGCTCGTAAATTCAGGGAAATTACGGTTGGATCTTGAGATTCCACGGCCGTGGAACTCAAGAACAGCCCGTAATTTAGGGTTGTCGGCGACAATTCTCTAACTCTCAGGGTCTAATTTGTTTGCGATCGATCTATCATCATCTAGGCCACAACTATCAACCCTTCACCTTAGAATTGTTAAGGGTTTTTAGCCAATAACAGTCATTTGATATTAATTCAAGATTTAAAAGATAAAAGATGGAAACTTTCAAGAACTATCAATAATCTTCAAAAGAATCTCAGAATCACAATCAAGAACAAGTATTTATCAAGGGATTCAAATAGGAATAAGCAATCACAATCTTAGGAAAGAAAAGAAACGGGATGTCAATCCGATCCTAAATCAAACCTAAGCAAGAAGAGAATTCTTCTTGCAAAATCCTCCAAGAACTTCGATCTTGCACAAACGCAAAGATCGCTAGCCGCAATTCTTCAATTCCGAACTTTGATCTTCAATGAGATCTCCCAAAATCACCTCCAAGAATGAGGGTTTGTGCGTTCCTAAACTTGCGTTCTTTTGCCGCTAAACTTAGGGTTGGAAGATCGTAAGCTAGGTAGCGAGGTGACGGAATCTTGCTTCATCCGTCCTTTTTATAATGCAGGGCAAAATGTCGGCCCGGCCCGATCTTCAAAAGATCATGGCTTCGAAACGTGGCGAAAGGATTCGCCAAGATCACGGTCGTGGAAGATTCCACGACCGTAATTCTGAGGCGTGGAAACAAACACGGGTAACTTCCACGGCCGTAATATCCCCTGGAATGAACGTCGAATTCTGCATCACAATCCACGGCCGTAATCTAGGGTAAAACCGTGATTCTTGCCTTCATTCGTGCATTCCTCAATCTAATACTCCAAATTGCTTCCAAAAGGTGTCCTAAATCTAGAGGTACTTCAACTCAACTTCCCCTTGCTCGATTTCGTTCGGAAATAGCTCCAAATCACCTATAATCAACATAGAACTCGTGTAGACATCCATATCGACAATATAGGCAATACTAGCTCATATATGCGTAAAGCTTAATCAAAGACTATCAATAAGAATCAAATACGATTATAAAACGTGCCTAAAATATCACAATATTTCATGCTAACAAATAACCCCATACTTAACACTTGCTTGTCCCTAAGCAAGGTCTTTCAAAAAGCTTTAAACAAGAGTTAGGATGAAATATGTGTACCTTCTTTTGGATGAAAGTGACTTCTAAAGAATAGATCGTTCTCAAACCTTGCTTCAATCGTTTTCAAACTTTCGCACACTTAATTAGAGAGTAAGAGGTAAAGAAAGCTCATGAAACAATTTAACTTCCAAGCAAGCATTATAACCTTCAAACATCACCAAAATCAATCATAAGAACTTCAATTTAGATCACCAAGTCATATAACATTCTCTTGATCTTAAGGACTTTCAAAGAAAAAGGTCTAGAGTATGGAATGGAAGGGAAACTTTAAGGGAGAGTGGTGCATAAATCCGGGAAAATGGACTACTACCTTCTTCTTCTTTTGCGATTTCCGCAACTCTTCACTTAGAGCTTCGCTCTTACTTTTCATTTTTCGACTTTACTTTTGGAGTTATGGATAGAGGTGCACAAAAACCGAAGCCTAGGAGATTGGCGTTTCTCATTTTTTTGCGAGATGCCTCAAACCCTTAGCGCACATACCATAATCCGCTAGGAATATCGCTCAATCCGACTTTGGCAAGACACAAACACCCGGCTATGTGAATGGTGCCGAGTTACTCATCGTCATGATTGACTTCCCCAAACCTATAATTTCTTTCTATTCAATTGATTGCCAATATATGCTCTCATGGCCCTCCCACATCAAACATGCCTTTTTCTCATTCACTTTCCAAGTTCCCGGATGGGTAAGGGAGGCTAATATTTCAATGAGGAGTTAGATGATCAAAGAGAAGAAGAAAGAAAGTATCGAATTGCCTTAATCATTTCAAAAAGAAGCATAGGAACTTATAATGTGATTTCAACTTCGATTTCTTACATGATTTAGGTAACATTTTCACATTATAAAACTTGCAAAAGAGGTAAAATTTATTCATTCAATTTCTTTTCGAATTACTATCCTTTCAAGCATGCAATTGTTATCAACTTAATTCACAAGTAGTGTTTATCATAGAATTCATTTCAATTCATTAGAAGCATCAAATTTTTCAAAATTTTTATGGGTTTTTAAAGTTCTTTTTCGTGCAATGCAAGAATGAAACGTGTGACATATGATGAACATGCAATAATAGTCTCGGAATAGAAGCAACATATAGAGTAGAGTTATTACAAACATTTAGTACATCCCACCCCATACTTAGGACGAACATTGTCCTTAATGTTCACAAGAAAGAACAAAAAGAAAGAAAGGAAAAAGAAACTCACAAATGGTGGCGGGGATGTCTAAAACGAGCAGTCCGGTCATCGATCACTGCGGTGCCGGTGGAGGTGGAAATGGAGAGAAACTCGGGTCATAGTACCGCCCAAACTGCTGGCGGTAGACGTCCCTCATCATGTGGTCGAGGTCGTCCAAACGTCCATCTCTCGCGTCTGCCCGGATCTCTAATGCTCCGACTCTCTCTGAAAGTCCGGTAGCCCACTCTGGCATCCTCTCATACCATCCCGGAGCGCGATCATACTATCCGGGAGCATCTGCTGGTGCTGGCTGTGGTGGTGGTGGCGGTGGTGCTGCTGGCTGCGTCGTGGACCAAGGAGGGGGTGTCTCGTACCAGGTGGGAGGTGTAGTCATCCACGTGGGCCTCTCGCTCACGCTAGCGCGGCGAGATGACGAGCCTGGAGCTCTAGCCGGACACGGAGAGCGTCTAGGTACATCCTGCTGATCCGGCTGATCCGGAAACGAGCCGAACTCCTGCTCTGCTCCTCCACCACTCTCATACTGCTCTCCCATATCCTCCTCATCTACTACCGGCGGTGGAACGTAAGGGGGAGCTACAAGCCTGTTCGCATGCATCGCAGCGAACGTCTCCTTCCAGTTGTGGCGTCCCGCCACAATGGAATACTCCGGCAGCCACTCAATACCCCTGCCGGTCCTGCTCTCCCAGGGCATGCCCGCATAAGGCGGACCTCTATGTGTGGGGAAGATGAGTCCCCTAACCATGAAAGCGTGTAGCCCTAATGGAACTGCCGGTATACGTGTGCAAGCCGAGAAGTCCACTCCAAAAGTCCTAGCTATGTGGGTCACTATCCCACCATACCCAATGTTCCCTCTTGATTTGTTCTTCAATTTGCTCATAGTCGCCGCCAAAAGGGTAGCACAATCGGCGCGGCATCCATGAAGCATAGCGTAGAGAAGGAATAACTCATCCGTCTTAATCTTTTGGGGCGTCTCCGTCCTAGGAAAGAGACACTCCGAAAGAACACGGTGAGCTATCTTCAAGGCCAAATGGTACATCAATTTGGCCTTGGTATCAGCTGGATGCCAACGGTCCTCGTCGGCATAGATCATAGCCACATCCTCCCAAAAGTCCTTAGCGGATACGTTCCTAGGGAGTCGACCGTTGTAGGTCTCATGGAACCCAAAGATGGTCCCGAACTCGACAATGCTCAACTGGTAGTCTCTGTTCATGAGACGGAAGGAGACAGTCCTATCAACATGGCTGTGCTCAAAAGACGTCACAACCTCTCGGGTAATCTCCTCATAAGCGTCTTCACGAATGTTCGTGAAGACAAGTAAACCGGCTCTATCCAAGAGCCATGTGAGGTCATCTACAATGTTGAGAGGATGTAGATCCTCCAACAACAAGTATCTAGGGCCAATTACTGCCCTCTTCTCGATCCTCTCAAATGCAGCTTGGTGGTTTTCGTGTATGATCGGTATGCTAGAAGGAGGGGGTGAAGATGGAGGTGAAGGTGAGGATGGGGGTGAGGGAGATGAGGGTGGTGGTGCCCTAGATGTGGAAGGGTTGCCCTTTCTCTTCTTATTCTCTTCCCCTTTCTTTTCCTTAATCCTTCCCGAGACTCTCCTCACAAAGTCCATTCTGTTACAAATTACGGTCTGTTCTTCCCAAAACCACGGCCGTGGAACCTATGCAGACCGTGATTCGACACAGTAATTCTCAATTCTCAGCAAATCAGCAATCAAGCTCCACAACAAGCAGTCCTAATCTAATTTCTTCCAATCTCAATCAGTTCTTCCTAATAATCTCTAACAAAAACGAACAAAAACGACTAGAATCAAGAAGAGAGCAAAAACCTCTTTTTCGGATT
Source organism: Fagopyrum esculentum (assembly GCA_033239045.1). NCBI lineage: Eukaryota > Viridiplantae > Streptophyta > Magnoliopsida > Caryophyllales > Polygonaceae > Fagopyrum > Fagopyrum esculentum. The sequence goes on along the minus strand of BSUD01000008.1, from coordinate 66,635,703 downwards.
GAGAAATCCAAAATGCGGGTTTGTTGATCGTTTTCCACGCGATTTGTTGCTTGGATCTTGTTCTTGGTTGGATTTGCTTCGGTTTAGGAAGAAGAATCGTTAAAAACGATTAGAGAACGAAGAATTGGGATGAGCTGTGCGATTTCGGCGTTTAGGGCGTGGAAATTGGGGGTTTTTGTGGTGTTTTTGTGGTGAAGTGTGGCTTTTATACTCGCAGGCAAAATTTCAAAAATCACGGTCTGCCGGGGCATTCCACGGCCGTGGAAATGTACGGACCCGTAATTTTGGTGATTTTTCACAGGCCTTTGAGAATTACGGCCACTGTAGCAATGACGACCGTAATTTAGACCGTGGAGCTCTCTGTAAAGCTTCAAAGTCCAAATTTCGTCACTTCTCTTCGACATTATCCCTCCTTTCTCCTTTTCCATCGATCCTACAACCAAAAACACGAACATACCGGAAGGAATCGAGGCAAAATAAAACCGAAACGTCTATTCTAAACTAAACTATGAATCGAAAACAAAAACGAAAATGCAATACCTTGGGTTGCCTCCCAAGAAGCGCTTTGTTTAAGGTCCGTAGCTAGACCAAACTCGCACTTATTCGAGTGCGGTAGGTGCAAACTCCTCAGCTTGGAGTTCCGGTGAGTACTTCTTGAGCCGTTGACCGTTCACCTTAAAACTTCCGCTAGCTTCACCCCATACTTCAACTGCACCATGGGGGAAAATACGCTTAATTAGAAAAGGTCCAGTCCAACGAGATTTTAACTTACCTGGAAAGAGGCGAAGTCTCGAATTGAAGAGGAGAACTTGATCTCCTTCTTGGAAGTCCTTTGGAATGATATGCTTATCATGCCAACGCTTTGCTCTTTCCTTGTAAATCTTGGCGTTTTCGTAAGCGTTCAAACGGAGTTCATCCAGCTTGTTGATGTCTAGGAGACGCTTCTCTCCCGCTTCTTTCATGCTGAAATTCAGCCACTTGATAGCCCAAAACGCCTTGTGCTCTAGCTCTACCGGCAAATGACAAGACTTCCCATACACAAGGTTGTATGGTGTGGTTCCTATGGGAGTCTTGTATGCGGTCCGGTATGCCCATAACGCATCATCTAGTTTCAAGGACCAATCCTTCCTAGTCCTCGAAACCGTCTTCTCTAGAATTCCCTTGATCTCCCTATTTGAGATCTCAACTTGTCCGCTCGTTTGTGGATGGTAAGGGGTGGCGATCTTGTGAGTAACCCCATACTTGGATAGAAGAGCTTCAAAGCGACGGGCTATGAAGTGAGAACCTCCATCACTAATGATCGTCCTTGGCGTCCCGAATCGCGGAAAGATGGTCTTGTTGAAGAACTTAACCACCACCATGGCATCATTTGTGGGAGAGGCAATTGCTTCCACCCATCTAGAAACATAGTCTACCGCCAATAGTATGTATTGGTTTCCACAAGAAGAAGGGAATGGTCCCATGAAGTCAACTCCCCAAACGTCAAAAATCTCCACCTCTTGGATGTTGTTGAGGGGCATCTCGTTCCTTCTAGAGATATTGCCTGTTCTTTGACAAGCATCGCAACAAGAAACAAAGGATTGCACATCTTTAAATAAAGTAGGCCAATAAAATCCGGATTGCAATACCTTTGCGCTAGTTTTGTTTGAGCTAGCGTGTCCTCCACAAGGTAGTGAATGACAATGACGGATGACACTTTGCATCTCATCTTCCGGCACACATCGCCGAATGATGCCATCCGGACCTCTCTTGAAAAGAAGAGGCTCGTTCCAATGGTATTCCCGGACGTCCTTGAAGAACTTCTTCCTTTGCGCATATGATAGTCCGGGTGGTATCTCCTGGCAAACCAAATAGTTAACGAAATCAGCAAACCATGGTTCGTTACCCTTGGAGATTACCTTGATGCACTCCTCTATGATGTGTAGGTGTTCGTCCGGAAAGGAGTCATCAATGGGTAAATGGTCGTCCTCTAGATGTGTTAGACGACTCAAATGGTCCGCAACAGAATTTTCCGAGCCTTTCTTGTCGCGGATCTCAAGATCGAATTCTTGTAGGAGAAGAATCCATCTAATCAGCCTTGGCTTCGCATCCTTCTTTGCAAGGAGGTACCGGATCGCAGCATGATCCGTGTATACAATCACCTTTGCACCTACAAGATAAGAGCGAAACTTGTCAATAGCGTAGACAATGGCTAGAAATTCCTTTTCTGTAGTGGCGTAGTTGAGCTGGGCTTCGTCTAGCGTCTTGCTAGCGTAGTATATGGCGTGGGTTCGTCCTTCCTTTCGTTGCCCAAGAACAGCTCCAATGGCTACGTCACTAGCATCGCACATAATCTCGAAAGGGAGAGTCCAATCCGGTGGTTGGATAATGGGTGCTGAAATTAGAGCTTGCCGGATGGTGTTGAACGCATCTAGACATTCCTGCGAAAACTCAAAAACCGCATCCTTCATCAATAGATTAGTGAGAGGTTTTGATATCTTAGAAAAATCCTGAATGAAACGTCTATAGAATCCAGCATGTCCTAGAAAACTTCTTATTCCTTTCACCGAAACTGGAGGAGGGAGTTTCTCTATGGTCTCTATTTTAGCCTTGTCTACCTCTATCCCTCTACTAGAGACTAAGTGACCTAAAACGATTCCTTCCTTAACCATGAATTGACACTTCTCCCAATTAAGAACTAGGTTAGTGTCTTCACATCTTTGCAAAACAAGAGAAAGGTTAGAAAGACAATCGTTAAAAGAGGAACCGTAAACGGAGAAGTCGTCCATGAAGACTTCCATGATTTCCTCTACGTATTCGGAGAAGATGGCCATCATGCACCGTTGAAAGGTGGCTGGGGCGTTGCAAAGCCCGAACGGCATCCTCCTATAAGCGAACGTACCCCAAGGGCACGTGAATGTGGTCTTCTCTTGATCATCCGGGTGTATCGGGATCTGAAAGAAACCACTATAACCGTCAAGGTAGCAAAAGTATGAATGTTGTGCTAACCTTTCAAGCATTTGATCGATGAATGGCAATGGAAAGTGATCCTTCCGCGTTGCGTTGTTGAGCTTGCGGTAGTCTATGCACATTCGCCATCCAGTTACAGTTCGGGTAGGAATGAGTTCGTTGTTCTTATTGGTGATGACCGTCATTCCTCCCTTCTTCGGAACTACTTGAACCGGGCTCACCCACTTGCTATCGGAGATAGGATAGATGATACCTGCATCAAGAAGTTTAAGAATTTCCTTCTTGACAACCTCCTTCATGGTCGGATTCAACCGCCTTTGAGGTTGTCTTGAAGTTCTAAAGTCTTCCTCCATTAGTATCTTATGCATGCATAGGGAGGGTTTAATTCCTACTAAGTCCTCAATAGTATAGCCTATGGCTTTTCTATGTTTCCTAAGGACAATCATGAGCTGTTCATGTTCATCTATGCTTAATTCGGAACTAACGATAACCGGGAAGGTGGAATTAGATCCAAGAAAAGCGTACCTTAGATGAGTAGGATGTGGTTTAAGTTCCATCGCTTTCGGAGCTTCCAATGATCCTTGAGGAGCTTCCGATGTTTCCTTAGAAGTTTCTAAGGATGTTGATTGGTTTGGAGAAGAATTAGGAGAAGTTGAAGAAGTGTGCCGATCACCATTTTCCACGGTCAAAAACACGGTTTCCTCTGGTTTTCCACGGCCGTAATATCCTCTGGAATGGAGGTCGAATTTGGTTGTGGAATCCACGGCCGTGGAATACAGAGTATGGCCGTGGAATCTTGTATTCTCAGCCTCATCGTGGAGTTTCTCAAACTCTACTCCATGCATCTCTTCTTGTGCTTCTAAGGCTTCAATTTCCTCTTTGCACTCTTCTTCTTCTCCTACATCGGTTAGACTCATAGTAATAACCTTTTGCAAAGGATCGTTAAAGAGAATCGCACTTACCTCCTCCCTAGATAAACCTTCTTCGTTTTGGACATTGTAAATATCCTCATCAAAGATTGGTTCCTTCACTAGAGTGGAAAGAACGAACTCTACTTTCTCCTCCCCAATGTCGAAGGCGAGTCTCCCATTCTTGCAATCGACCATGCAGCCGGAAGTTGCAAGAAACGGTCTTCCGAGTATGATCGGGACCGGACTATCTGCAGGAATGTCAAGCACAACAAAATCAATGGGGACAAAGAACTTGCCTAGCTTGACAGGGACGTCCTCTACAATACCGACGGGACGAGTAATGGATCGATCCGCCATGTATAACGTCATCTTCACCGGTTTAGGGTCGCCTAAACCGATCTTCCTGCACAATGCAAGTGGTATGATGCTCACACTTGCTCCTAAGTCACATAAAGCGTCATATGTGACCTCTCCCACTCCTATGGGAATGCAAAATGACCCCGGATCTTTCAGCTTTGGGGGCATTTTCTCCTTCATGGTTTTGATGAGGTCCGAAGAATCCGAACTCATCTTGACCTCTCCAAAATCTTCTAGCTTCCTCTTGTTAGAGAGGAGCTCCTTCAAGAACTTGCCATAAGTCGGCATACCTACAATAGCATCAATGAAAGGTATATTAATATGCAGTTTGCTCATGAGTTCTATGAACTTACCGAATTGCTTGTCTAGGCGCGCTCGCGCTCTAGATTGAGGGAATGGTAGGGGAGGTTTGAAAGCTGGAGGTGGAATATAGACGTCCTCCTTCTCCTTCCCCTTTTCTTTGCCTTTCTCTACGGGGACTTCAACAAACGTAGGCTGCGGATCGGTGGTAGTCACTCCGCTCCTAGTTGTAATCGCCATTACCCTTCCCTTAGGGTTGTCCTCCGTCTTTCCTGGAAGTTTCCCTTGATTCCTAGGAACTTCCTCCGCATGGTTGAACATTTGATTTTCCAAAACCTTTTGAGCTTTGTCAACCTTAGAAATTTGATCATCAACCTTGATGATGCGGTTCTCCAACCCTTGAAGCTTTCCCAAGATCGTTTCCAACATGGGATCCGGCTTTTCCTTTCCAGTATTGTTTCCTCCATTTGATGATTGCCCCTGGCTTTTCAAAAGAGTAGAGGAAGAAGAGGGTGGAGTTAGTGAATTGGAATTGGAAGGATAGGAGTTACCGGAATTTTGTTGATTGGAGCGCCAATTGTTGTTGTTCGAACCACGATTGTTGTTCCAATTGTTGTTGTTCCGGTTGTTGTTGTTTCCATTCCAATTGTTGTTCCGGTTATTGTTCCGGTTATTGTTGTTGCGGTTGGTGTTGTCACCGCCATTGTTGTTGCCCAAATAGCCAACATCCTTCTCTTGCTGCTTTGGGAAGTTGGTCTTGATAGCCTCCTTCAACTCCTTGATTTCATTGTTGAGGGAGAAAATCTGATTTTGAGCTTCATGTGTGAGCTTCGCTCCTTGCTCCACACGATTTCCCTCCACTTTCCGGTGGGAATACTTCTCTATGACTCTTGCTTGCTTCTCAATGAAGTCTCAAGCGTCATCTTCTCTCATGTCCATGAACGTTCCGCATGAGAGGGATTGAAGGTTGAATTGCGTTCCCGCATCTAGCCCTTTGTAGTAAATTTCCAGCAAGGCAAGCTTGGATATGCCATGATGAGGGCAATCCAAGAGCAAATCCTGAAACCTTTCCCAAGATTGAAACAAACTTTCGTTAGGTTTCATAGAAAAAGCATTAATCTTACCTCTAAGTTCCGCCGTTTTGGAGGGTGGAAAGAACTTGGTGAGAAACTCTGCGGAGAGGTCTTCCCACGTCTCTAGCTTTCCACTAGGAAGAGCTTGGTACCAAGATAGCGCTTTCCCTTTCAAAGAGAAAAAGAAAGGTTTGAGCTTATAGCTGTTGGTAGTGGCGCTCTTTGGTCTCATTGTCTCCATCATACACTCAAAGTTTTGCAAGTGTTGGTGTGGAGATTCAGCGCTTGTACCGCCAAACTGACTTTGGCGAACAAGAGTGATAACTTGAGGGTTGAAGCTAAACCCTTGTACATCTTCAGCATCAAAGTTCACACCTAGGCGGCGTGGTTGTTGTGTTGGATCCATCCGCTGGCCAAGAGTTCTTGGCTCATTATCCACACGTTCGACCCTCGCATTCCTAGGTGGAATGCGGCGGTTAGCAGCTCCTTGTTGATTGAAAGGATTTATATTGATCGTAGGATCAATCTCTTCTAGCGGAGGCATGGAAGAATCACTATCATCAGCGGATGAGTGGCTTCTTCTTCTAGACCTTGTCCTTCTTCTCGAGGACTTCTTGCCCACCTTATCTTCAAGATCGCTCATCTTTATCTTCATTTGGACGATCATGTCTTGTAGACCGTTAACTTGAGTTTGATGACGATCCATCTCATCCTGGAGGAGATTCTCATTCCATCGGAGTTGAGCTTCCTTCTCCGCCAACTTAGTTTGAAGATCGCTTTCGTTTTCTTGAGCCATCTTCTTTTCTTTGCGTCTTTGTCTCAAGGTTTTCTCTAGCTCTTGATCAAGAGGTAAGAGATCTTCGGTGTTCCTAGACCTGCGCATACACTCAAGAAGAATCAAATAACGAGAGCAAGCTCCCAAGCTTGACAACCGGTTACCGAATTCGGCCGAAACCAAATCCCCGGCAACGGCGCCAAAAACTTGTTCGCCCCTAGAGGTGTGTGCAAATAAGCTTTAAATTTATAAAACTAGAATCAAGCAGCGAACCCGCAGTGTACGGATCGAGGTAGCTAAGCAAGAATTCCAGAGTATCGAACACAGGGATTTGGGTGGGAACAAATTCAATTTCAGGTTATCAAGCAGTAAATCTGAGAGTTTTGCAAATATTGGGAAAACAACAATCCTAAAGATCCGGGTATTCAGTTGTGGCAATAGATTCAAGATATACTAATGGTGTAAAGACAGAGTTAAGATGTGCAAAGGTATACTAATGTAAGGTAATCGTACGGTTGAGGTTCCAAAAACCTTATGTAACTCACCTAAAAGATACTCCTTATACAGGTTGTTGAGGCTCAATATAAGAAGGAACTAAAGACAAGGATTAGTGTCAAATACCCATACCTATAATCTAAAGGTCAAGACTAACTTATCCGATTGAGGTTGTTGAGGCTCACAATCGAGGTAGAGGTTGTTGAGGCTTCACTACCACCTAGAAAAGACAAGTCTAGACTAAGCTAAAGCAAATCTTTAACTTTGGATTAAGGTAAAAGCAAGCTCGTAAATTCAGGGAAATTACGGTTGGATCTTGAGATTCCACGGCCGTGGAACTCAAGAACAGCCCGTAATTTAGGGTTGTCGGCGACAATTCTCTAACTCTCAGGGTCTAATTTGTTTGCGATCGATCTATCATCATCTAGGCCACAACTATCAACCCTTCACCTTAGAATTGTTAAGGGTTTTTAGCCAATAACAGTCATTTGATATTAATTCAAGATTTAAAAGATAAAAGATGGAAACTTTCAAGAACTATCAATAATCTTCAAAAGAATCTCAGAATCACAATCAAGAACAAGTATTTATCAAGGGATTCAAATAGGAATAAGCAATCACAATCTTAGGAAAGAAAAGAAACGGGATGTCAATCCGATCCTAAATCAAACCTAAGCAAGAAGAGAATTCTTCTTGCAAAATCCTCCAAGAACTTCGATCTTGCACAAACGCAAAGATCGCTAGCCGCAATTCTTCAATTCCGAACTTTGATCTTCAATGAGATCTCCCAAAATCACCTCCAAGAATGAGGGTTTGTGCGTTCCTAAACTTGCGTTCTTTTGCCGCTAAACTTAGGGTTGGAAGATCGTAAGCTAGGTAGCGAGGTGACGGAATCTTGCTTCATCCGTCCTTTTTATAATGCAGGGCAAAATGTCGGCCCGGCCCGATCTTCAAAAGATCATGGCTTCGAAACGTGGCGAAAGGATTCGCCAAGATCACGGTCGTGGAAGATTCCACGACCGTAATTCTGAGGCGTGGAAACAAACACGGGTAACTTCCACGGCCGTAATATCCCCTGGAATGAACGTCGAATTCTGCATCACAATCCACGGCCGTAATCTAGGGTAAAACCGTGATTCTTGCCTTCATTCGTGCATTCCTCAATCTAATACTCCAAATTGCTTCCAAAAGGTGTCCTAAATCTAGAGGTACTTCAACTCAACTTCCCCTTGCTCGATTTCGTTCGGAAATAGCTCCAAATCACCTATAATCAACATAGAACTCGTGTAGACATCCATATCGACAATATAGGCAATACTAGCTCATATATGCGTAAAGCTTAATCAAAGACTATCAATAAGAATCAAATACGATTATAAAACGTGCCTAAAATATCACAATATTTCATGCTAACACACCCGCTAATCGTAAGGACATTTTCCGTGAGTCCAAATTGATGGACCCAAAACTCTCCCTCCCAATTACACCATAAGTCCTATCCGGATGAAATACCAAGTACCTTCCTTACTTGCCTTAAGGGACTAAGATAACGGTTGGAAGACGACCTCTTCCGTTTACTTTTGGAATTCTTCTAACACGGATCCAAACTTCCTGACTCGACTGAAGTTTGATCTTAACCAACCGAGAAGTAACCTCTAACACGATTCTCTCTATACCTTTAGTTGTCTAAGTAGATTTTCGTTGTCTACTTGAGGAACTCCTCCAAAGCATCGGTATAGTTAATTCAATAATCCTCAATCACAGATATCTCTTCTTAACTGTACATAGCCCGTCAATCCCCAAACAACTCTTGCACGTCCTCAGTTGATGTCGGTCAATCAATAGTTGACTTATCTCCATTTCCGGGACTTACTTTTCTCATACCTCTTTTGCCGTTGAATTTCCTAGCGAGCACTACTTACTCGAGTTCATTAATTTATACTCCTTTAGCTCATTCTAGATTATAAACTTCCAGTTCCCCCGTGAACTAACTCCATTTCTCGAGTCCAACTGTGTCATCCATCTGATATCAATGGTCCTTTCTAGATCTTCTACTATAGCTTGTAAGCACGTCTACGCGACTCTCATGACCTTAACTTCCCTCCACTTGCAGTTTATCTCGTATGGAATGCTACCACACTATGTCTTCATTGGCATAGAACCTTATCAAAATCATATGCTTCTTAGTCCTCTAGTTCTTCTTTTACAATCCATATATTCTAGCTGTGATGTGTACCCTTTTCTTTGCCAGTAGATAGTAATTCACTCACACAATTTCCTTGGTCTCAAATGACATAAGGGGGTCATCCCTGGCCATCTAGTCTTTCTTCTTAAGTTCTTAATTAGAGTTACTAGTTCGAACTCACTTCATGTTACTATTAAGGGTATTAGCACTGGTATCGATTTAACTTCACATTTATCGCTTTTGATCTCTTGAAGGGTCCTCCAGATGTCTATAAAATTCTTTCATAGGTCTATGGTTATTCTCCTTATATCCCAACCAGTTACCACTAGTTGACCCGCACGTTTATGTCCCAGTTACTACCAACTAGTCTGTAGTTGACCTTCTATAAGATCACGAACTTATTGTTCTTCAATCTCTTTGAAGTTTGAAACACTTGGTGAGAATCTATCTTCTCCAGTTCTTTGTCAATACCCCTTTAGCTCCTTCCACAATCTGCACTCCTCTTGTTCTCTTATAAGATCACTATACTCTTTTGAGTCCAGTCATAGCATTCATCTGTCGTCAATGAGTTTATCAAGTCTTCACGATTTTTCTTACTTTGTTCATCGTCTGTTTGCGGTTCTTTGTTATGACCGTTAATGTTCGTAACTTAAATCTTTATGTGAATGAGAAGTTATAGTGGACTTTCTAGTCCACCAAAATAACTCTCTCACATTCTTCCCTTTGATGGGTGTTGTTTTGATCATGCTACCATTATAGAAATTCGTTGTCCCAGTTTTATACTTCTCGTATCCTTGAAGGACTCTACATGCTTTGATACTTATGTCAAAGTTTCATTCAAAAATTCTCGTATCCTTGAAGGACTCTACATGCTTCCATGGTTACAAAATTTATTTCTCGTCATCAAGCTCACCCACTATCTTTGTACCCTTTAATTTCTCACAGCTAGGTCAACACCTTATCTTCTTTGTATTCTCATGCCCATGCTTGCATATGGCAGCATTCGCCTCGATTGTAACGTCCTTTACCCTGCAAATCTTGGTTGTACTCTGTTCTATATGATTCTTGTTCCCTTATTATTATCTCTAATCTGATCTCTTGTCGTCTCTTACATGGACCGTCTGTGTTGATGACCTAGGTCCCATGATAATCGGGATTACCTTAGAATCTCGAGTCCACCAAGATCATTCTCACATGTTCCTTCATTAGCGCGTTGTCTATAATATTGCTCTCTTGAACTCCGTTGACTCTATTACCGGCCTTCTACTCTTTTGATACTAGTGTCGCGGTTCCTTTCAACTTCTTATATCTTTGATGAGGTCAAAACTTCTCCACCCTTGCGGGGTCTTCCGCTTTTATACTCAATTGTAGGTATTCATTCCGTGCACCTCAGATCGTCATATCCGAGTTGACTCGTCTGGTCTCTCATGCTCATCATTGTCTATGGAGCATCCGTCTCGATTGCAACATCCTTTACCGCCATCATGATTCTGCTCCGTTCTACTTGGTTCTTATCCCACTATTATTATCTCCAATATATGCTCTTGTCGTCTGCTATGTGATTCTTTAATTCATCTCTCGGCTTCATACGACCAAGTCCCTTGTATGACTTTCCATTCCTTCCATTAGAGCTGACTCGGGAATTTCTTTCTCATCTGTTTGTACTTATGGTGAAAATTATCTCAACATCCTTACTTCTTTGCCAACCCGTTCTTCGGATGATTTATAGGGTCACTAGGACACCCACCAGAGTATAATACTCAATCCTAGGTCTGAATCCATTGTCTCGTGTTGAAAACTCTTCAAATCCGCTGCCGATTTATCATGAACCAATAATCGCTTCATGATATCACAACTAAAGGATCTAAAGTATCCTTTAGGATACTAACGTGCTACACATATACATATATATAATCATACATTAAAACATATCGATATAACTCTATATACTAAAATCTATCATTCCAAGTTGCAGAGATCCACGGAGAACGATGGTGGTCCGACGTACTACTAACCCACAACCCGACTATGCATGTGTGTAAAACAAAAATTCGTTTTGAAAATCTTAGACCCCTTTCGGGTTCTAGTTATTTTATACATCCGGTCTTTTAGAAGATTTCAAGTGCCATTGTTGCCAACCTCGCTCTGATACCATGTTGTAACACCCCAAGTTCTTGGAACTCGGGGAGCTACTGGTTAGGACCTCACAATGGGTCCCGACCTTGGTTTAACAACAACTTTACTAGGATCTTACAACAAGGCACAAATGTAATTAAAAACAATTTCCAAAACATAATATTTTTAATGGTATGAAAGTACACATGTGACAGCCTTACAAACATATATAAAGATACATAACATGCATGACGTATGGAAGACTCTCCCGTCCCCATCTAATGAGTACGTGGACCCGGCTGACCATCCGTTCCGGATCACTCTGCAACTGTCTATCTCTACAAATCTACAACACGGATAAACCGTTAGCTAACAATCCAAATATAAGCAGAATACGGATAGCACAAACACACTCAAGATAACATAAAACAATCATCATGCTGGCACACAAGCCGGTTAATATTTAATAGTTAAGTGATTCACCTTATTCTATTTTACAGTTGTGGCACGAGAAATCTTAAGAGTTCTCGCCTCCGTTCCTTATCCAACTGGGTGCAGGTCTAGCTTACCTCCGCCGGTAGCATCACTACAAACCGAGTGTGGACTAGTCCCTAAAGAAACCCCCAGCGCCCTCAAGCTAACTGAGCAGAATGCCACCGCCCGTTACTCTTAGGCCATTATATAGGTTGGTAGATAATTACTACTAAATACAACTATAAACATATCATTCACACACCACTATCATCATTCACACTCATATTTAGAAGCTAGCTAAGTAAGCCCAAAGGACTTACCTGAATTCAAACATAATCTCGTTATCTCGACTCGGTCTGTAACCGCAGAAACTCAACCGCCTGTTATAAAAGGCAAGTGGATCAATATTATATCCCACTGAATTAGAAGTCTCTAACTTCTAAGATATTTAACTCTATCATCAGCTAAATTACCAAAATACCCTTATACGTATAAATGACTGTTTTACCCCTGGTCCCGAAACTTCTAAAAATTTCATAACTTATGTTTAAACTCTTATTTGAGACTAACTAACCATATTCTACTCCCTAGAATGATTTTAGGTAACAACTAGAAAAACCACCCATTTTCTATTTCTCGAAAAGTCACTAAAGTTCAACTACAGCTTCAAATATAAAATTCGAATAATCTTATAATAATTCCCTAGGTCATCTATGATATCCTATCTACTCATAGGAGAAAGAATTTCTTAAAACTGTTAAAGCATCGCTTCTACAAAAATTTTTAAAGTTGGGTACAACACTTAACAAGCAGCACATTGTCTTAACTTTGAAAAATCATAACTCCTAAACTACTCGCTGTATTTATCCCAAATTTTGATATGTTATACTATTAAATCTTATCTCTAATATATCCAAAATTCAGACGCAAAGGAGATAAAAATCCTATTTAAAACTATCTCACAAAACCGAATTTCAGCACAACAGAAAAACTGCTTACGACTCCATCTTTGAAAAAATCATAAATCTCAAACCACTCGCTGGATTCCTCTCAAATTTTAATATGTTCTACAACAATATGTCAACCATATCATATCCAAAATTCAAGTCCAACAGAGATCAAGAGCTTATTCAAAACCATCTCACAAAACAGCATCACTTGCTGTTTTCCCCAACACTCAGCACATATATAAAAACGTCAACTTTGAAACACAATAACTCTCAAACCGTAACTCCGATTCTTCCCAAATTTTAATATGATCTACAACAAGATGTCAAATATATCGTATCCAAAATTCAAGCCTAACAGAGATAAAAAGCCTATTCAAAACTATTTCACAAAACAGCATCCCATGCTGTTTTTCTCAACTCAGCACATTTATAAAACTGAACTTTGAAACCCCATATCTCTCAAACCATAACATGGATACCTCTGAAATTTTAGTATGATTTACTTTGAAATACCATCTAAAACATATCCGAAAATCAGCAAAAAAGAAGAAATCTAACTTACCCAAATCTGGACCCGAAGTTGACTGCTTGTCACTTCCGAAAAATTCAGAAAACGCCTCACCTCTTCAAGCTATCTTCCGAGGCTGTTAGGGATGGATTGATGACAAAAAAGGAGCTCTTATCAGCATATATATATATCTATATATATATATATGTTAAGGATTGCTCAAAAGAAGGACAAAGGTAGGACGGATTGGGACCTTACTCGACTCCATGACTCGAAGGCATGAGAAGGATAGCACCAAGGCTGTTGTTGTGGATCAAATCTGGGCTCCTCTATATCAGTGGTCTGCTGGATCGACAGAAGAGAGGCAGCCCGCTGGTGCTACGTTTTGAGTCGACAGACGGAGCAACGCCTAGTCCGGCGCTTGTGCAGATGGGTCGAGTGCAGCAGTCCGGCGCCTGTGCGGATGGCTCGAGTGCAGAAGTCCCAGGCGGCTCTGCGTTGGGCGACTGCTGGTTGTCGAAGGGCTGGACTGGGTCGGCCTGCTGCTGCGCCGGACTGGACTACATTGGCCTGCTGCTGTGTCGACTTCCAAACAGGCGAGAGTGGTTGCGGTAGAGAGGGAGAAATCAACGGGAGAATGTAGCAGCAATTAGGTTAGGAAAATAATAGGTTTAGGTTAATTAATTAGGGATTAGGGTAAAATATGGGTTGGGCCAGCTGGGCCGGAAATTACTATCTACTGGGCTTAGTCCGATGGGCCTGCTCATCCTACTAGATGATAGCTATTAAATGAGTCGTTAACTTATACGGAAATGTTATTCAGTTTACATATTTATCATTTTATGTGAATTAAGTTACATAAAATGATAGAACTTTGATAAAATTTTCATAATGTATAACATTCTCTAGAATGAGAAGAGGTTAGCGGATCGAAATCCGGTTTGATCGGTATTAAACGGAAAATAAATTTTCCGGGTATTACATCAGTACCCCCTTAAAATAAGTTTCGTCCCGAAACTTAAAAGAAGACTCGTAATGTCGGAGTCCATGCAAAAGAATTTAAGCGCCGGAAAGAGGTCACAACGGTCGAGTTCTGATTTCTTTCTGAAATAGCCGGAAGAAATATTCCCGGGTATTACATCAATCCCCCCTTAGGATAAGTTTCGCCCCGAAACTTAAAGTACGTCAGTCATATGGTCAGCTCTCAAGGTACGAATCTAGTGTATCTACTTGTTACCGTACAAGAGTCATCGTTTCCACATATAAGTATCCCGCATATTAAGGTCACCAAAAACACACATCCCGACTAAGCACTCGAGCATGAAAATAAACAAGTAGTCACACAATATAACACAGATATAAGGCCAAACCCTAACTCGTCGCTGCCTAGATTACACTATCTCCACAAAGGTCTCTGAAAGGTTATGTCTCATACTACCCATAGTATCCAAGGTGGCCTCGTCGGCTTTTATAAAACCACTAACTCTGAAATCTTTTCATGTACAGACTTCACAAGTGCCTACTACCACGTTCTAGTGTGGTAACTAGATATCTCACCGGTATCATCCGGCTTCATTGCCCGATTCTCTAAGCCGATGTCCGAACTTTTGTCTGGTAAGTATACCTCTAACTGAAACCGTAGAAAACTAGGGTTACACTCTCCAATAGGGTGAGGTTTACTAGTCCATCAATCACTTATAAACCACTTTACAGCCTCGAGTGGTCACATTTTGCAACTCACCTCCAGGTCCTTTGATGACCGTACAGAAAATAACCTAGTCAACTTTCTTCCCTTCGTTATGTTTACTTGACTACACACTCAGGCCAAAGGTCTTGGACCTCCGCCAGCACTTCACCAAGTGTCTAATGCTCTTTGTATCACGACTCACTTGTCTTTTAATATGACTCGGTCATCTTATTCCTCAGGTAAGGAGTCATCCCTTTACCCTTTTCCGGTCTAGTAGTGGAGACACAATCTAGTGGTCATCATCTGTATTCACTTGGCATTATTATAATATTTATGGATATCTAATATATTGTTAGCTCAACCTTAGGCTTCTCACGTTTTTTTTTTTTTTTTTTTTTTTTTTTTGTCTTGAGTGACATACAATATGTCCGGAATGACGGTATTAGATACAAGGTGATCTCACATCACCGTCATTTGCTCACACTACTTAATAGTTGTTAACATTGTATTGTGTCCTATAATATTCCTCTTACTCAAAACGCAACTCGACTCCGTTCCGAGATAAAATTCTTCGTATACTCCATTCTTGAGATTATGTTTTCTATATGTACGAGTACTGGTCTGTAAGTACACTCCCGTAGCTTCCTTTTCTTATCTGTCTTTCGATTCAACTTGATAGTTACTCACCTTGAGCTTGTTAGTGCAGGCCCTACACAACACCTTTATTACTTCGTTACTTCCTTTCTCATTTTATCAAGAAACTCGTTCTAAAGTACAATGCTAGGTATTAAATTCCAAATTTACTGGTCTTCCAACATGTGACTAGGTCGGCATGCTTCACTTGGATCTATAATGGGGTACCACTCTCTTTCTATACTTCTGCGTGCACATACTTTCTCGTCTATCTAGTTGGTGATACAGTTCCTCTACAAAAATTCTTGTCACTCCACGTAGCCTATTTCACGTTCCTTCTAAACGAAACGCATTTCACCAATTATCATCGTCTTAAACTCGACACGTCATTTGTTGTACTCTCGAGTTTCCGGTTCTGTGGGTTAGGACTCATCACGCTTTCGCTGCGCTACTTTGATAATTATGTTGTCACCCGCTAATCGTAAGGACATTTTCCGTGAGTCCAAATTGATGGACCCAAAACTCTCCCTCTCAATTACACCATAAGTCCTATCCGGATGAAATACCAAGTACCTTCCTTACTTGCCTTAAGGGACTAAGATAACGGTTGGAAGACGACCTCTTCCGTTTACTTTTGGAATTCTTCTAACACGGATCCAAACTTCCTGACTCGACTGAAGTTTGATCTTAACCAACCGAGAAGTAACCTCTAACACGATTCTCTCTATACCTTTAGTTGTCTAAGTAGATTTTCGTTGTCTACTTGAGGAACTCCTCCAAAGCATCGGTATAGTTAATTCAATAATCCTCAATCACAAATATCTCTTCTTAACTGTACATAGCCCGTCAATCCCCAAACAACTCTTGCACGTCCTCAGTTGATGTCGGTCAATCAATAGTTGACTTATCTCCATTTCCGGGACTTACTTGGTATAAAGCTCGACTCTCTGTAAACCAAACTCGCTCTGTAAACTGTAGCAACTCAGTTGCCTGTCAAAGGAGATGAGTGCATTAGCACACTCCCACGTAATTAGAAGTCTAAGACTTCTAAGATAAAAGAACGTAGTAAAACATAACTAGTTACAGTACTAATTTAGGGTCAAATGACTATTTTACCCTTGGTCCCGAAACTCCTAGAATTTCCAAAATTCATGTCTAAACTTCTATTTGAGACTCTAAAATCATATTCTAACTCCTAAAGTTTAGTTTGGTTACAAACTGGCATTTTTCCTATTTTCCTATTTTCCGAAAGATCGTAAAGGTCCAACTTCGGTTTCAAATATAAAATTCGTAAAAGCTTATAAAAATTCCGAAACAATTCTCTAGATCATCTATGATGTTCCCTCTACCCTTAGGAGCAAGAATTTCTTAAAACTGTTAAAGCATCGCTTCTACAAAAATTTTTAAAGTTGGGTACAACACTTAACAAGCAGCACATTGTCTTAACTTTGAAAAATCATAACTCCTAAACTACTCGCTGTATTTATCCCAAATTTTGATATGTTATACTATTAAATCTTATCTCTAATATATCCAAAATTCAGACGCAAAGGAGATAAAAATCCTATTTAAAACTATCTCACAAAACCGAATTTCAGCACAACAGAAAAACTGCTTACGACTCCATCTTTGAAAAAATCATAAATCTCAAACCACTCGCTGGATTCCTCTCAAATTTTAATATGTTCTACAAAAATATGTCAACCATATCATATCCAAAATTCAAGTCCAACGGAGATCAAGAGCTTATTCAAAACCATCTCACAAAACAGCATCACTTGCTGTTTTCCCCAACACTCAGCACATATATAAAAACGTCAACTTTGAAACACAATAACTCTCAAACCGTAACTCCGATTCTTCCCAAATTTTAATATGATCTACAACAAGATGTCAAATATATCATATCAAAAATTCAAGCCTAACAGAGATCAAAAGCCTATTCAAAACTATCTCACAAAACAGCATCCCATGCTGTTTTTCTCAACTCAGCACATTTATAAAACTGAACTTTGAAACCCCATATCTCTCAAACCATAACATGGATACCTCTGAAATTTTAGTATGATTTACTTTGAAATACCATCTAAAACATATCCGAAAATCAGCCAAAAAGAAGAAATCTAACTTACCCAAATCTGGACCCGAAGTTGACTGCTTGTCACTTCCGAAAAATTCAGAAAACGCCTCACCTCTTCAAGCTATCTTCCGAGGCTGTTAGGGATGGATTGATGACAAAAAAGGAGCTCTTATCAGCATATATATATATCTATATATATATATATGTTAAGGATTGCTCAAAAGAAGGACAAAGGTAGGACGGATTGGGACCTTACTCGACTCCATGACTCGAAGGCATGAGAAGGATAGCACCAAGGCTGTTGTTGTGGATCAAATCTGGGCTCCTCTATATCAGTGGTCTGCTGGATCGACAGAAGAGAGGCAGCCCGCTGGTGCTACGTTTTGAGTCGACAGACGGAGCAACGCCTAGTCCGGCGCTTGTGCAGATGGGTCGAGTGCAGCAGTCCGGCGCCTGTGCGGATGGCTCGAGTGCAGAAGTCCCAGGCGGCTCTGCGTTGGGCGACTGCTGGTTGTCGAAGGGCTGGACTGGGTCGGCCTGCTGCTGCGCCGGACTGGACTACATTGGCCTGCTGCTGTGTCGACTTCCAAACAGGCGAGAGTGGTTGCGGTAGAGAGGGAGAAATCAACGGGAGAATGTAGCAGCAATTAGGTTAGGAAAATAATAGGTTTAGGTTAATTAATTAGGGATTAGGGTAAAATATGGGTTGGGCCAGCTGGGCCGGAAATTACTATCTACTGGGCTTAGTCCGATGGGCCTGCTCATCCTACTAGATGATAGCTATTAAATGAGTCGTTAACTTATACGGAAATGTTATTCAGTTTACATATTTATCATTTTATGTGAATTAAGTTACATAAAATGATAGAACTTTGATAAAATTTTCATAATGTATAACATTCTCTAGAATGAGAAGAGGTTAGCGGATCGAAATCCGGTTTGATCGGTATTAAACGGAAAATAAATTTTCCGGGTATTACATCAGTACCCCCTTAAAATAAGTTTCGTCCCGAAACTTAAAAGAAGACTCGTAATGTCGGAGTCCATGCAAAAGAATTTAAGCGCCGGAAAGAGGTCACAACGGTCGAGTTCTGATTTCTTTCTGAAATAGCCGGAAGAAATATTCCCGGGTATTACATCAATCCCCCCTTAGGATAAGTTTCGCCCCGAAACTTAAAGTACGTCAGTCATATGGTCAGCTCTCAAGGTACGAATCTAGTGTATCTACTTGTTACCGTACAAGAGTCATCGTTTCCACATATAAGTATCCCGCATATTAAGGTCACCAAAAACACACATCCCGACTAAGCACTCGAGCATGAAAATAAACAAGTAGTCACACAATATAACACAGATATAAGGCCAAACCCTAACTCGTCGCTGCCTAGATTACACTATCTCCACAAAGGTCTCTGAAAGGTTATGTCTCATACTACCCATAGTATCCAAGGTGGCCTCGTCGGCTTTTATAAAACCACTAACTCTGAAATCTTTTCATGTACAGACTTCACAAGTGCCTACTACCACGTTCTAGTGTGGTAACTAGATATCTCACCGGTATCATCCGGCTTCATTGCCCGATTCTCTAAGCCGATGTCCGAACTTTTGTCTGGTAAGTATACCTCTAACTGAAACCGTAGAAAACTAGGGTTACACTCTCCAATAGGGTGAGGTTTACTAGTCCATCAATCACTTATAAACCACTTTACAGCCTCGAGTGGTCACATTTTGCAACTCACCTCCAGGTCCTTTGATGACCGTACAGAAAATAACCTAGTCAACTTTCTTCCCTTCGTTATGTTTACTTGACTACACACTCAGGCCAAAGGTCTTGGACCTCCGCCAGCACTTCACCAAGTGTCTAATGCTCTTTGTATCACGACTCACTTGTCTTTTAATATGACTCGGTCATCTTATTCCTCAGGTAAGGAGTCATCCCTTTACCCTTTTCCGGTCTAGTAGTGGAGACACAATCTAGTGGTCATCATCTGTATTCACTTGGCATTATTATAATATTTATGGATATCTAATATATTGTTAGCTCAACCTTAGGCTTCTCACGTTTTTTTTTTTATTTATTTATTTTTATTTTTATTTTTTTTTTTTTTTTTTTTTTTTTTTGTCTTGAGTGACATACAATATGTCCGGAATGACGGTATTAGATACAAGGTGATCTCACATCACCGTCATTTGCTCACACTACTTAATAGTTGTTAACATTGTATTGTGTCCTATAATATTCCTCTTACTCAAAACGCAACTCGACTCCGTTCCGAGATAAAATTCTTCGTATACTCCATTCTTGAGATTATGTTTTCTATATGTACGAGTACTGGTCTGTAAGTACACTCCCGTAGCTTCCTTTTCTTATCTGTCTTTCGATTCAACTTGATAGTTACTCACCTTGAGCTTGTTAGTGCAGGCCCTACACAACACCTTTATTACTTCGTTACTTCCTTTCTCATTTTATCAAGAAACTCGTTCTAAAGTACAATGCTAGGTATTAAATTCCAAATTTACTGGTCTTCCAACATGTGACTAGGTCGGCATGCTTCACTTGGATCTATAATGGGGTACCACTCTCTTTCTATACTTCTGCGTGCACATACTTTCTCGTCTATCTAGTTGGTGATACAGTTCCTCTACAAAAATTCTTGTCACTCCACGTAGCCTATTTCACGTTCCTTCTAAACGAAACGCATTTCACCAATTATCATCGTCTTAAACTCGACACGTCATTTGTTGTACTCTCGAGTTTCCGGTTCTGTGGGTTAGGACTCATCACGCTTTCGCTGCGCTACTTTGATAATTATGTTGTCACCCGCTAATCGTAAGGACATTTTCCGTGAGTCCAAATTGATGGACCCAAAACTCTCCCTCTCAATTACACCATAAGTCCTATCCGGATGAAATACCAAGTACCTTCCTTACTTGCCTTAAGGGACTAAGATAACGGTTGGAAGACGACCTCTTCCGTTTACTTTTGGAATTCTTCTAACACGGATCCAAACTTCCTGACTCGACTGAAGTTTGATCTTAACCAACCGAGAAGTAACCTCTAACACGATTCTCTCTATACCTTTAGTTGTCTAAGTAGATTTTCGTTGTCTACTTGAGGAACTCCTCCAAAGCATCGGTATAGTTAATTCAATAATCCTCAATCACAAATATCTCTTCTTAACTGTACATAGCCCGTCAATCCCCAAACAACTCTTGCACGTCCTCAGTTGATGTCGGTCAATCAATAGTTGACTTATCTCCATTTCCGGGACTTACTTTTCTCATACCTCTTTTGCCGTTGAATTTCCTAGCGAGCACTACTTACTCGAGTTCATTAATTTATACTCCTTTAGCTCATTCTACATTATAAACTTCCAGTTCCCCCGTGAACTAACTCCATTTCTCGAGTCCAACTGTGTCATCCATCTGATATCAATGGTCCTTTCTAGATCTTCTACTATAGCTTGTAAGCACGTCTACGCGACTCTCATGACCTTAACTTCCCTCCACTTGCAGTTTATCTCGTATGGAATGCTACCACACTATGTCTTCATTGGCATAGAACCTTATCAAAATCATATGCTTCTTAGTCCTCTAGTTCTTCTTTTACAATCCATATATTCTAGCTGTGATGTGTACCCTTTTCTTAGCCAGTAGATAGTAATTCACTCACACAATTTCCTTGGTCTCAAATGACATAAGGGGGTCATCCCTCGCCATCTAGTCTTTCTTCTTAAGTTCTTAATTAGAGTTACTAGTTCGAACTCACTTCATGTTACTATTAAGGGTATTAGCACTGGTATCGATTTAACTTCACATTTGTCGCTTTTGATCTCTTGAAGGGTCCTCCAGATGTCTATAAAATTCTTTCATAGGTCTATGGTTATTCTCCTTATATCCCAACCAGCTACCACTAGTTGACCCGCACGTTTATGTCCCAGTTACTACCAACTAGTCTGTAGTTGACCTTCTATAAGATCACGAACTTATTGTTCTTCAATCTCTTTGAAGTTTGAAACACTTGGTGAGAATCTATCTTCTCCAGTTTCTTTGTCAATACCCCTTTAGCTCCTTCCACAATCTGCACTCCTCTTGTTCTCTTATAAGATCACTATACTCTTTTGAGTCCAGTCATAGCATTCATCTGTCGTCAATGAGTTTATCAAGTCTTCACGATTTTTCTTACTTTGTTCATCGTCTGTTTGCGGTTCTTTGTTATGACCGTTAATGTTCGTAACTTAAATCTTTATGTGAATGAGAAGTTATAGTGGACTTTCTAGTCCACCAAAATAACTCTCTCACATTCTTCCCTTTGATGGGTGTTGTTTTGATCATGCTACCATTATAGAAATTCGTTGTCCCAGTTTTATACTTCTCGTATCCTTGAAGGACTCTACATGCTTTGATACTTATGTCGAAGTTTCATTCAAAAATTCTCGTATCCTTGAAGGACTCTACATGCTTCCATGGTTACAAAATTTATTTCTCGTCATCAAGCTCACCCACTATCTTTGTACCCTTTAATTTCTCACAGCTAGGTCAACACCTTATCTTCTTTGTATTCTCATGCCCATGCTTGCATATGGCAGCATTCGCCTCGATTGTAACGTCCTTTACCCTGCAAATCTTGGTTGTACTCTGTTCTATATGATTCTTGTTCCCTTATTATTATCTCTAATCTGATCTCTTGTCGTCTCTTACATGGACCGTCTGTGTTGATGACCTAGGTCCCATGATAATCGGGATTACCTTAGAATCTCGAGTCCACCAAGATCATTCTCACATGTTCCTTCATTAGCGTGTTGTCTATAATATTGCTCTCTTGAACTCCGTTGACTCTATTACCGGCCTTCTACTCTTTTGATACTAGTGTCGCGGTTCCTTTCAACTTCTTATATCTTTGATGAGGTCAAAACTTCTCCACCCTTGCGGGGTCTTCCGCTTTTATACTCAATTGTAGGTATTCATTCCGTGCACCTGAGATCGTCATATCCGAGTTGACTCGTCTGGTCTCTCATGCTCATCATTGTCTATGGAGCATCCGTCTCGATTGCAACATCCTTTACCGCCATCATGATTCTGCTCCGTTCTACTTGGTTCTTATCCCACTATTATTATCTCCAATATATGCTCTTGTCGTCTGCTATGTGATTCTTTAATTCATCTCTCGGCTTCATACGACCAAGTCCCTTGTATGACTTTCCATTCCTTCCATTAGAGCTGACTCGGGAATTTCTTTCTCATCTGTTTGTACTTATGGTGAAAATTATCTCAACATCCTTACTTCTTTGCCAACCCGTTCTTCGGATGATTTATAGGGTCACTAGGACGCCCACCAGAGTATAATACTCAATCCTAGGTCTGAATCCATTGTCTCGTGTTGAAAACTCTTCAAATCCGCTGCCGATTTATCATGAACCAATAATCGCTTCATGATATCACAACTAAAGGATCTAAAGTATCCTTTAGGATACTAACGTGCTACACATATACATATATATAATCATACATTAAAACATATCGATATAACTCTATATACTAAAATCTATCATTCCAAGTTGCAGAGATCCACGGAGAACGATGGTGGTCCGACGTACTACTAACCCACAACCCGACTATGCATGTGTGTAAAACAAAAATTCGTTTTGAAAATCTTAGACCCCTTTCGGGTTCTAGTTATTTTATACATCCGGTCTTTTAGAAGATTTCAAGTGCCATTGTTGCCAACCTCGCTCTGATACCATGTTGTAACACCCCAAGTTCTTGGAACTCGGGGAGCTACTGGTTAGGACCTCACAATGGGTCCCGACCTTGGTTTAACAACAACTTTACTAGGATCTTACAACAAGGCACAAATGTAATTAAAAACAATTTCCAAAACATAGTATTTTTAATGGTATGAAAGTACACATGTGACAGCCTTACAAACATATATAAAGATACATAACATGCATGACGTATGGAAGACTCTCCCGTCCCCATCTAATGAGTACGTGGACCCGGCTGACCATCCGTTCCGGATCACTCTACAACTGTCTATCTCTACAAATCTACAACACGGATAAACCGTTAGCTAACAATCCAAATATAAGCAGAATACGGATAGCACAAACACACTCAAGATAACATAAAACAATCATCATGCTGGCACACAAGCCGGTAAATATTTAATAGTTAAGTGATTCACCTTATTCTATTTTACAGTTGTGGCACGAGAAATCTTAAGAGTTCTCGCCTCCGTTCCTTATCCAACTGGGTGCAGGTCTAGCTTACCTCCGCCGGTAGCATCACTACAAACCGAGTGTGGACTAGTCCCTAAAGAAACCCCCAGCGCCCTCAAGCTAACTGAGCAGAATGCCACCGCCCGTTACTCTTAGGCCATTATATAGGTTGGTAGATAATTACTACTAAATACAACTATAAACATATCATTCACACACCACTATCATCATTCACACTCATATTTAGAAGCTAGCTAAGTAAGCCCAAAGGACTTACCTGAATTCAAACATAATCTCGTTATCTCGACTCGGTCTGTAACCGCAGAAACTCAACCGCCTGTTATAAAAGGCAAGTGAATCAATATTATATCCCACTGAATTAGAAGTCTCTAACTTCTAAGATATTTAACTCTATCATCAGCTAAATTACCAAAATACCCTTATACGTATAAATGACTGTTTTACCCCTGGTCCCGAAACTTCTAAAAATTTCATAACTTATGTTTAAACTCTTATTTGAGACTAACTAACCATATTCTACTCCCTAGAATGATTTTAGGTAACAACTAGAAAAACCACCCATTTTCTATTTCTCGAAAAGTCACTAAAGTTCAACTACAGCTTCAAATATAAAACTCGAATAATCTTATAATAATTCCCTAGGTCATATATGATATCCTATCTACTCATAGGAGAAAGAATTTCTTAAAACTGTTAAAGCATCGCTTCTACAAAAATTTCTAAAGTTGGGTACAACACTTAACAAGCAGCACATTGTCTTAACTTTGAAAAATCATAACTCCTAAACTACTCGCTGTATTTATCCCAAATTTTGATATGTTCTACTATTAAATCTTATCTCTAATATATCCAAAATTCAGACGCAAAGGAGATCAAAATCCTATTTAAAACTATCTCACAAAACCGAATTTCAGCACAACAGAAAAACTGCTTACGACTCCATCTTTGAAAAAATCATAAATCTCAAACCACTCGCTGGATTCCTCTCAAATTTTAATATGTTCTACAAAAATATGTCAACCATATCATATCCAAAATTCAAGTCCAACAGAGATCAAGAGCTTATTCAAAACCATCTCACAAAACAGCATCACTTGCTGTTTTCCCCAACACTCAGCACATATATAAAAACGTCAACTTTGAAACACAATAACTCTCAAACCGTAACTCCGATTCTTCCCAAATTTTAATATGATCTACAACAAGATGTCAAATATATCGTATCCAAAATTCAAGCCTAACAGAGATAAAAAGCCTATTCAAAACTATCTCACAAAACAGCATCCCATGCTGTTTTTCTCAACTCAGCACATTTATAAAACTGAACTTTGAAACCCCATATCTCTCAAACCATAACATGGATACCTCTGAAATTTTAGTATGATTTACTTTGAAATACCATCTAAAACATATCCGAAAATCAGCCAAAAAGAAGAAATCTAACTTACCCAAATCTGGACCCGAAGTTGACTGCTTGTCACTTCCGAAAAATTCAGAAAACGCCTCACCTCTTCAAGCTATCTTCCGAGGCTGTTAGGGATGGATTGATGACAAAAAAGGAGCTCTTATCAGCATATATATATATATCTATATATATATATATGTTAAGGATTGCTCAAAAGAAGGACAAAGGTAGGACGGATTGGGACCTTACTCGACTCAATGACTCGAAGGCATGAGAAGGATAACACCAAGGCTGTTGTTGTGGATCAAATCTGGGCTCCTCCATATCAGTGGTCTGTTGGATCGACAGAAGAGAGGCAGCCCGCTGATGCTACGTTTTGAGTCGATAGACGGAGCAACGTCCAGTCCGGCGCTTGTGCAGATGGGTCGAGTGCAGCAGTCCGGCGCCTGTGCGGATGGCTCGAGTGCAGAAGTCCCAGGCGGCTCTGCGTTGGGCGACTGCTGGTTGTCGAAGGGCTGGACTGGGTCGGCCTGCTGCTGCGCCGGACTGGACTACATTGGCCTGCTGTTGCTGTGTCGATCTAGGCTGCATTGGCCTGCTGCTGTGTCGACTTCCAAACAGGCGAGAGTGGTTGCGGTAGAGAGGGAGAAATCAACGGGAGAATGTAGCAGCAATTAGGTTAGGAAAATAATAGGTTTAGGTTAATTAATTAGGGATTAGGGTAAAATATGGGTTGTGCCAGCTGGGCCGGAAATTACTATCTACTGGGCTTAGTCCGATGGGCCTGCTCATCCTACTAGATGATAGTTATTAAATGAGTCGTTAACTTATACGGAAATGTTATTCAGTTTACATATTTATCATTTTATGTGAATTAAGTTACATAAAATGATAGAACTTTGATAAAATTTTCATAATGTATAACATTCTCTAGAATGAGAAGAGGTTAGCGGATCGAAATCCGGTTTGATCGGTATTAAACGGAAAATAAATTTTCCGGGTATTACAAAAAGGGTCACAACCTATAGCAATCTTTAACCTCAAACGCAGGTATGGAAGAATCATTAACTCCAGAAATCAGGATCATAACGCTATCCAAAGGCATAGAGTAATCACATCACTTGCCATACTCACATCACAGGGCATAGAGGAAGCACATCTCTAGCCAATCATACGCATAAACAAAGCATGGAGGAAAAACATCCCCAGCGAGACTATGTCCATCAAAGTAGTGTGGAGGAATAACCATCTCCAACTAGATCCTAATCGCACTCACATAGCATGGAGGAAAGAACCGTCTCTGGCTATAATCATAAATCGCGCTAGTATATCAAGATCTAATAAGATCATATATCACATCATAGCTAGCACAAAAATAAACACATCAAAGCACATAAGCACATAATCACATACTCATCAAGATAGCACTAAGATCTACTCGTCGATCCTATAGGTACATCTATCTCGACGTAAAACTCTGGATAGTTACTCTGGATACTATCCTCAGTCTCCCATGTAGCCTCATCAGGTCCTCGTCTCGACCATTGTATCCTCAACACGGGAATGTCATTTGAACGCAGGCGTCTCACACCTCGCCTAGGATTGCAATCGGGTGCTCAACAAAAGTGTGGTCCGGCTCAACCACTAAATCATTATAACTCACAATGTTTCATAGTAGGGTAGTTCCCCTACTTCTGTTTGATCTCACCCAACAGATCAGGTAGAACCTCTAAAGCGTACAACTGGGCATCCTCATCGGGAAATTGGATGTCCAACTCTAGCCAAGCTAGATCTTACTACAGTTGATGCTGAATTGTCAGTCTCACAATCGCCTTCTCTCGAGGCATCTTTCTACCCAAGGCGTCGACGACAACGTTCGTCTTCCCTAGATGATAAAATATCTTAAGGTCAAAGTCGTTGATCAACTCAAGCCACCTACATTAGCCATTATTCAACTCCCGCTGCGTAAAAATATACTTCAGACCCTTATGGTCTATGAAGATCTGACATGTAGCACCATACAAGTAATGTCTCTAAATCTTCAAAGCATGAACTACCGCTGCTAACTCCAGAACGTGAGTCGGGTAGTTCTCCTCATACGTCTTGTCGAGACGCATATGCAATCACTCTGCCCCTCTGAATCAATACACATCCCAAGCCTAGCTTGGATGCATCACTATAAACCACAATTAGGTTGTTCCAAGATAGGAGCAGAAGTCAAAGGTCTCTTCAACTCCTCAAAACTCTAGGCACACTACTCAGACCATACAAATCTGGTAGTCTTCCTCAACAGACTCGTCAGTGGACGGGCAATCAAAGAATATCCCTCCACAAACCGTCGGTAATAGCCGGCTAGGCCAAGGAAACTGCGCACTTCCTTGACATTTGTCGGTATCGTCCATGTTGCTACGGACTCAATCTTCGCCGGATCAACCTTGATCCCATCGGCGTAGACGTTATGACCTAAGAATTCTACCTCGGGCATCCATAACTCGTACTTAGAGAGCTTGGTGTATAGCTCTCTATCCTGCAAAACTCGCATCACAATCCTCAAGTGTCTTGCATGCTCCTCTCTACTACGATAGTACACCACGATATCGTTTATGAAGACCACCCCAAACTGATCTAGGAAGTCGATGAATATGATGTTCATCAACTCCATGAAGACCGTTGGGGCATTCGTAAGTCCAAATGGCATCATTACAAACTCGTAGTGTCCATATCAGTTCCAAAATGTTGTCTTGTGCACATCCTGCTCTCTCACCATCAGCTGGTGATAACCTGAGTGCAGATCAATCCGGGAGAACATAGTCGCTCCAGGAAGCTGATTCAGCAAATTGACAATGCGGGGCAGTGGATACTTGTTCTTGATGCTCACCTTGTTCAACTCTTTGTAGTCGATGCACAATCTCAACGATCTGTCCTTCTTCCGCACGAAGAGGACAGGTGCTCCCCACGGGGATACGCTAGGGCTGATGAAGCCCTTCTCAGCCAACTCCTCGAGTTACTTCTTCAGCTCCAACATCTCGACATGCGGTATACGATATGGGGCTTCGAGATCGGTCTCGTACCAGGCTCCAACTCAATGCTAAAGTCCACACTCCTCTAAGGCGGCAAACTAGACGGCTCAACAAACACGTCTGTAAACTCATAGACCACTGGAATATCCTCCAATGCTGGACTCTCTCTATCCTTCATGGTATAACACCATAAGGCATCGCATCTCTGTGCTATCAGCCTCGCTGCTCGTACAAGATTGATGACAGAACCCGTCTTCCTAAGGTCTCAACCTCGGAAGACCTCTATCTGGCCTATCTTGGTAGAGACTGTCACAATCCTCCTACCTACATCTAGTACAATATGGTGTCTAGGCATCCAATCCATACCTAAAATGCCTTCCTCATGCACCAATGGCATGACAAAGAAGTCTACAAGCAACACACGAGTCCCAAATCGAATGGGGCAACCACGTATCTCACGGGTACCTCCGACCCTACAACCATCAGGCAACCCTATAACAAAGGGTATCCCCTCTATCGTAGCTAAACACAAATGCTAAACACATACATCAGAAATAAAGGAATGTGTAGCACCCGTATCACATAAAACTCTAAAAGGTAAATCATGAAGCAGAATGGTACCTGTATCAACCGGTGTAGGTGACTCCTCTGCACTCCTCAACTCAAAAACTCTACCCTTAGCTCCTCTCGTGTCAGTGGTACTCCCACCACGACCTCTACCTCTACTCAACCCGGGAGTAGATCCCTTAGTAGAAGGACAATTTGGGATTCTCTGATGTCCTTGTGTCTGCTGTTGAGGTGTCCTCTGCCCACCTCTTGCCAAACTAGAAGGGGAAGAACCCTGTTGCGATGCCACTCCACCATACCTATAGAAGGCAGCTTTGTGACCTGGTCTGCCACAAGTGAAGCAAGTCACTAAGGGACTCGTACAATCGGGTCGTAAATGTCCAAGATCGCCACAGTTAAAGCATTGTCGTCCCTTCTTTGCAACCGTTGTAGATGAGGGGTGACTTTAGCGTCTTTGGCTTCGCCCAAAACCTGAGGCTCCACCAACGCTATTGGTTTGCCCAGTCCATTATCTATTCTTAGACCGTCCCGTCTGAGAAGTCTTCCTTTGACTGGCCCGCTCACGCTCATAAGCTGATGCCCAGTTTTGATAGTTTGTCAAGGACTCACAATAATATGCTACCATGTACGAATGTGTACTCTCCCTCAGTCGGCGGGAGAAAGTAACACGTGTTGGTCTTCAGAAGGTACAGTTGGACCCAATAAGGCCAGCTCTATCTAGAAGCGGTTGATGGCATCTGCTATCGGCACATCCTCAAAGCCTGCCTCCACAAAGTCCTGCAGTTTGTCTTACCTCAATGTGCCAGGGCATAAACGCTATGTAATCATGCTCCTCATCGGGTCATTGCTAGTGGCTCGACCCCGTATGGTCCTCCACCATGGATGAGCTAGGTCACGTAATAGAGTTTGGACTAACTCTATCCATCTGTTCTCAAGACATCTAATAGACTCTAAATATGAGTCCACATGTCCGATCCATACCTCTGTCTCCAATCCCACCTTCCCAAAGAAAGGTGGTACGCCCAGCTGATGGAATGCCTTCAACCAAGTATCTAGTCAAGGCCCTTGTAGTCCTTTGGAGCTCTAACAATCTCAGCAGCACGTGTTGGCATAACTTGCACTTAAGTAGCTACTTGGGACATCTCCGAAGATCCCTCCTGTGCTGGCAGATCCGGGGCACGTCTACCCACTTTGGCAGCCTCCTCCACTCATTTATGTAAGCACGGAAATCTGGTCCCCTCATAGAGACACGATTCGGGTCATCTGACTAGACCCGCTGTAATTGTTGTCTCCCAAATCCACCACTCCTAGTCTCAAGAACGACGGTCTCAGCAACCTCGTTAGGAATTCCTTCGCCACTAGTGGATCATCAGCGGGAAATGGTATTTGTCCTATCCCTCCCGGAGGAAGAGGTGGTCTGACTCTACCCCAGCCCACAGTAGAAGTTGCTCTAGTCCGATCCATCTGCGGGGTAGCACACCTAACTCATAAGGCTATATATATGCCATATGTATAGATATATGTGTAGCACACATTCACGCATAATCCATAATACATATATATGCATATCTATACTACTGAGATCCAAAGCAAAGGTGACGACTTCCCTTTCATTCTATCCCAAAACATTGTACACACAGCTTAAAACCAAAAATCCTTTTTAAAACGTCAAACCCCTTTCGGGTTGTGTTTATTTATCTATTCGACCTTATTGCACGTAGAAAATACCATTGTAGTCAACTTAAGGCTCTGATACCAACTCTGTAACACCCCAAATCCGTGGGACTCGGGGTACCACATTGGGCTAGGATCTCACAATGGATCCTGACCCTATCCTGAACACAAGTTCACTGGACCTTACAACATGGCACCGACAGATATAAAAACAAATACATAAAACGATATAATTGTATAATAAAAGGGTATACAAGACCATAGCCGAGTGTAAAACCATAACAACCACAACATCATGTACAACGTGTACAAAATATCCCCAAAAGCCCATGCAACACCTATGTATGGAAGTCCTCGGCTAGTCACCCTACCGGATCACTCTACAGCTCTCCTAGCCTGCAAAGCATCTACAACACGGTATAAAACTGTTAGCTAACCATACAAATATATGGTAATGCATAAGCACAAACACAAGTCATAAAGAATGATAAACATACCATCACGTTGTCACACATTTACCCGTTTTAATTATCTATATATAAGTAGTCATTCATTCAAATCGTGTATATATATATAGATATATGAAACTATATGACACTAGGAACTTATCATCCTTGCCTTTGGTCCTGCTAGCCATCTAGAGTAGTATCGGTCACACAACTCGTGTACCCGATGGGAATGGTGTTGTGTGCTTCCTTTATACCAGGTCTAGCTTGACGTCAAAGAACCCCCCAACTCCTTATAGGATGAAAGGGAAAAGTTATCACTGCCACTGCCAGGGGGCTATCAATAAAACATAGGTCGGTAATAATCGATATCACATGCTATCATATAAAGCATATAACACACACCAATCATGCATACACCCAATATAAGGATGGTAGTAAAGTAAGTCCTACAGACATACCTCAACCTCTGATACTCTCAACCACGAGCAACCTCAATCCAAATAACAACACTACTCAATAACAAGGCATAGTGATAAATCAATCTCCTATTCATCAAAGGGGTCACACCTAGACCCAAGGGATCCATAAGGATCACATACATCCTATAACCCTCACTCGACATCCTAAATCCTCAAAGTCGTACATGGCATAACATGATATCATAACATTATCATCCTAACCTCATATATACCTAGCATGATGCTACACACTCACACTAGGAAAGGAAGGGACAATGCCATCCTAGGCAAGCCTTGAGCAAGACGCACCTGCGTGATAAGTAAGACGCAATGGCTGGACACAGGGAACCATAGGGGCGGCCTTGGGTGGCGTCTGGCCGGCGTTGGGGCATCCTTGTTGGGCACAGGGGCGGCTGGTGTGTAGATTGCACACTTCAGCTCCTCTTTCCTTCTTCACTCGAACCTCTTCACTCCTTCTTTAGCCAGCAGCCCCATAGATACATATACATACATATATATATTAAACAAAGCCTAAGAAGGCTACCACAAGATCAAATCTAGAGGAATCCTAAGCTAGAAAGGAATAAGAGAAGAAAAGAAGAAAGGAAGAACTCATCAGCTGAACCTTAACAAAGGAAGAACAGCACACCACAACCGTAAGGGTGGCTCAACACAAGTATAGCGACATCATTAATCACCATCATCATCAAACCAATATCAAACTCTCTTCAAAACTCTTACGTCATCAAGGAAAACAAGAAGAAGATTCAAAGGAGGAGGAAGAAGAAAGAAGAACGTAAGGGAGAGTAGATGAAGCTGGAAGAAGATAAAAACCCTCATCAAGAGGTAAGAAGGAAACTTATAGAAGAAGGATGGGTAAAGCACGGGTCAAGGGTCAATAATGCCGGGTGCAGCACACCTCAAACCGCAGGGGCAGTTCATGGAGGCGCAGGGGCGGATCAAGGTGGCCGCAAGGGCGCAAGGCCTGGCCGTAGGGGTGGTTCAAGCAGAGCTCAGTATAGCACAACACACTCAACACCTGCGTCTTGGCTGAGGCGCAGGCTTGGGATGTCCCAAAGATTAAGGCTCTTACACAAACATTGTTTCTCTCAAACTCATTTAGTTCATTTTGCATGGCCATGATCCAATCGGGTTCTTGAAGAATTTGAAAGTAGTTCTTGGGCTCAAAAAGAGACACGAACACTGAGTATGGACATAGGTTGTTAACCCTATATTGAGTCTGAACTCCTGCGTTTGGATTTGAGATCACATTCTCTGGTGGATGGTATGAAGAATGTTGAAACTTCCACCTTTTGTAAAATGGAGAAGATCCTGAAGATTGGGGCTCATTTGCTCGACTAGATTCAGGTACCGCTGTAGTATTGCCTTTTGATCCTATATCAAGACCTTGCAGTTGTGTTTCAAGGCCTTGAAACAAAGTTTTAACATCGTAGTTTTCTATTTCAAGGTCTTGAGATTGTTCTCCCGTATCTTTAATCTTTTCTTGCATATTCTTTTCCTGAGCTTTAGGATCTTCTTCTCCATTAGAATTGTGATCTCCATGTTGATTCAGATTAAGATCTGTAAAACTTTCACTCAAAGTACCATCATTGATTTCATCAAATATGACATGAATACTTTCCTCAACGATTTTGGTACGTCTATTATCGACACGATCAGCTTTTCTATTTGAAGCATATCCAATGAAGATTGCTTCATCACTACGTGCATCAAATTTAACAAGGTTATCTTTGCCATTATTATGGACAAAGCAAGTACATCCAAAGGGTTTAAAATAAGAAAATATTAGCTTTTCTTCCCTTAAAGAGTTCATAAGGAGTCTTTTTCAGATATAGTTAGCAGTGTTAACCGCTTCAGCCCAAAAACTTTTTTGCAAACTATTTTCTAAAAGCATGGTCCTAGAGATGTCCTCTAGGGTGCAGTTCTTACGTTCCACCACCCCGTTTTGTTGAGGAGTTCTAGGAGATGAAAAGTTGTGTGAAATACCATATTTTTCTCAAAACAAATCAAACTTTAGTTGATCAAATTCTCTACCGTGATCGCTTCTTATCGAATTTATAGGTAGGTTTTTCAAAGTTTGCAACTCCTTACACAATTTTGAAAACTCAAACAAAGCTTCAGATTTTTCCCGTAAGAATGAGATCCATGTAAAACGAGAAAAATCATCCACAATGACAAAGATGTATTGTTTTCCCTTGGGAGATTTGACACACATAGGACCACAAAGATCCACATGTAAAAGTTCAACGGATCGAGAAGAACTTACAACCTTCTTTGGTTTGAATGAACCTCTTGTTTGTTTACCTTGTGTACAAGCTTTACATAGTTCGTCTACCTTGAAGTTTAGGTTTAACAAACCTCGTACCAAATCCTTTGAAAGTAGTTTCTTCATTGTATGCATGCTTACGTGACCAAGTCTTCTATGCCAAAGCCTTGGATCATCAATCAAGGCCTTGAGACACTTTAGCTTAATTCTTGAACCATGGTTAGTACTCGCAGAATAAACATTGTTGCATCTAGGAGGTGTAAGCATAACATCACCCGATATCTTATCTTGAACTTCACATTTTTTTGAATCAAAATCACCTTCTTGCCTTTATCACAAATTTAAGAGATACTAAGCAAGTTGTACTTCAAACCGTCAACAAGATAGACATCATCAATGAAGTTAGATGAATTATAACAAATTTTACCAATGCCAATAATGTTACACTTTCCTTTATCACCAAGCGTAATGGTTCTAAATTATTGATTATTTAAATCCTAGAACATTGAGCTTTTTCTACTCATATGTCTTGAGCAACCACTATCTAATATCCATTTATGCTCCTTTACCTTGGTGATATCTTGTAAAACAGCAAACATCAACCTTTCTGGGTCGACCAAGTGGCATATTTTGGTCCATATTCAGGTTCAATCATGTTTGGTTGTCTGGTACCTTTAGGAACCCATATTTCTTAACTTGTTTCCTTAGACATAGAGGATAAGTGTTTCTAATGATTTATGGATCATTCCTTTATGGACATGTTGATTTTACATGACCCTTTTTGCAACAATAGAAACATGTAGGCATATGAACACTTCCTTTAGCTTTAACAAATGTGGTAGTCGTTTTTCTAGGAAAACTAACGTGATATCCTATACCATTTTTGTTAAGAGAAGATTGTCGTTCACCCATCATCCTTTCGAGATTGGCTTTCGAACGAGTGAATTGAATAAGTGCAACCTTGTGATCTTCACACGTCATAGTTAGATCAACCATTTCTTTTTCTAGATCGATATATTCTCGATGAATAGAAGAGAGATTGCCCTTGAGGATAGCATTTTCTGATTCCAAGGCCTTGATATTGATATCAACGTCTAACTTTTCAGTGTTGAGATTTTCAATCTCCAAAGACATATAACTTAATCGTTTCTCTTGTTTGAGAAGCTTTTCTCTCAAATAACTTATCCTTATCCTATATTCTTTCTCACATATGATATGTCTTTAAGGAAATGTGTGAGCTCAGGTTCAGGTTGAGACATAATTGTACTTACCATGTTATCAACATAGTGATCTAGATCTTCTTCATGATCGGCCATAAGACATAAGTTTGCTTGTTCTTTCTCGTCTTCTGATTCATTGGTAGAATATGAATCAATCCATGAAGCTACCATAGTTTTCTTCTTTTGATCATTCTTCCTAAAGTTGTTCCTCTTATTTTGTGGACAATACTTTACGAGATAATTTGTTTTACCACATTAAAAACAAGTTAGAACTTTAGTTTTGTTGTTAGGGTTAGAAAACTTACCTCGAGGTCTTGATGTTCACGGATAATCTTTATTGTTTGCAAACTGTGTCTTCATTCGAAGAATTTTCGCAAGTCCTCTTGAGATTAAGGCGAATGGATCTTCCTCATCTTCATCATCACTATCTTCTTCCTCTGATGGTATCTCATCCTTCTTGGATCTTAGGGAAAGATTCTTTGTGTTGGATGGGAGCTCTCCATCTTTTTCACCAAGCACCATTCCATGAGTGATAAGCTTTCCAAGAAGGTCGTCACCAGGAAGTGTTGTGACATTTTGAGCTTCTTCGACTACAGTCACCTTTGGTCCCCCACATGGTTTTTGGTAAGCTTCTTAGAACCTTCCTTACATTTTCTTCATTTGCGAATACCTTCCCAAGTGATTCGAGGTTGTTCACAATCTCGGTGAATCGTGTGAACATTTCTTTGACTGATTCATTTGAGTTCATCTTGAATAGCTCATATTATCTGAGGAAGATGTTAATCTTTGTTTCCTTGACTTGACTTGTTCCTTTGTATGTGACAACAAGTTTGTCCCATATTTCTGCACTCTTGCATGATGAGACACGGTTGAATTCATTTGCGTCCAATCCACAATAGAACAAGTTCATGGCCTTGTAGTTCTTTGAAACACAATCCAAGTCGGTTTGTGTGAAAATAGCTTCCTTCTTTGCAACTTGGACTCCTTCAGCCGTGGTGGTTGGCATTTTAAGGCCATTTTGAATAAAGCTTCATAGTTCCATGTCCTGATCAATAACAAAAAATTGCATTAGTGCTCTCCGATGGGCAAAGTTGTTGCTAAAGAAGAGTGGTGGTCGAGATGTGGATCTTCCTTGAGCAATTCCTACATGACCTACAGAGTTCATGATTAGTCTCACTGATGGTTAAATGATATAAATACGCTATAAGGGGGTTGAATAGAGTATGGGAACTTTTCCCAAAAACCTATCTCAAGGATTTGAAACTGATTTTAAGGCCTTGATGTCGATTTGTGCTCTTTGTGACACAACTGGTTTTCAAGGGCTTTGAAAGTGATTTCAAGGCCTTGACTCCGTAAACCTGCAAAGCAACATTAGTCACAATAAAGCAAGATATAGTGCGGAAATGAAAAGATCGACACGGTGATATGCTTACGAAGTTCAGCTCTAACAGCCTACGTCTCCGTCCTAGGGTTTCTTTGCCCGTAGGATCTTACTATCTATTATCTAATTCAAAGAGTCCTAGATACATCCTTGAAAAAAACCCTTTCATCTCTCGTTGTTCCAACTCTTAGCCTAGCAATAATAGCCTAGTTACTTCACAGAGTTACACACACTCGAGTATAACACTCTCTAGATATTCCAATGAGGCTCTCGTATTTTTCCCTCTCTAGGAATGTAAGATTTTGTAAATTAAGAGGAAGACAAACTTTTGGGACGAAATGAAGATGTTTTTATCGCTTGAATACTTATATGTTTCCGTGTAAGCTTGTTGTTGTTCTCTTCAATCATGATCTTCATTTATAATCTTCAACGGAGAAGTCTTCTAGCTGTTGTGAAGATGACCGTTGTGATGTTCTTCCTTCTCCATAGAAAACGGTGTATGTTGAGATGAAAATAGCCTTTGTAGATTCTTCTTTTCTTCTTCATCTCCTTGACGCACGTTCTGATTCTTCTTCTTCGAGATCTTCTCTTGAAAGAGCTGTTGAAGATCTTGTCGTTGAAGTTCTTGTTTCATGCTCCAAGATCATTGAGTTTGTTTAGAATCTTTGGTTGAAGATCTTCGAGATCTTTTCGTTGGAAGAGATCTTCAATATTTGTGTTGATTAAGATCTTCCTAAGATCTTTTTGTTGGGCCGAAAAGATTTTCTCCAAAACCCGTTGAAGATATCCCTTAAGCTGGCCGAGATCTTTCTTGATATCTTCTTTGAATATCTTTCCTTGATCCTTGGTAGATTTGTTTGTTGAAATTGAATCTTGAATTTTGAAATCCTTCCAGCCATTGTAACCTTTGTATCTTGTTTCAAGGCTCTAGCTTTGATTCCTTAAAATGGTTTTCAAGGCCTCCGTATTGAACCTTTGATTGCTTTTCAATCTCTACGCTTGTCCCTTGTATCGATTTTCAAGGCCTCCATTCATCTTTTGAAATGCTTTCCAAGGCCTGCACATTTTTGACAAACACAAAACCAAATCATGCAACCTAGAAATATAATCGATATTTGTTAGTATAAAAACCGCTCATTTATGTTAAGTCTATCATCATCATATATGCAAATATATTACCAAGGTGGGGTTATCAACCTGGTTGGTCTCTCTCGTAAGTAGATGCTCTATCCTGATAGTCCGTCAAGGAGTCACAATAGAAACCAGCTAGATAAGAGTGAGTAAACTCTCTCAACCTCCGAGAGAACAAATATACATACTGCTCCTCGGATGGTGCAGACGGACCCAACAATGATAACCCTTCCTGAAACTTGCTGACCAGCGATAGGGATATCCTCGAATCTAGCCTCGAGAAAAACCTGTAGCTTATCTCTCTTCATCTCTACAAGGAAATAGTGATCCTTGATCATAATCTTCATCCGCTCATAACTTGCGACCTTACACTAGTACAAAAATGCGCATTGGGTACGGTATATTTAACACGGTTCCGTGTTTTTGCGTGGTAAATATGCAAATTCAACATTTTTACCACGGTTGCCCCAAAAACCGTGTTAAAAATACTAATAATTTACCACGGTTCACCAAATAACCGTGGTAAATGTATAGAATCACCCATTTTAACACGGTTATCCTACAAACCGTGTTAAAAGGTTTGTTATAATATAACGGTTACTTGTAACCGTGTTAAAATTGTTCATCATTTATCACGGTTCTTTTCGAAACCGTAGTAAAAAGGTTTACAATTTACCACGGTTATCCTCTAAACCGTGTTAAATAAGCTTATGAACACACTTTACCACGTCTTTCAATTAACCGTGTTAAATAATTTTATAAAAATAATTTCAAAATTTTTGAGAAAGCGCGGGATTTGCCGGGAATTAAAAATAAAATTCGTTAAACCCGTGTTAAAAAGCATCGATCAACCGTGTTACAGATAAGATATTCCGTACGTATATATATATTTTCTACTTGACCTAAAAATTAGATCTAGCGCGCTAGTTCATGCCCAAAATACCTTCAAGGTCGATTCTGGTTACACGCAGTACGTTAACACCTTGTTCTCCACCAATTACTTCCGTCTCCTAGTTGATCCCGATTCCACGTCAGTTCACTTCTAGTCTATCTCCAGCGAGTCCTTCCGTCTCACAAGTCGATCCCGGTTCCGCGCTAGTTCACCGTACCCCTCGACGACGCCAGTTCCACGCAAGTCGAATCTGGTTTTGGCGATTTAAGGTTTCCTTCTGGATTCTATTGCTTAATTTCTTGTTCGTTCCGATTTCCTTTAAAACTAATACAGGGAAACAATTGTGTAATCCTATCCTATTCGTTTGGATACTTTGAGCGCAATTCAGTACGAAGACAGGTATATGATACGGCTAGTGGATACTGAGCGCAATTTCTCAGGGGTTAATAAAAACCCTTCTAATATGAACAAACTCTAGGATTTTTAAAATTACCCCGAAATATAATATATCAATAATATTTAATTTTTTAAATATACCTTTAGGGATTTTATTTCTCCCCTAAAAAAATCTCTTAAAATTAAATCTCATAATCTTTTGCTTTAGATAATTAAATAACAAAACCAAACCTTAATTAATGTATAGGGGAGCGGCATCATCTATCTAAAAATTGACCAAAGCAAATTAGACCCTAAACTCAAAGCTGCGCAACAAGTACATTCTTCATTCAACTCCCAAAATTCCAAAGGATCGATACAGTTGCAACTCTCAAGCGCCTATCTTCGTCTTCGATTTGTTCGGGCAAATTGCAAGCGTCTTCGTCTTCGATCAAAGCTCAAGGATCTTCGTCTTCGATCAAAGCTGCAAAAGTCTTCGCTCTCGCTGGCCGTGCGATTAGGGATTCATTCTCGCTGGGCTGCAATTCAGTTGCAATTAGGAATTCGACACAAATAGAAAAGAGGATAAAGATCGATTGCAATTCAGTTGCAACGACGGCCCCTATCGCAAGACTTCAAAGTGTTCGGGCATTAGGTGTAACAGGTAAATTTTTGGTTGATTTTTGTCTGTGATTTAGGCTGAATATGGTATGTGATTTTGGTTGATTATGGTCTGATTTGGTAAAATTTGGTTGATTATGGTATGTAATTTTGCAATTAGTTGGTCATTTTCATAGAAACAATATACTATACATACCTTTGGTCTGATTTGGTAAAGATTGATTGTAGTTTAGTTGCAACGAATGTCTGTCCTTCATTGCTAGTTAATCTTGGCAAAAATATTTAGGTGTATGCTTGATTGCTATAGAAGTTTGAAAATTTTGGTAAAAATTTTGGCAAAAATTTTGGCAAAATTTAAGCTTATTCGGTTAGTAGACAATACCTCTGAGTATCTCAACCTTGCTTCAAAGTGTTCGAGCATCTCAACATTGCTTTAAATCTTTAGACAAGATTGATTGTAGTTTAGTTGCAATATCTCTGAGCATCTCAGCCTTACTTTAAACTCTTCTCATCTTCTTAGTTGCAACTTTCTGAATCTAATTCTTCACCAAAAAATCATTTAAAAATGGATTTTTTCTTGGTTAAATTCTGAATCAAATTTAAAGTGAATCATGAATCTAAAGAGAGAATTAAGTAATTAAAGAGAGAATTAAATAATTAAAAAAAGGAAGGAAGCTATATATGTGTGTGTGTGGGATATCAAGAAACTACTTTTGGGTTGTTCATGAACACTACTTTTAAATTGGATATCAAGAAACTATATATATTTTCAAGGAAGCTTGCCAAATATGTTGCTCAGTTTGTTGGTTCTCTTGCTGAGTTTCTAATATTTTTAGTAAAGACGTGTGTTTTTTTAGTCAAAACGTATATTTTGTGAAAACTGTTGTTGAGTTTAGTGACTTGTTGAGGTTGCTTCTGTCTTGTTGAGTTTTGTTGCTGAGTTTACATGTGTTTTGTAGTCAAAATGTATTTTTTGAGAAAATTATTGCTGAGTTTGTTTGTTCTGTCTTGCTGAGTTCTTGTTGTTGAGTTTTTGTTGATGAATTTATAGTGTTTGAGGTTGCTTCTGTCTTGTTGAGTTTCTATTGCTGAGTTTACACGTGTTTTACTTTTGGTAGTCAAAAAGTATTTTAATTTAGTGAAAACTATTGCTGAATTTATTTAATCTGTCTTGCTGAATTTCTATTGCTGAGTTTATAGTTGTTGAGGTTGCATTTCTTGCTATTTCATATCATTTCTAGTATCAAGTTTATTCTGCATTTGCTAGTTCTGTCTTGGTTTTGTCTTGGGTTTTTT